>ML660779.1:234398-615121 GCA_007570785.1 Antilocapra americana | reverse complement strand
ATTTCCCAGGCAAGGATACTGGGTTGCCATTTCCTTCTCCAGGGGACCTTCCTGATCCAAGGAATGAACTCACATTTTTTGCATTGGCAGGCACATTCTTTGGCAGTGAGCCACCAGGGACGCCCAGTTCATTGTTGCTTATCCATCCTATATATACTAGTTTGCACTTGCTAATCTTAAACTCCCAGTCTATACTCACCCCCTTTGACAGTCACAGGTCTGTTCTCTATATCTGTGAGTCTGTTTTTGTTTCATAGATAAATTCATTTGTGTCATGTTTTAGATTCCACATAGAAGCATAGGAGTTGATGTCTTTTTACTGTTGAATAGTATTCCAGTGTATGGTTATACTGCAGTTTGTTTATTCATTCACCAGTTGGTGGATTTTTCAGTTTCTAATGTTTGGTCATTGCAAGTAAAACTGCTGTAGACATTTTCATGTATCGTTTATTGTTTAATTGCCCAGTTATGTCCAACTCTTTGCGATCCCATGGACCGCAGCATGCCAGGCCTCCAATTCCTTCACCATCTCCCAAAGTTTGCCAAGTTCATGTCCATTGCATTGGTGATGCCATCCAGCCATCTCATCCTCTGACACATCCCCTGATGTATCATATATGTCTATATCTGTGCTAAACCTACCTATATGTATGTATATAGTGTACATATATCTCTTTTGGGGGTGGTGGTGGACATATGTCTTCATTGGTAAGTACCTGGGAGTGGAATTACTGAACAGTATGGTGTGAGCATGTGTGCTAAGTTGCTTCAGTCCTGTCCAACTCTTTGCAACCCCGGGGACTGTAGCCCCCTAGGCTCCACTGTCCATGGAATTTTCCAGGCAAGAATACTGGAGTGGGTTGCCATTTCCTCCTTGAGATCTTCCTGGCCCAGGGATCCAACCCATATCTCCTGTAGTTCCTGCAGATTCTTTACTGCTGAGCCACCAGGGAAGCCTGGACTGTATGGTAAGTGACTTTTAACTTTATGAAATGTGTTAAAATGTTTTTCAGAGTGTTGAATCTTTTTTCACTTTTATCAGTTGAGAATTTATTAGTCAGAACTCATAGTTCCAAACAATAGAAATTGACTCTGACGAGGGAACTTCTGGGTCTTCCTAGGTGGTGCTAATGGTAAAGAACCTGCCTGCCAGTGCAAGAGACATAAGAAATGGGGGTTCAGTCCCTGGGTTGGGAAGATCCCCTGGAGGAGAGGGTGGCAGCCTACCTCTAGTATTCTTGCCTGGAGAATTCCGTGGACAAAGAGGAGCCTTTTGGGCTGTGGTCCATAGGGTCTCAAAGAGTTGGACATGGCTGAAGTGACTCGGCAAATGGCAGGGAACTTATGAATAAAATATTTTTAGGTGGCCCATAAAATCTCTTGGAGGGATGGAGAGACTGGCTCAGATACAGGGGTTTTAGCTGCCAGCACTTTTGGGGGATGCTGGACTCTGTAGGTAGAATTGCAGTCTCTAAAAGCCAGATGAAGCTGTTCGGATGCTTGCACTTGCCAGAATGGATTCTCTGAGGACTCATTTTCTTTGAGTCACTGTTTTTGCATCACCTTCTGAAGGTGGGCTCTGTCTAATCAGGTGGGAGATTCCCTAAACATGGAAAGAGGGATCAGATGTGGGGCTGCTAAAAGTAATGACACACATATGCCACAAATACTTAACTCCAAAGGTGGTTGTGATTAGATAAGATAATTTGCATACAGTTTCTAGAACTTAATAGTTGCTTCCTACTTAGTAGGTTGTAAATGTTAGTCTGCTTCCCTGCCTACTTCTTTCCCCATCTGTCTTTTTTAGGTAAACTCTAATTGAGGTGTAATAAAACAAAATACATAAATCATAAGTATATACAGGTCGATGAATTTTCATCAATTCATCCTTTTAACATCCAGAAGAAGAAATAGAACATTACCAGCACCCCAGAAATCTCTCATTGCCCTCCTGGAAACTGTCCACTTCCTTCTACCTCCCTGCCCCATCTGGGTAACCGCTATCCTTACTTTGACTACTTCGCCTGTTTTCGCACTTTATGTAACCAGAGCTGTATGTTGTGTTTTGTATGTGTGATTTCTGTAGGTATTTGTGAGCTTCATCCATGTTCTTGTGCATGGCAGGAGTTGGGTTCACATTGTCCCATTGTATGGCTATAACAGTCTGTTGATGGACATACGGGCTACTTCCAGGTTTTGATTAATACATGTGAGTACTGCTATGGACATGAACATTCATGCACATGTCTTTTGGTTTACATATGTGCACATTTCTGTGGGTTTGTAATACGGAGTGAAGTTACTGGGTCATGGGTTCTGTGTATGTTCAGCTTTAGTAGAGAAGGGCAGAAAGTTTTCCCACTCTGTACTCCTGTTAGCAGTACATGTGAGTTTCATTTCATCACATCTAGCTTCTTGACATGTCCTTTCAGTAAGCCTTTTTTTTACCCCAGTTTAAATATTTGTTTAATTCTACCTAATCAGTTATGCTTCTATTATTAACTCTCTGCTGTGAGATTCCATGTTTTATTTTTCTGTCTTCTTAGTATTAAGTACAGAATATTAGATATACATATTGAATGATCAGTGAAAGTTGCATAAAAAAATGTGAATAAAGAATATGTCTGTAGGTGCACTTACCCAGTAGTCCAGTGGAAAAGATTGTGGTCCCAATGCAGGGGACACCAGTTTGAATCCTGTTCAGAGAACTAGATCTCACATGCCGCAATTAAAGATCCTGCATGCTGGAACTAACACCTGGTGCAGACAAATAATTTAAAAAAAAAATTAAATGAAAAAATATATCTATGGGCCAGAAAAATCTTGACATTTTTTTGGGCTGGAAAGAATTCAGTGATCTGACTGGAATTAGAAATGAATAGTGGTATATTGGAAACAGTGGTGATAGTGTACAATTAAGTCAGGTGGAGTCTGATTGGATTCTGTAGTTAATAAATAGCCCTTTTTGGTTTGTGGACTTGGAAAGAATTAATGAAAGCTATTTTGTTCTGTGAATGAAGAATTGTGTTTTTCTGGTTTGTTCAGCTCTTAGAGAACAGTTACAAGAAAAGATTTTGGCCTGTGATTGGACACAGATTAGACAAGGCATGGGTTAGTATTTATTTGGTTAGCTTTATCTCTTAGTATCTTCATAAATGGAACTCACATCTTCTTATAAAGATTACAGCTAATATAAAAATGTGAGTAGATTTATTTTCTTATTTTCTGCATAATTTATTATGTGGCATTCAGTTAAAAATTTTTTTTAATTTTTTTTCTTAAAAATTTTTTTAAATGTTCATTTACAGTGTTTTGTTAGTTTCAAATGTGCAGTGAGGTGATTCAGTTATGCATATCTATCCTTTTTAGATTATTTTCCATTATAGGTTTTTAGAAGGTACTGAGTATAGTTCCCTGTGCAGTAGGTCAGAACTTTTAAAATGTATGTTGTAGAGTATAATGCATGAGAGAGAGGAAATTCACCTTCTGCCAGTTTCAGTCCATTTGGAATTTTGACTGACTATAGTATCCCCAGAGTGGCTTGTCCACCTTCTCTTGCCCACCTTGCCTTTTTCTTCTCCACTGGCAGCTTTGTTTTTTTTCCTGTGTCAAAAATCAAAAATAAAACATTTATAAAGTGGCTTGAATTTTCTTCTCTTTGAAGGTTCATACCACAAAGGGGAAAGGGAAGGAGGAGAGAGATAAGTCTTCTTTGGCTAAGATGGGAGAATAATTACATGGGCCAAGAAGGGGAACTGTTTACAAAAGGGAAAATAATCTTCCAGTTTGGCATTCACCACCTTAACCAGGTGATTAAATGTAAGATCACTGAGCTGACATCAGATTCTCCTTTGCTTGGTCCAGTAGGAATTACATAACATCACCTCTGGTTGTGTTATTGCCAGAAATGAGGAAATGATCAGAGAAATTGTAATATGGGGTATTCCGTAAGACATTTGGCCTGAACTTCTAAAAAAGACACTGACATGGAAAACAGAAACAAAGAATCGGGGTCGCAAAGAGTCGGACATGACTGAGAGACTGAATTGAACTGAACCCTTTATGCTGGCAATGTATGCATCTTAGAACACTTTAACTTTCTTTACCCTCATCTCAGTTTATATGAAATTGTAGCTGTACACTTTATATAGTAAAGCCCCACAAGTCAGTTACAGTTGATACTCATTTGGATTTACCCATATATTTATCACTTTCTTTGCTCCTTTCCTGTCTGGACCTCTGGTCTTGTGTCTGTGATAATTTGCTTTCTGCTTGAAGAACAGCCTTTAGAATTACTTTTAGTGTAGGTCTGCTGGTAGCACAGTCTCTCAGTGTTTGTTTTTCTGAAAGTACCTTTATTTGCATTTATTCCTGAAGGATACTTTCCCTGGGTATGGGATTCTGTGTTGGAAGTTATTTTCTTTAAGCACATTGAAGATACCTCCGTCTGTTTTCTGGTTTCTGTTAGAGATATTGAGAGCTGTCAGTCTGTCCCTCCTTTGAAGGTGATCTGTCCTTTTTTCCCTCTCATTTTAAGTTTTATAGCAACTCTGAGATGAAGACTAGAAACTCAGGATAACTTGTCAGTGTCAAAGAGCTAGCAAACAGATTAAAATCCAAGTCTGTTGAGTGTCAACATCTGTACTTTTCCCACTTTGTCTTACTTTGTACTTTTCCCACTTTGTCCCACTTGGTCTTTATTGTGTTTCTATTATATGTGTAAATACTATGTGATGAATCAAGATTGTGAATACCAGATTTTTGAGACATATTTCTGCTCCTCAGTTTATAGAAAAGTATGTATGCCCAAAACATTCAGTTTGCAATGTGAGATAGTAAATGATTAATAGCTAAAATGATGATAGCTTGCAATAATTACTGCCAGATTTTATGCAAAGGGAATTTTACAATTCACTGGAGGTGTCAGAGTGTCCTGTGAAGGGGGTGGAACTTTGTCTGAACTCTGGGCAGAGGGGAAACTTTGTTGAGGGTAGAGATTGCAGATGCTGCTTTAATCGGGGGTAAATCCCATGAAAAAAGGCTTGGAGGGCTGAATGGTGGATTTGGGAGATGGCAGTAAAGTTGATTTGACTCTAGCTGAAGTTTATAAATATTGTTGGAGATAAGGTTGTATGTAAAGTAGTGCCTCATTATGGAGAGCTCTAAGTTCCTGTTCTTTATCTTTTAGGACACAGAGAATCTTTGAAGAGTTGTTTAGGGTGGGATAATACAAGAAAAGTAGAAAATATTATTAGAGGATAAGAGTAGAGATTGGCTTGATTCCAAGTTCTAACCTAAATTTCAGTTATGGCTCTGTCACTTCCTCATTTACACCTGTGAATGTTAACTTTTTAAAGCCTCAGTTTCCTATGAATTCGAAAGAATAATATTACTTCATAGGGTTGTCCTGGGGATTAAATAAATATGTGCAATGTATTTATTAGAACAGCACTTGAAACATAGTAAATATGACTTAAGTTTTAAGTGTGATTTTGTTAATATTGTTGCTATTAAATGAAATTATGCATGTTAATAACCAGTGCCTAGCACAGGGTTAATCACAGTTTTGTTTGGTCATCAGTAGAATGTGTATAGGATAAATATTATTATTAATTTTTTTGGCCACCTCATATGGCGTGCAGGATCTTACTTTCCCAACTAGGGGTTGAATCCGTTCCACCTGTAGTGGAAGCACAGAGTCGTAACCAGTGGACCACCAGAAATTCTCCAGGATAAATGTTATTAACTAAGTTGTATTTTTATACCTCTGCTTCTAGATATAGGAGCTTCACAGATGGTACAGTGTTAAAGAATCCGCCTGCCAATGCAAAAAACCTGGGTTTTATCCCTTGGTCAGGAAGATCCCCCAATGTGGGAAATGGAAATTCATTCCAGTAATCGTACTTGGGAAATTCCATGAACAGAGGAGTCTGGCAGGTGGGCTACAGTCCAGTTGGACACGACTGAGTGATGGAACACACACGCACCTAGATATAGGGAACATAAAACCTTTAAAATTGTATCCATGTATGTAGATGAACTATATAATTCACTTAGGTCATTTCCCCATTGTATCATTTTTGATTACATGTATATCATTCCCAATCCACTCCTCAGTTAATTCATTTTGTTACTAAAAATAAGAGTGAAGAAAACATTCTATGTTAAGAATCTGTAGTCAGAAGAGAAGGAAGGAGACAGTGTTAGTTAAACCTCTGATGAAACAGTGTATCATAGAAGGAAGCTATAAAGATGCCATAAGAAAGATCCAGGAATTGTGCTTGTTTCTGAACTTAGAAACATTATCTATTTGACTTAGTTTTTTCAGGGAATTGTGTGTAACCTGAGGGTGCTAACTAAGCTTCTGCCACAGGTATAAAGAATTAAAAAAAGCCCTCTCTGTTAAAATTTTATTCCAAGGGAAATTATAAAGCCAATCAAGCATCAGGACTGACAGACTAGAAATACATTTAAGTGAAGGCTCATTAATTTTTAAGAAGAAAAGCAAACATGTGTCGGAGAAGTAGTATGGATTTGCAATATTAAGATGCCAGTGTCTTCAAGTATTGTCATAAAAGAGAATGGGCAATAATTTAAGACTGGACCCCACTTACATATTTCTTTTAAGGTTAGAATAGTTTAGCATTAAATCGGAAGTCTTCAGTGATGATAACCCAAGAAGTAACCAGTTGTAATTTTAAGTGAAGCTTAACTTTATCTAGTGACTTAATTATAAAGGATTATGTTGCTATATGTTGGTTGGGAGTTTCACCAGTGACTCAGTGGTTAAGAATCCGCCTGCCAATGCAGGAGATGCAGGTTTTATCCCTGGGTGGGAAAGATCGCCTGGAGGAGGAAATGGCAATCCACTTTGGTATTTTTGCCTGGAAAATCCCATGGACCGAGGACCCTGACAGGCTTCAGTCCATGGGGTCGCTAAAGAGTTGGACACAATTGAACAGCTAAATGACAACAACAAATGCATTGATTGGAATGATTTCGCTAGAAAAATTACTTGTGCTGATAGGTGCTTTAAGTCCAGGGGAACTGCATACAAGGTGCTGTTTCTTACATTGTATTTCACATATTTTGTGGTCTTAACTGCTAATGATTTGAACCTTTTTGTTTTAATTGTGAATTTTTTTTTATAAAAAGAGAATTCCTGTAAAGATTGTTACATTTTCCTTATTTTTTGTGTTTCTTATAAGTTGGTAAGGGACTAACTTTGCATGTGGTCTGTTATTTTTGGAATAAGAGACTTTTTTTCCTCTCTCCCTTCTCTTCTGGTCTACTTCCCTAACCTTTAACCACCCTGTTAACAGATGTTCATTTTATCCTTCTGCTCTGTCATTTTGAATAACTGTTTTTGAAAAAGGCCACCTTGTAACAGTGACTTAAATTTTCTCATGACAGTATCATTTAGGATTGTATAACTTATTCATCATGACAGTTTTGATTTTTGAAGTGCCTTTTATTTTTTGGATTGAGTTTGTATCTATATATAATAGGGGATGGAGAGCCTACCTGCATTTGTATCTTCCCGACTCCTTAGCTTAATTTTTCATTGGTTGACAATACCTTGTGAAGCAGATAAAGCAGGGTATCTTTTACTTGAGGGTGATTTAGTTTAGGGACCCATGGATTTGGGTGCACCTGATAGATTTGGGTTCAAACTGTAGATTTGCCTTTTGATACTGTTGGACAATTTGCTTAACAATCTCAGTCTCAGTTCCTCAACCTTAAAATGGAGACTGATCATATGCTTTTTACCTTGTGGGGCTGATATAAATATTAAAGTATATGATTAGTGCCTTTGTACAGTCTGTGTGTGGCACATAGGGAATCAAAAATGGAGGCTTAACTCCAAGGTGATCATTTAGAGGATTGGTCATGTAATTGTGTGTGATATAGCAGCAGTGTTTGAGCCCAGATCTCCTGCATTGCAGGCAGATTCTTTTACCGTCTGAGCTATGAGGGAAGCCCCTATAATTTGTATGAATAGTTCCTTAAATGAATTATTTGGAAATGAAGCAGCTGGGGTGAATCAATCAGGGTCAGCATTTCAGTTGAAACACACTTTTAAGAGCTTGAATTTAATTCTCAGCCACTAAAGGGTGCATGGTAGTTGTGTTCTTAGCACCTGCTTACCTAGAGCCTGGTAGAGAGCCATCCCTATGGCAAGTTGTCTGTATGGAGAATGATGGGGAGCTGTTCCTGTGCCCCACCAGAAGTACTGAGAATCATAATTGGATCATTAGTCATTTATTCATGTGACAAATGTTTGAGACCTGAACCATCCAGCACTGTGATATATACTCTAGGAATACAGCAGAGGATATCTGCCTTCAAGGAACGTGTAGTTACAAAATAGGTAAGTGGTGAGCCAGGAGGCAAAACTGCTGTCATATAATGTAGTGTAGTCAGTCCAGGCTTGGCAGAGGGTTGAGAAGGAGTAGAGGTGGAGGTCAAGATCGGGGGGGTTTCCGGCAAGAGGTGCTGTTTAAGTTGTGTGTATAGTGAGAGGAGAGGGTTTAAGAACTTAGGGATGGTATTTTGAAAATTTCATTCCAAGAGTTCAGCATCTTATTTCTGAAAATAGGTTACTCAGTGGGCTTGGTTGATGTTTCTAGCAGAGAGGTGAGAAATCAAATTTCAGAGATCCTTTCTTTCTCTCCGTGTTGTGGAGTTTGGGGACTAGATCTACTTTGTGCTCTGGAAGACAAGAGTCCAGGATCTTGGAAGCTGAGGGCCTTCTCTTCTTAGAGTTTTAGAACATTATCAGCAGTCTATGTATTGAGTTTTAAAATTTTTTAAAAATAATTTTACAATAATTATTTGTTGACCGAATAGCAGATGGGATTGGCATGATTTAGCCCACCCCAGTCTTAAGACTTAATATCTGAGAGGCTCAGAGATTGGGTGAGCTGATAAATAGTACCAAGAGCACTAAGCTTTGGAATCAGGCAACTGACTTAATAACATTAGTTATTAAGCATAAATAAATGTGAATTCATATCTTAGCTTTGTCACTCACCCTATGGGATTGGCCAAATAACTTCATGTCTCTGTTAAGCACTTTAAAGACGTTCTTGTTTAGTTTCAAAACAAGTCTTGTTGAAGCAGATAGTTCTTCAGAGATGAGGAACTTACATGCTTATTTCTTTATATGTGTGTTTATATAACTGTGTGTATGTATATTTATATATATTGTATATATACACATGGCAGGCTTCCCAGGTCGCACCAGTGGTGGTGCCAGTGGTAAAGAATCCGTTTACCAGTGAAGGAGACACAAGAGACACGGGTTTGATCCCTGAGTCGGGAAGATCCCTTGGAGAAGGAAATGGCAGCTGGCTCCAGTATTCTTGCTTGGGAAATCCCCTGGACAGAGGAGTCTGGGGGGTTACAGTCCTTGGGGTTGCCAAGAGTTGGGCATGACTGAGTGCACATGCACACAAACACACAAACACAGATGCATATGAGGGCGTGTTAGTTTTACACTTTGTTTGGGATGAAGGAATCCTTCCTGGAGAGGTAGCATTTGAGATCAGTGGGCCTTTTTGGCAGATGATTTATAGCAGAGTGAACCGCAAAGAGCTCCAGTTCTGTAGATCAGTGATCTGGCCAGTCCTGGCTTTGCCACTGACTAGTGTTTGATCTCAGATTAGTTATTTCACTCCTTTGGACTGTTGTTTCCTCTGTAAAATTGATATGATCATGTTTCCAGTAGAGAGTTTTGTGGATTAAATGAAGTAATACATTTAAGATGCTTAACCAAGTGCTTGGCACACATAAAGTTCTTGCTGTTATTACTGTGGCATCATCATTAACACTGATAAGGATTGGTGGCGAAGTCTTTTCAGGCAGAGGAAATTTTGTCCTTTCCATTCTCCTGACTTGATATACCAAGTTTTAATAAATGAGCCTAGTTGTATTTTTCCATTTATGAATCACACATTGAATTATGATTTAGGTTTTGTGATTTGCAGAATTTGTTGCAAAAAACCCCCCCAAAGAAACCAAAAAACCCAACAGAACAGCAGTCAAAGGCTCATGGTATTGTATTGCTGTCCCTTGAGTTCAGGACTCATTGTCGTTAGGTTGGAAGGATAACCTTTCCTCTTTATATAACTATTTTTCAGAGTTCAGCTTCCACAACTGTTAGTCAGTTGATCCTCACAGTAGCCTTGTGAGGCATGTAGGGCCAGAGGTATTTCAGGAAGCAGAATCCACAGGGCTGGGGGAAAGGCCTTTATGCTGTTAGTGGCCATTCCAACATTACAGCCCTGGTCTCCTGACTTTGCTCCTTTTTCTTTAGTTTCCTGTGAATAGAAGTCATTCAGCAGACCTGAGTTTGTGTTTAGTCACTGACATTTACTGGTTGTATGACCTTGTCAGAGTTATTTAATTTGAGTGTTCTGTTTTCCATCTGTCAGATGATGAGACTTTGAACCACACAGGATTATCTGTGATGCTGAATTTACTTTGTGTAATGCTTTGTAAGACTTGCTTTGTGCAAACTACTGTATATAAAATAAATAAGAAGGTCCTATTGTATAGCCCAGGCACTATATTCAATATCTTGTAACAACCTATAGTGAGAATATGAAAAATATATATGAATAATTAAATCACCCTGTTGTACACCAGAAATTAACACAACTTTGTAAATCAAGTATACTTCAATTAAAAAGAAGTTGCTTTGTGTAATGTAGGGGAATGTGTATTAAGATGCAACTCTATTCATTAATGAGTGTCTTAATTGCCTAGTGATAATGTCGGTAGGAAATAGTCCTTTTTCAGTGTTGCTTTAAAAGTTCTTATCCTGCTAATTTAAGGATAATATCTTTGATAGTGATGCGAGGACTCCATCTTGCAAAAATGTAGATCTGGGAGGGTTTGGATGGATGAATAACAACACTTCACAACACAACTGAATTCATTTTTCACATCACTGCTTGTGTTGCATTACTTGGTCTTTCCCTTTTGTGTGTCTCTTGTCTGTCTCTGCTTAATATTACTCAGATGGTTGAACACTGTACACCTTTTCAGCTAATAATGAAATACATCATTTTAGAAGTTTGAAGTTTGTTTCCCTTTGGAAATTTATATGAGGGATGCTTTTTACATCTGAATATCGTTTGTTCATGAGTGTTTATCAGTTATTTATATACTGTCTTTGTGAACCTCAGTCAGAGGTCGGTGAATATACTGTTCTATAAATACCATATTAATTGAAAGTTACAAAATGTAGAGTAGAGGTTCAGTTCAGTTTAGTTGCTCAGTCGTATCCGACTGTGACCCCACGGACTGCAGCATGCCGGAGTAGAGGTTAAGTAGAACAAATTATTTTTATACTCTTTTTCTTTCTTGAAGTATTAAATATATACATTTGCATTTGTTTATTAAGTTGTTGAGGTATTATGAAAACCCTAAGTTTAAGTTTTCTGATAACTGAGAAAATCTGTGTTAAGGAAGAAATTTTGCATTTTGCTTGTCTTTTTCTGTATCATAGGTTGGGTAAAATTACTGAGGATAACTTGAAAGTGCTGTTTATGAGTAAGAAGACTCTTTTTAGTTGGCATCTGTATTTTAAGAGGTAGGTGAGAAAGAAGTCAAGTCGTAGTTATGTGACTTATTCATAATAATAGAATGACTCAGGATACTATATCAGTAATTCATAATTTTTTATTATTCACATGAGGAAAACAGTTTAAGAAGTGTTTGTACTTGAGTGGATTTGACTTAAATAAAAAAAATTATATGCCAATCTGGAAGATCAAAGCTCGGTTTAGTAAAAAATTTAACATAGGCTAAGAAGCTTTTTTAAAAATTGGGTAAGTGCACCAAATTGGATAATAGATTAGACATAAACCTTGTTTATGACATGCTCTCATTTGCCAATGGATAGTCTGTTTTTGTATTATTATTTTTAAAAAAATTTATTTATTTTTGGTTGCACTGGGTCTTTGTTGCTGCGTGCGCCGTCTTTTCTCTAGTTGTGGCAAATGGACGCTACTCTGCGCCTCTTTGTTGCAGTGCATGGGTTTCTCACCGCAGTGGCTTCCTTTTAGCAGAGCACGGGCTCTAGGTGCCTACGCTTCAGTAGTTGCAGCTTGCAGGCTCTAGAGCGAGGGTTCAGTAGTTGGGGCACATGGGCTGAGTTCCCCTGTGGCATGTGGAGTTTCCCTGGACCAGGGATTGAACCAGTGTCTCCTGCTTTGGTAGGTCAATTCTCATCTACTGTACCACTGAGGGAAGTCCCCATTTTTGTATTATTTTTTAAAATTTAATAAGCTTCCGTGAACCCACCATCAGAACGAAAGTTACTCCTTAATAACCTACATCTGACTTCATAGGTCCTCTCCATGAAGTCTCCCTTCATTGGTTCTCCCAGCCGCCCCTATCCTAGTGCCTTCCTGCAGTAGCATTCTCAGCTTGAATTCTATATTCACCATTCCCTTGTTTCTGGTTTTGTATATAGCTTTATCATATCTTTATAGATTCTTAGATAGTATATCTTTTGATTTGGTTTTAATTTTACAAAAAAGATACTCTATATGTAGCCATTTGGGACATAGCATTTTTACTTAATATTGCATTGCTGAGGCTTATCCATATTGCCATATGTCTCTATAGTTCCTTCACATTGCTGAATAATAATCCAGTGCATTAATATACTGTAGTGTATTCATTTATTCTCCTGTGAATGGGCATTTTGCATGTTTTCCAGGATTTTGCTTTTTTTGAACAGTTTTGTCCTGAATGTGCTAATGTACATGTTTTGTCTCTCTGTGTTAGTTTCTCTTTGTGTATACCTAGGAGTCAAATCCCTGAGTATAGGATTATTTGATTTGTGGAAATTATGCCAGACATTTTTTCCTATCTATCTATAAAAGACTTTATGGATCTGTTTCCTTTTCAACACTTAATATTGCCAGACTTAATTTTTACAGCTTTAGTGGATATTAAGTGGTTTTCATTTTTATTGGTCTTGCGGTTTTTCCCCCTTGTGTCAAGGTTATGACTTTTTTCTCCCCCCTCTTCTGTGTTGTCTGTGCTTTTCTTTTGGATTTTAAGTCATCTTTCTATATTTTTGATACTTCTGTTGGATATGTTTTCCAGGAGTTTTTCCAGTTTGTAGCTAATTCTTTCAACTTTCTTTGGGGTTTTTTTTTGATGAACAGAAGTTCTAAATTTTAATATACTCATATTTTGTAGTCAACACTTTTGTGTTTTTAAGGAATCCTCTGCCTTTTTTCCATTTCATATGCCAATATCTGTTCATGTTAAACCTGACATTTAAAGTCCTGAGATTGCAATGATAGAACAGTGACGGAAGAAGATAGTTTAGAAAAATGAAAGCAGAATGAGGAGCATATTAGAATATGTGTGTGCTCTGTTGTGGCCAACTGTTTGTGACCCCATGGACTGAAGCCCCCAAGGGATCCTCTGTCCATGGGATTCTCTTGGCAAGAATACTGGAGTGGGTTATCATGTCTCCTCCAGGGGATCGTCCCAACCCATGGATTGAACCCATGTCTCTTGCGTTGGCCGGCTGGTTCAACTGCTGAGCCCTTGGGGAAGCCCTCCCATAGAAATGTCTATGACCAAATCTAGATCTTCCTATAACAGAAGCCTATAAGACAAAAATCTACAGGGGTGACAGAACTTGGAGATTGAGTTCTGCCAGGTTAGAGAAATTTGGGAAGCACCTTAGACTTTCCATAGCTACCCCAACACAAGTATTACTTGCCTTTTTATTTAAAATTGGAATGGTTCTGAGGAGTATTGCCTCCTGTAGTGCTTTGGGACCTTTTTAATAGTGACAATGGCTTTAGCTTACACACTCTGATACTTTGAAAGTCTTTGATTGTTCCCCTAGTCAAATTCTATGTAAGAATATGTCTTATTCCACTTAAAAAAAACCAGAAACCTTATAATCTTTTCTTTCTTGAAGCTTGGGGGAGCTTCCTAGGGTCGTATGTTCAATGCCAGTATTTAGTTTAAATTGAAAAAGGTGTTAATCCCCAAAGGCTAGAGCTAGAGCTAAGATACTTTCCTGTTTAAGAGGACCAAGCAAGATTCCTTTTGTTTTTGAATATTTTAAATTTTAAAAATATTTTGAATTTATAAATATTTCATGCATACAGACAAAACAGAATGTTAACAAAAAACTGGATACTTCCTACATACAGCTTTTCTTACATATTAATGTTTTGCCAAATTTGCTTCAGATTGCTTTTCTAAGAAATAGTATCTCAGATAAGTATTGTGTGTGTATCCTTCCCTGATCCCTCTTTTCCCAGGGATAACTACTCTTGAATTTTTTGTGTGTTGTGTTGGATGTTTATACTGAAAGAAGTGTATGTGTTTGTATCTATAAATTATGTGAAATATTTTATACATTTTCAAGATTAAATAAAAGCCATCATTTTGTACATATTATTTTGCAACTGTAACCTTTTCACTCAACCCTGTTTTGAATTTAGAGGGTAAAATGTATCACTGTAGTTCATTTACTGTATAGTTTATATCTTCATTTTCTTGTTGATGGACATTTAGGTTTCTAGTATTTTGTGATTATGAAAAGTGCTGTAGTGAATATTGTTGTTATCTTACTGTGTTTCATGTATTGGAATTTCTCAGAATAGTATTGTTGCTTGTAGTATATCCACATTTTTTACTATCAGTTATTACTGAATTGCTTCCTTACTGGTTTTATCCTTTTATAATTTTACCTGCTTTGGTTTGCACGGTTACATCGTGGATTCTCTAAAGCAGACATGTTTGTTGTACTGAAGAAAATATGACATATGATAATCTCATTTTACTACAGATAAGTTGAAAGTTGTTTGTTTAGATTCTTGATAAATTTTTTCCTGTTTAAAAACCTTATTACAGAAATGTTCAAACCTCTACAACTAGAGAAAACCCCTGTGAAGTACAGAGAAAATGTCTGTCATCAGTTTTCAGTAATTATTAACATAAGGCCAGCCTTACTTCACTCTCCCTCATCCCCTCAACTAGATTATTTTAGAGAAGATCCCAGATTTTCACTTAATTTCATCTGTAAATACTTTACTATATACCCTAATCTCTGTATAGTATTTATCTACCACTCTCCCAAAAGAAACCCACACTTCATTATCAACCTCCAGAAATGATTCCATAATGTTATCAGCTTTTCAGCATTCAGATTTTTCAATTACGTTTTTTTAGTTTTAGCTATACTATTTTTATTTATTTATTTTTAATTGAAGGATAATTGCTTTACAGTATTATATTGGTTTCTACCAGATATCAACATGAATCTGCACTATTTGATTACACTGTGAAAATATATACTTTTAAGGAATACATTTAACCAGTGTCATATAAAATATACTTGTAGATTTCCGGTTTATCGTGGAATCATGTTTTAAACAAATGGTACCTAAAAAGTAATCTAGGTGTAGTCTAACCCTTTTGCTTTTGTAAATGTAAGAATTGAGGCTCAGAGAGGTTGAAATTTATTTAAAATTGGACAGCTTATTGTAGCAGAGTTGGAATTAGAAGGCACATCTTCTGACCCGAAATCCATTGCTCTTACACTGATTACATTGTGTTGCCTGTCTCATGTTTTTCATCAGTTTTCTAAATCTAGCATTTTGGTATTTTTTCCAGTGGCTTTTCATAAATATTAGATTACTGTCTGTGTAGTACTAATCTTGTGATTTACAACAGGTTGTATTTAAAAGGAGTTTGTGAAAGGGTTGAATTATAATATCAACACTTGTGCCAAAGATATTGAGCTGTTCTGAAAAGCTGCTTGTCTTTTCTGACCTAGATACACAGTTTCCAACTGTGGCAGAGTATGCCAGAAAGGGAGAATGAGTGCTAGCAAAAGGCTGGAAATTAAATTGTTGTATTATTGAGGAATCTGATGTATTTCTTCATTTTTAGCACTGTTGTATATGAAAAACTTTCTGTATTGATGTAGGACTTGAATTTATGCAGTTTTTGACATTTAAGACTTATTGTTTATTTTGCTAAGGTGAAAACAAAATGACTTGTTTTAAAATTGGTGGTTTTTTTTTAAACATTACTCTTTATTTATAACTAGATTGCAGGTTCTGAAGTCATTTTGCAAACCTAACTAAGGGAAATACTGTTGTCCATTCTGTCTCCAGATACGGTTTCCTTGTGATGCTCCGTTCTGTAGAATAACAAAAAGTCTTTTGAAAACCAAAGACAGTGTCTGAACCTTGTTTATTACCAAGGTGCTGGTTTACACTAAAGTGTGCTGTCTTGGGCACAGTAGGGCAGAGAATACAGCTTACTGGCGCATTCATCCCCCTTCCCCCCACCCGACCCTTTTGTTTTTTGCTCGGAGTTGTCCCAAGATATGTAAATTCTAAAGATACTCTAATGACCTTCTATCACAGCCACTTAGTGAGAAGACAGTAAATAGGTACTGTGGCACATATAGTTGTTCAGCCTTTACTTCATGTTTGATCATGATTTAAAGAACTAGATCTTTTAAAGATCACTCTACAAAATTAAATATATACCTGCTCTTTAGACGTAGTAATATGAATTGTAAAGTTGCTAGAGACCCAGCCAAAATTCTAGGAATAGCTCTACCAATGTGTGATCACAGACAAATCATTTAATGTCTTTGTATATTTGTGCTTTCGCATTTTAGAAGTTTATAAAAAGAAATTTATACCATTGTATTTTTTCACTAATTTTCAGGGCTGTTGTAAGAATAGAATGTGATGGTGTATGAGAAAATATTTTGAGAAATTCATTTGCATTTCTCCTTGGATGTCAGAACTGCTCTATATGCCCCAAACAAAGATTAAGCAAAGTAAAGATATCAAATGCCAGTAGTAAATCCTATATGGAGACAACAGGATCAGAGGGGTTGCTGTTTTATGTAGGGTAATCAGAGTTGGGCTCATAATGAGATGACATTTGAGCAGGCACCTGAAGAAGTAGAGGAATTGTGTGGATGTCAGGGATAAGCTATTAATAGCTAGGCTTCGAGGATGGGGATTGTGTGCATTGTTTTAGAAATAGCAAGGATAGTAGTGTGGATGGAACATAGTGAGTGAAGAGGGGAGTGATGGGGATGGGGGGATGAGACCAAGAAGTTAATGAGAATCAGATTATTGGAGATTTATAGGCCATTATTAGGTGTTTGCTTAGAAACCAGAAGCCATTGAAAGGTTCTGAGCAGAGAAATGACATGACCTAATTTAAAAAAAACTTTTAATTTTATAATGAAATGTAGTTGATTTACAATGTTGTGTTTCAGGTGTACAGCAAAGTGATTCAGTTATGCATATACATATATCCTTCAAATTCTTTTCTCATATAGGTTATTACAGAGCATTGAGTAGAGTTCCCTGTGCTATGCAGTAGATTCTTGTTGATTATCTTATTTTATAAATAGTATGTATATATTAATCCCAACCTTCTAATTTATTCCTCCCCCAACTTTTCCCCTTTGGTAATGATAATTTTGTTTTCCAAGGAAGTGAATCTGTATCTGTTTTACAGTAAGTTCATCTGTATCATTTTTTTTAGATTTCACATATAGGTGATATCATATGATATTTGTCTTTGCCTGTCTGACTTCTCTTAGTAGGATAATCTCTAGGTTCATCAGTGTTGCTGCAAACACATTATTTCATTATGCTTTTGGCTGAATAATGTTCTGTTGTGGGCTTCCCAGGTGGTGCAGTGGTAAAGACTCCACCTGCTAATGCAGGAGATGCAAGAAATGCGAGTTCAATTCCTAGGTGGAAAAAACCCCCTGGAGTAGGAAATGGCAGTCTGTTCCAGTGTTCTTGCCTGGAAAATTCCATGGACAGAGGAGCCTGGCAGGCTGCAGTCCCTGGGGTCGCAAAAGAGTCGGACACGACTGAGTAGCTGAGAACAGTATTTCATTGTGTACGTGTACCACGTTTCTTTTATTTGTTCGTCTGATGAGGGACATTTAGGTTGCTTCCTTGTCTTGGCTGTGACATGACCTAATTTAAATTTTAAAGGGAACACTGTAGATGCTCTAACTGAGAATAAACTTAAGGTGGGGAAGCAAGAGAACAAGGTAAAGGCGAAGGGTTTGGTGATGGATTAGATGTGGGTGTGAGGAAGAGAGGTATCGGGGTGACTCTCCTAAGTTTTTGGCCTGAACTTTTGGAGGATGGGGTAGTTGGCTTCTGAGAGAGGGGAGACCAGGAGTGGTAAAGTTTTTTTTTGTTTGTAAAGTTTGTTTTTGTTGTGTTTTTTTGAGGGACAGATCAGGAGTTGGTTTGAGACACATTAAGTTTAAGATGTTTATTAGATATTCAGGTGGGTATGTTGGTTATGTACTTGAATGGAATCTGGAACTCAGGGAGGTATAAATTTTGTAGTCCTCAGTGTATACATGGTATTTAAAGCATCAAGCCAGGATGATCCTGCCAAGGGAATGGTCTAAGATAGTAAAGAGATTAAAGGTGAGGTCTTTGTCCAGAGGCATTCTAACATTTAGATTGTGGAGATAAGAAAGGAGAGTAATTTATGAAGTAGGAAGAGAGTGGTGTACTGGGTGGGAGCCAAGGGATGTAAAAAGTTTAGGTGTGGAGAAGTCAGCTGTGTCACCAGTTGCTGAAGGTAGACTAAAGGCAAGGACTGAGAAATTGTTCACGGCACTAAATACCATGGAAGTCCTTTGGGACCTGACAAGAACTGTTTTCAGCAAAGCATTGGCGTAAGAGGCTGATTGAGGTGAGTTGAAGAGAGAATGGGAGAAGAGGAAATGGAAACCAAGGGGGGCAGAAACAGGCCTTGGGGAGGCAAGAATCAAGAAAAGTTATTTGAGAGGAGAGGGTTGATTACTGGAGTGATATTCTTTTTTGATTTTTTGTTGTGATCACCTGCATGGCATGCAGAACTAGCATGGTATGCAAAACATCCCTTAGGGAATTCAACCCGTATCCCTATCAGAGGAAGTGTGGAGTCTTAGCCACTGGAGAAATCCTGGAGTGATATTCTTGAAGGGATGGGATCTAGAGGATTTGAGTAGAGAGATTTCCACTAGATAGGAATAGGGATAATTCATTTGTAATAACAAGAAGGAAAGAATAATATATGGGAAAAGATATAGCAAGGTTGATATTTTGCTTGAAATAGGAAGCGGTCAAGCCAGTCAGTCTGAAAGGAAATCAACCCCAAATATTCATTGGAAGGACTGATGCTGAAGCTGAAGCTCTAATACTTTTGGCCATCTGATGTGAGGAGCCGACTTAATTGGAAAAGACCCTGATGCTGGGAAAGATTGAAGGCTGACAAAGGATGAGATGATTGGATGGCATCACCATCTCAATGGACATGAGTCTGAGCAAACTCCAGGAGATGGTGAAGGACAGGGAAGCCTGGTGCGCTGCAGTCCATGGGGTGGCAAAGAGTTGGACACGACTTAGTCACCGAAGAGCAACAGTAAAGGAAGCAGAAGAAATATGAGGATATGGGAAGAAGATAGAGATGTGAAGAGATGAGAGAAGATGTGAAATTATACTTAGGAAAGTGGGAAGTAAATATTTGTTTTCATTGAGTCTCCTTGGACATTGCAGGATGTTTAGCAAATGCCAGGGTTCTACCTTGTGACAGCCAGAATACTTTACTTCACATTTGTAAATCCCTTAAGTTAAAGTACCACCCCTGCTTGGATTGCAAACTACTGGTTATTCCTTTTTAAGTTAGATTACGAATTTGGAAAAAGCAAACAAGCAAAGACGATTGTGTGATCTCCACCCCCCCGCCCTTCCCCCCCCTTCCCCCCCCTTCTCCCCCCCCCCCCGCCAATTTCCACTGTTACTGGTGGGGTATAGTTAAGAGGGTTGGGATTTTGCCAGGATAGGATAACAAAGGGAATTGCTGGTGAAAGTGAGTGATAAATGATGGATTGTGTAACTTCAGTTGAAAAGTGCTGGGGTTAGTAGATTGTGGGCCCTGGTTCGGAGTAGGTGTCTGGGGTAGGAAAGGAGATAAGAACATTGGAGGAATAGAGTAGAAGCAACGGAGAGTCCAGAATATTGGAAGGATCATCTATCTGGTTATGGAAATTATGAAAAATTATGCTAGGAATTAGAGGTGAGCTAAGTACTAATAAAGTCCTGAAGGAATAGGAGAAGGTTTGGGGGGTTAATCCAAGATGGGTGAAATAAGTCAAAGAAATAGTAGAAATTGTGCTTATGGAAGAAGAGTTTGAATCCCTGTAAGTCACTCTATGATGACAGCCATGCAAATGTGTGGGAAGAGAAGGTGACCTTTCAGCTGGAGTCTTCTAAGTTACAACTCTCTCTAAGGAAAGAGAAACCTAGGGTTCAAATTTTTATTGAGCCTCTCCTGAGTGCAGGGCATGGTACTGGGTGCTGTGGAGATAAAGGTAAGTAATTTTATTAAGGAGCTTATGATAAAAATAATGAAAACTGAGTAAGAGAAGTGTCATAAAGGAAGTTGAAAAAGGACTGGATGACTCAAGGAATATAGTATATTAACCTCAAGTATTAGGTAGGAAAGGTAGATTTGAGATGGACATTCGATAACTAGAACAAGGACAGATCATGGTGGAGCAGAGGTTGCAGTCTAATAAGGGAAAGGGTTAATGTGAAGGTTAGTGTTAGCACGTTGCATGGTATTCTGGGGAAGATTCATTATTTTCTTTTTGGTTGTAACTATAGTGATGAGAGAAATGACAGGGACAGAATTGCATTTGTGTTGTATTATGGAGGGCCTTGGTGACACCCAGTATCTCAGTGGAGTGCCAGTTGTGTAGCTAATGAGTGGTCATTGAAGATTTTAAAGGGGAGCTTGATGTTCTCAGAGTTTTCACCAAAGATGGGCTGAAGCAGGGATAGAATAGGACAGGATTAATTCTTGTAAATAGTAAAACATGGCAAAACTATACACAGTAGTGTACAGACTTCCAAATCTTTGAATTAGAAACATCCTTAGTAGTAAAAGAAGGACTGAGACTCAGGATTTCCATTCTTATGCTGTATCAGGAGCTCGCTTCATTTATGTTTTCTTTACTTGACTTTCAGAATAGCACAGTCTTTAGTTGTGCCTCTTTTTCCTTTTCCCTGTTCATTAATCATCATCCTTTGGTGATCTTGTGGCTTTACATACTACCTATATGCTGAAAAGCACCAAATTTGTATCCTAATCTAGACCTCTCTTCTCAACTCTAGGTTCATATCCAGTTACCTACTTGGCTATCTAATGATTATCTCAAATTCAACATGTCCAAAACTGAATTCCTGATTTTCATCCCAAAACCTCCTCTGCATGCACCTTCCATAACTCAGTTGCTCAAACCAAAAACCTTGAAGTCAGTCCTGAGGCCTCCACTTCACTCCCGCCCCACATCCTTTGTGCTAGGAAGAACTACCATCTTTCCCTTCAGAATGGATCCATGCTGTGATTGCTAAACTCTCTTAGCGATACATCCTTCCTTCCACCTTTGCCCTCTTTACTATGTATTTCAACATAGCAATCATGGTGATCTTTTTAAGACGTAGTCAGATATTGTCAGTTTTCTACTCAAAGCAGTCTAAGGGTGTCTCACTCAGTAGAAGCCATAACCCTTTAAGTGACTAGAAAGACCTCCTATATTAGGAGTTGACAAACTATGGCCCTGGGACCACTTTGATCCACTGCCTATTTTTGTATGAGCTGTGGACTAAGAATGATTTTTATGTTTTTAATGATTAAAAAACTGGTATTTTATGACATGAACATTAGATCAAGTTGAAATTTCAGTGCCTATAAATAAAGTTGAATTGGAATACAGCCACACCCAATTGTTTGCATAGTGTCTTATGGCTATATATGCACGGCAGAGACAGAGTTGAGTAGTAGAGACCTTCTGGTTCCAAAGCCTAATGTACTTTTTATCTGGTCCTTTAAAGAAAAAGTTTGCCAGCTTCTGCCCTGTGTGGTCTGGTCCCTTCCTTCCACCTGCAGTCCTTACTGCCCTTCTCTCCTCACGCACCCTGTTTTAGCCTTCCAGCCGCAGTGGTCTCCTTGTTTTGTCTCCATCTGATCAGGCAGATTGTTTTTCCCCTGCCAGGAATACTCCTTCCTGAGATCTCTGTCTGGCTCATGTCCTTTCCCCATCAAGGTTTACTCAGGCATCAGCTGCTCAGTGAAGACCAACCATAATCCTGCCCTCCTCTGCGCAGTACTTGTACGTATTTGTGCTGTCCCCTGCTCTCTTCCCTGTAGCACTTCACTCTTTCTCACAGACTGTTTAGATTACTTATTTTTACATTTATTGTTTTTTGGTTGTTTCCCCCACTCTGGACTTAGAAGAGTGGGAATTTTTATATGTTTTGTTCACTGATCCAGTCTAAGCGCCTAGAGCAGTGGCTGGCTTATTATAGATATTCAGTGAAGACTTGTTGAAATGTGCTGGATTATTGGTTCTTTAACCAGATGAGTCATCTAGCTGGTGGATACAGCTCTGTCTTTCTGTCCCTGTTGTCAGGAATGGGGAAGGGCTAGCGTGTGTGCCTTCAGTGAGATGTTTTCTAGTTACCACTTCCTTGAACGGGGTTACTTGATAACATCTTTTCCATTTTGCTCACTGATAGTAAGTGTTCAGAAAGCTTTCTGATTGACCTAGCTGGCTTGTATAGTGTATTTTATGTTAGAAGTGCAGCTGTCCTGCCATCTTTGTTTACACTATTAATTGAGAAGGGACCTTTTTGCCTGTGCCCAGTGTTGCAAGGCTTCAAATGATGGGGTGGGATTGAACTTTTCCATCATGATAGGTGTTTCCAGGTAGGAATGAAAAGCTGGTTTTTTGGAGGAGGTATATGTAATTTATGGGTTTTCCAGTTTAGCATTCTCATATCTGCCTTTTTAATATAGAAAATAAAAGGAAACTTCTAGGGGAAAATATTGAAATTCAAGTATTTCAAGTTAGTATTGTACAGAAACTTAATGCCACCATGTAGGAAGAATTATCGAATTTATATATATTTGCTCTTTTAATGTATCTGAGTTGGTTCATTTTCATATGCCCTGTACTTATCAAGCACAGTACCAAGTACAGAATAGATGATAAATAAGTATGTATTTACTAGTAAATCTCTTTATCTTAAACTAATCTCTTGGTGTATCAGTGAGATGTCTTTTTCTGATTTTATATTTGCCCATCTTTAATGTAGTGGACAACAGTGACAAACCTAGACAGCATATTAAAAAGCAGAGACATCACTTTGCCCACAAAGGTCACATATAGTCAAGTCTGTCGTTTTTCCAGCAGTCATGTTTGGGTGTGAGAGTTCGACCGTAAAGAAGGCTGAGTGCAGAAGAATTGATGCTTTTGAACTGGGGTGTTGGAGAAGACTCTTGAGTCCTTTGGACTGCACAGAGATCAAACCAGTCCACCCTAAAGGAAATCAACCCTGAATATTCATTGGAGGGACTAATGCTGAAGCTGAAGTTTCAGTACTTTGGCCACCTGATGTGAAGAGTTGGCTCATTGGAAAAGACCCTGATGCTGGGAAAGACTGAAGGCAGGAGGAGAAGGGGATCACAGACAAAAAGATGATTGGATGGCATCACCCACTCAATGGACATGAGTTTGAGCAAGCTCTGGGAGATGGTGAAGGGCAGGGAGGCCTGGTGTTGCTGCAGTCCATGGGTTGCAGCGTGTTGGACGTGACTGAGTGGCTGAACAACAAAATAGTTTTCTGGTGATGTGTGTAGGCTTTTCCATGTATAGTACCATGCCATCTGCAGATAGTGACAGATTTACTTGTTCCTTTCCAATTTGAATTATCTTTACTTCTTTTTCTTCTCTGATAGCTGTGGCTAGGATTTCCAAAACTATTGTGAGTAAAAGTGGCAAATATGGGCCTAGAGCTTGATGTTTTGGTGTTTACTCTCTATACTAATGACTGAAAAGTGCTATTGGTGATCCATAATTTCTCCACTACATCAGCCTTTTGTTTTTTAAAAAATACTTATTTGGTTGCATTTGTTCTTAGTTGTGGCACACGGGCAGAACCCCCCAGGCTCAGTGCTTGCAGAACATGGGCTTAGTTGCTCCATTGTATGCGAGATCTTAGCTCCCTGACCAGGGACCGAACCTGTACCCCCTGCTTCGCAAGGTTGGTCCTTAAACCACTAGACCACCAGGGAAGTCCCACTACAGCAACTTTTACTTAACATTCTTCTCTTTTTCTGTTTTCAACCAACTTTCATAATACGTTTGACTTACTGGTTTTACCTTTTTATAGAGAGCAGCTTGTGGATTTTTTTTCAGTTCTCATGTAAATGTACAGCAGTCTTTGGCTGCAGGATTCACAGCCAAGTACTGAATGGTTGAATCTTCTAGAATGGAGTAAGGTTAGAAATGGGAAATGCAAAAAACTCTAAATAGTATTCTTTATCCAAAAGATAAAATTCTAGTGACAGGATGGTCTTTGAAATGTCTCTTACCATTGATCGTGTTTTAGTTTGTCTTAACTTTGTTGTATAAATGGACCCTGTGATTTGCAGTATATGTATGTTCCCTCTTTGATTTGATATATGGAATAATCAAAGTAAGTTCCATCTGTTGTTTTGTTGTTTAGTCGCTTGGTCGTGTCTGACTCTTTGCAACCCCATGCACAGCAGCATGCCGGGCTTCCCTGTCCTTCACTGTCTCCCAGAGTTTGTTCAAACTCATGTCTATTGAGTTGATGATGCCATTTCATCCTGTTGTCCCCTTCTACCCTTGACCTTTCCATAATTAGTTGTTACGTAACTTAAAAATCTCAATCTTCACTGGCTTATTTCAGGTGGATTTTGTAAGTCAGAGTCAGAGAATTTGGTTATAAGATGTGAATTGTGTTGCATGTAGGTCACAACTTAGTATCATTTGACTATGAATGTGGATCTGTTTTTTTATTTGTAGTATTGGGTAGAGTTAAATGTCACCTTTAACTTTGCTGGTCCTAAAAATTCAAAAAGGATCTTTTTTCTTTAAGAGAGTAACTGTTAGGAAATTATTGTAGATAAAAGTAAAAAGGGAATTTCCTTATTTAAGGGAAAATTTAAAGGAAGTATTCTTGCCTGGAAAATTCCATGGACAAAGGAGTCTGGTAGGCTACAGTCCATGGAGTTGCAAGGAGTCAGACACGACTGGACACACAACACAGCACAACACACACAACATTGAGATGAAGAGGAAGCTGTTTCTTGTAGGTGTATATTCTGTGGTGTGTATTTCTCCTGATATTCATGTAATGCCTATGTTCTATTTTCATAGTCTCTAGTTTTTCTTTTCTTTTCTTTTTTTTTTTTTTTAACAGCTAGCTTGTAGTATTTAAGGACCTCAGCAGTGTTCAGAAAAGCTTATTTTTACCTTACCTGGAATAAAATCTCATAAAAGTGGAACATAGGAGTAATAGAATGAGTCTTAGGCCTCTGGGCAGAAATATGCTTGGGATTCTGGTGACAGCCATTCATAGGTAATGAAATAAGGATTGAGTGAATATTCAGCAGTGTGGCATAGCACTGCATATAGGTTGAGCGGGCAGTGAGGTCTCTAGGGTGTTAGGAGAGGCGAGTCAAAAAAACATGCTGAATTTTAGGCCTGAAATGATTAAAGAAGAGACATTGTTCCAACATATGTTGTAAGTCTGATGGCAGCATCAAATGGAAACGCCTTGTGGTTACAAGCAAAGGTGTTATATTTCCAGGTGTCCTCATCTACTTTTCAGATAGGCCTGACTGATGCCAATTTCTGTTGACAATCTCATGGTTAATTGCAACATTTTCCCCACCAATAGTAGTATTACATTTTCTGGTTGTACTTCTTTACTGAATCTGTGTTTGTTAATGTAGGCATTTCATTGAGTACAAGTCAGTCGTCTGCCAATTTGTGGCTATCAAGAGAGTTATTTCTGTGGTCATATCACTTAGGCTCTTTGGGCCCAGGCCTTCAAAGGATGTTTTAGCTTTTTGTTTAAAATAAAGTAGTTTTCCACTATAAAGATTGTTCTGTTTTATTCAGTAGTATGTT
The DNA here is from genome assembly GCA_007570785.1 of Antilocapra americana. Lineage (NCBI taxonomy): Eukaryota > Metazoa > Chordata > Mammalia > Artiodactyla > Antilocapridae > Antilocapra > Antilocapra americana. The sequence continues at coordinate 589,068 of ML660779.1, read as the reverse complement.
TATGGGTTTCACCCTCTGATATGAAACTAATCATAAATAAGCATTTTTGAAAAGTTGTTTTTCTTTTTCTCTTGCAAGTGTACTTTAGAGAACAAGCCTTCAGATATCTTTGCCATATTGACTCTGAGCCATCAGGGGACTCAGGCTTATGAGGAGGTACTGTCACACAAAACGGTGTCTAGTGAAGACAACAAGAAAGAGGGGAAAGGATCGGAAGAAGAAGCTAAAATACTATAGAAAACCATGGTAGGTTATCATTTATACTTTCTTATTAGTTACCAAAGAGCTCAGTCATTTAAAGTTGAAACTATTAACAGTGAAGACAAGTAAAAGCAGTGGTGTTAATTTTTGGCTCCAGTGTATCAGCTGAAGATGCCATTCTACTATTTAAGCAAAGCGAATGAGTTCAGATTTATTATGAGCCCTTTAAAACCACAAGATGGAGCCCCATGAGCCTGCAGTCCATAAATTATTAAATACAGAGGAGAAAATGCTCATAAATAATATTTTCTAATAAAACTGGTATTAGCAAACTGATACAAAGGGCTAAGGTGACCTTGAACTTGAAATTACGTAATTTTTCTCTAGCCTTCTACCTGAAGCTCAGTGTTTTAAAGTCCTGAACCAGTTCTTTAAGTAATGATTTGAAGGGTTTGCAGTTTATAAAATGTGTGTGTATTTAACTGAAAAAGACCTTTTTTTTCATGTGCTTTTGATTTTAAAATAATAAGGTCAAATATTGAGTGTATTGAAGATACTGAACTGAATATCCTGGGAACCTTAGTTTTTGTGGAAAGTTCATACTTAAATTGAATTTGAGATATTAGATGAAGTCATAATCTTTCCTGCCTAATTTTTTTATTGGTAAAATATGCTGAATTTTTTTGCCTTGTATTTTGGTTCTGAAGGATGTGTGATTTCTTCCCTACCCCAAGTGTTAGTGAGAGAAGGCTTAAAAAAGATAAGTGTGGGAAATAGCACAAAGTGTTAATCATCTATGTTTTTGAAATATGTTGTTTAGCAAGTCTGAAGGTATTTCTTTAAGAAAGATTTTATTAAAAATTTTTTTTGTCTAGGGTTTGTTCTAGCAACTTAGTTGACTTTTTTTCTACTAATATTTTAATTGTGACTGGTGGGGAAAAATGTTAACTTGGGATGGATTTTCTCTGTTATTTAGTTTTATGGTGAGCTATGACGAATGACCCTATAACTTGTATTTCTTCCCATATGAAATGAATTATTTGCTCTTCAGCTTATTTATCTATTGTAGTCTAGTTATTCTTAGTGCTTGAACAAAAACTTTATATATATTACTTGTCATAGTTGGTGAAAATTCTTTTTCTTGTTTATTCATTTTATTTTATTTTTTTTAGTTTATTCATTTTAATGTACCTTGTTCATTTTGCTGTGTAGAGTGGTACAAGTGTCTTCATGGTATTTGTAAATTTGGAGATAGTCAAAGGTTTTTGGATGTGTGACTCATGAGTGTGAAGGATCTACTCCATTAAATTTTCATGACATTCATTCTATTTCTAGGTGCTAATCTGCTCCACTGATTTCTGGGTCAGCATGTCATTTTAATTGTTGCTTTATAAATTTTTGATGTTTTATTTTAGCATAATGGTACCACCCATCCACCTTTGTAGAATAGTTCTTAATGCTATCATTGATCCCTCCCAACCCCCATGAGCTTTAAAATTATTTTTGTGAAGTACTAAAATGAATCTATCTTGAGGGAATTTTGATCGAGAATGTGAACATATTTGTAAATTAATTTTTTTTACAATATTTATTTTTCCCCACTTTGGAAGCTGGAATATCTCCTACTAATCTATTTTAAAAATTAAAGCATCACACCAAAGGTTTGAATGCCAAATAGTAAGTAATATTCTGATGTGGCCCATAGTTTTACTGTCTTGTTCACACATAACTTTGTACTTTATATTATTACATTACAAAATCTCAATTTTTCAAAGTGCAGAAGTATTCAGCAGTTTGGAAAGGAATGACTGGGTATCATGAGTCACCTGTATGCATTTCTAGATACTCTGCTGAAACTAGCAAGTGTCTGTTGCTTGCTAGTGATGTGTGATATGGATGACCTTTTTTGACGTGATATTGAAAACACATCTGTTCAGCTAAAAGGTGGAATATATATAATATTGAATGTGACGTGTGTGAGTTTTTCCAAAACATGAATGAAAGATTTCAGATTTTCTGGTGTGGAGTTCAGTAGGATGGGTTTTTACTTCCTTTCTTGAGCAGTTTTTTTGTTATGTCAGTTTTAACTGTTTCACAACAGCTTGACAGTTATTAGCTATGACTTGGCTAAAATATATTTGTAAGTCATCCTTTTCAGGTACCATTTCTTTTATCAAAGTAATAGTTTTCTTTCATCTTCTGACAGAGATCTATCAGATCTTTTGCCAATGATGATCGCCATGTTATGGTGAAACATTCAACAATTTATCCATCTCCAGAGGAACTTGAAGCTGTTCAGAATATGGTATCTACTGTTGAGTGTGCTCTTAAACATGTCTCAGATTGGCTGGATGAAACAAGTAAAGGCACAAAAGCAGAGGGTGAGACAGAAGTAAAGAAGGAAGAGGCCGTAGATACCTATTCCAAGTAAGTGTGATCTGACCTTTGTGACACTTTCTTGTACTGCCCAGAAAAGTCCAGGGTCCCATCCCACTGGATTACCCTTGGTATGTGGTGTTCTTTGGGTTTTCTCATTTATATGACTGTAAACAAGGAAGTAAATGTGGAATTTTTCTGAGTTAAATGTGAAGGGACAGTAGAAGAGGAATAATAATTAGATCAGAGAAACAGGAAAGAGCTGTCAGGGTCCCTTTAAAAAGGGATACAAGCCCTTTAAAAAAAATCTATTTTAGAGATTGTGATATGTCATCTTTTTCATGTGTTGGTTTAGTCTCCTGAATTCAGAAATAAACACTGTAGTTTTTTTTGGTCTCTGGGGAAGTCATAAAATGTCATTTTTGACAGGTGTTTAAAAATCCTGATGTAGAAGAAAGAGTGCAGGAGAATGTCCTCTAATGGTATTTTTGACTGTATCTTCCTTGTTGACTCCCAGGATCCAGTATAGTGTCTTGCATGTAGTACATGCTCATTGAGTATTGAACACAGCTATTATAGTAGTGTTCCCAGTGCTGCAGCAAAAGTGAGTTATGAGTGAGATAAAGCTGAATGAGAACTAGGAAACTTTTTATGTCTTGCTAAACTTAGAGTTATTGTTTTGAGCAATGTCACTATGATTGGAGTAAGGAGATAGTTTACTTTGAAAGATGAAGGTCATTTGACTGCATTGTATTAGTGGGATTAAGAACACTACATTGACTACAACTGGTAGATTGAGGCTAGAAGTTACAGAATTTTTGTCTCAGCTTTTCAGTTCTAAATCAGTGTGATATAATAGATAAGGAATAGTGGGAAAGTATTGATAAATCGATTTCTTTAACTGAAAGATAGTGTAACCTCTCATCTTCAGATGAAAGAAAATCAGTATTCGTTTTTATCTGAAGGTTGTATTTTCTTCACTTTGGTAGCATATTACAGGCAGTATATACGTTAGTCATGGATTTGTCAGCTGAAAATTTCTTGGCAGTAATTCACTTTTTCTTGCATATGATGAGTTTTAAAAAGATACTGTCAAAATATATGGTTCATTGGTAATTAGTAGTATCATCCAGTAATGAAGCTCTTTGTATCTCAGTCCCTGTGCAAGTTAAATAGTCATAAATTCCTTACTTATAGATTAACTGATTGATTGGCCACACTGCAGGGCTTTTGTAATCTTATTTCTCAAACCAGGAATTGAACCTGGGCCACGGCAGTGAAAGTGCTGAGTCTTTAACAACTAGATCGCTAGGGAATTCCTACATTCCATGTTTAAGTTGCATGTTGGAATGTGTTTATGCCATTTATTGTGATAAAACCTCTATGATTTGCTGTTTTTACTATTTCTAAGTATTTTTCAGTGAAGTCATTTCTTTTAAATATGTCTCTTTGCTGTCAAGGCTGAGCAGACTCTTGGAAAGTGCTCCCGTAGACACTTGCTGAACTGGATCAGGTCGCTGAGCTGTCAAGGTGTTTAAAACATAATGTACTGTGTGCCTTGTTTGAATTTTTAAACAGTGTTGTGTGGACTCTGTAAAGTGTTTCCATTTTCTAAAACATTCCTGGGTTGAGCCCTTGGGTGTGATTCTTCCCGTGTGGTAGAGCTTAAGGTATAGAATGATTGTGTCCCTATTTTATATAAAACAGAGGCAGGCATGGCTTCTAGACAGAGCTGTTGTGGTCTTAGACACGAATTATGCTCCTTATGTGTGCTAAGCACTGCAGAGGGCCCAGAGACAGGGAGGGCTTGCTTGTATTTATTAAGCACCTATTGCCAGGCACTGTTAGACAGCTTTTACCTGGGTGCTCGTGTTTAACCTCTTTACAAACTGACTCACAAGTTCCCACTATTTGTATTTTAGAAATATTAAATATTTAGCTTAATTTTAATTAATTCCCTGTATTGGGGTCACTTGCTTTATAATACCTCATACTCAAATTCATTATTAAAATTTAGATTTGGATTAGGACTTAGTTTCTCTGCTCAGTCTTGCCTGTCTTCTACATGGTAAGAGCACGTATATCATAGTTATGGTATTGAATGTAATAAGCAAGCTAATAAGGGCTAGTTAATAATATCTATTTATTGAGTGCCAATTATTGTATCAGAATACTTTTCACATTATTTTACAACAAATCTGCTAGTCTTTATTACTGTTGCCTGCCCTCCACCCCCATTTTACTTAAGTTTCCAGTGCTTCATATTTGGTTATGAAGAAAGAGTGACTCAGAATCAATAACAAATTTACCTTGCCTAAGGTCACTGAGTGTGTGGTGGAGTCCAGATTCACATTCAAGTCTGTCGGACTCGGATCCACTTTTCTTCACATCTTCACTTTGATTATCCATGACCAAAATGTGAAAGGACAGAGCAGGGAAAGACTAGGTGGGGGATCTGGGGATGAGAAAAACTTCGCAAAGGAGGTAGTGTTTGCAGTTGGCTCTCTAGAGAGTGAGTAGGGTTTTGTCAGGCCATGAAAGTAGAAGAAAAATAAATCTCAGCAAGGATCTAGGTGTGAAAAAGTATCGGGACTGTTTAAGGAATAATAGCTATTTTTTATTGAGCTATTAATGTATGCCAGGCTCTGGGCTAAGTTCATTACTTACGCTAATTATTAATAAATGATATTCGCAGGACCACTCTGAGGAAGGTATTACTCCGTTGTTTTTTTTTTTTAAACAAATGAAGAAATAGGCTCAAAACAGTCAAGTAATTTGTAATTTGTCCAGTGTCATATAAGTGGCAGATCCAGGATTCGAAACAGGAAGTCATGCTGACTCCTAAATTGCCTCCTAGTAAGCCCATGTCTAAGTGTTCAGTGGGAAACCAGGAAAATAGCAGGCAGAGTTCTGTCCTTGTCGTGCTTTTGGAAGACTGTTCTGGTTGTAACATACTGTATATAGTATGAGATGCTAGGAGTTTAATCAGCCCAGTGGAGAAGGTAGTTATTGAGGTGGTTTAGGTGAGAGGTAGTAAGAGGCTGAAAAGAAGCTAGTTTGAAGACAGGGGTTTGCGAATGATTATGAGGGGAGAATTTCTTTACCAGCTGAGCCACTAGGGAAGTGAGGGGAGAATTTCTTAACTGTTATTAGGTTTGGGGAGAAAGATGAAAGAACAGGAATACAGAGGAAAAAATAGTCAAAGATGACAGACTCTATTCTTAATATCAAATAATGCCCTATATTTGGTTTACTTGCTTCAAAGTGATTTTTATTTCTTTTTATACTTGTACCACCATTATAATTTTTCATTGCTTTAATGTTTATTGAATCTCTCAGGTGTGTCAGGCACTGAGCCATGGCTGAGTTATTTATGATTTCCTGTCTTGTTTCCATTGCCATTGTTCTGTTTCTCTTTTCTCCAGTTCATTCTCCAACTCTGCTAACTTGGGCTCAACTCTGCTGATTCTTTGCCTTCAGCTAGAATGATCTTTTTTTCTCTTTAACCAAATCATGACTGCTGAAGTCACTTTTGAAATTTGCCTTGCTTGAAGTCTCTTAATTTTGACCTTTCTCTTTTCTGAAATTGTGATGCAGTCATAATAATATAAAGAGCTTGAGTGTTGTGGTCAAATCAACTTGAGTTTGAATCTTGTTCACTCGTTCAGTCATGTCCGACTCTGCGACCCCATGGACTGCAGCACCATTTTACTCTCTGTGAACTTGAACAATTAATCACCAGTTTTGAGATTCTCATTCCTTGTCTTTCAAATGCAGGCTCTTTGTTAGGTCTAAATGAGATTTGTGGCATGCAGTTTGTTCTCAGATGTCACATTTGTCTTCATTCTTAAGCAGGTTTTAAACAGCTTTTGTACTTAATCTGCAGTGTGAGCCTCTGAAGCAGGAGAATTTGGAGTATGTTCTCCATATTCAAACAGTTGCTTATGTGTTGAATGACCACTAAGTTTAGTTTCATTTTCATTTGTAATTGAGGGAAATGAACTAATAAACTTTAGGTGTTAAAATCAAGGATAGATATTAATGTTATTCTTATGCACCATTCATGAGTTGATATTCTTTGAATGTCCGTTCTTCTGGTTACCACTGGATTTGGAATGTGTGTGTTGGCAGATCATCTTTGGGTTCCTCAGCTCTTCACTTTTATCACATTATTCTGCTTTCCCCATAAACTTTTGTGGATTCCTAGAATGCCACAGCTAGAAGGAGTGAGCTAAGGCTTACCTCGCCAATGGCTGTTTTGCAATTACAGATGCTGAGCCAGAAGGCAGTGCTAGGGGCAGAGGTCAGGTCTCTTCATTTCCACTCTGATGCTCTTTCCTAGTATACCACTGTGTTTGTGTTTCTCACAATTCTTTATTTGCTAATTAAAAGATAAAAGGAGGATGTTTGGATAATTGAAAAGATATTTAAGGGGATACAGTATTTTTGGGTTTTCCTAAGCAATATAGATTTAGTAAAGAATTGAGAGATCTATCATTTGAAACAGTCTCCTTATTGGTTCTTTATGTAAGATAGTTTATGAGCCTTATATCTGAGACTTACTTTTGTGGAATTTTGGTCATCTGGATTTATGTTCTCCCTTATCAATTCATATGGATAGCCAGAAAGCCAAGTGATGATTAAGTTTCAGAAGTAGGCTATGAAAGTAATCATTCAGACTTTTATTTTTAGGGATCAAGGTGGTCGGACATTGTGTGGTGTAATGAGGATTGGCCTGGTTGCAAAAGGCTTGCTGATTAAAGATGATATGGACTTGGAGCTGGTTTTAATGTGCAAAGACAAACCCACAGAGACCCTATTAAATACAGTCAAAGATAATCTTCCTATTCAGATTCAGGTGAGTACAGTCTAATTGTACCTATAGGAGAATTTGTAAAAAGGTAAAAATAGGTAGTGATCTTCATTAATTTAATAAAAAGAAATTGATAACAGTAAAAGGTAGGTACAGACAGCTACTCTGGGTCTGTGCATCATCCATCACATCTAAGGCAAACTTCTGGTGATTAGTATTCAAAGTACAGTCTTAAATTTTTCAGATGTATCTTGCTGAGAGTCTTCATGTTTTCCGGAATAGGCCTCTCAGCATTATAAAACTCTAGAAGGTTTGATATAGTGTGGAAAAGAACAAAAAGAGCCTGGACAACTGGAAACTTTCGTAGATGCTGATTTTTTAAATTGAAGACTCTGTTAGTTTAATTTAATTCATTCATTCTGTTAATAGAAATTCACTCTTAATTCCTTGTTTTCAAATCTTTCTCACATTGGGGTGCAGTTAGAGAATTTTACTGTTGTCATGTTTCCTGGAGGATGCTGCTAGAGGCTGACGGCTCCTCAGGGCTGAAGGCAACTGGTTTCCAGGGCCGTGGTCACTTGAGGACCTGCTCTGCCAACCTGCTCCAAGGGTCAGTTGAAAACCATGATCACCTTTCGTTTTCAGATGTGTTGCCTTTGGTATAATTACATTGTAGCTTTTTGATGATTTTATATCAGTTAGTCCTTCAGCCCGTGTTGCATAAATAGATATCAGTACACAAGGCTGAATGCTCTCTTTTTTTGTAGTTGGTTTCCTTTATTTGTATTTCTTCTGTGGAGACCTTTTTTCCCCCAAAGTAATATGAATTCTAAATTTGTCTTTATTAGCTTTGTTACTGGATCATTTTCTTTCATGTTCACCAGCTGATTTTCAGAACCATCTTCCTGACTTTAATCTGCTGTTCCTGGCACTCAAATTTGTGTTACTTGTTGACACATTCTCCTGTATTAATTTCTGGAACACTTTTTTTTTTTAAATCATTTTCAGATCTTAACGCTTTCTAAGTGACTGAGCAAACATGTTTGATTTTTCCATTTTCAGTTCTGATTGAAGGAAAGTTTCTTTCCTTTCAGGGGTTAAATTCATTTCTTTTAAAGAAAGATTTAAAAGACTAAAGACTTTTTAAATCATTATGGGATCATTTGAGAAGGGAGAGTGGTAAGCAACATGGAGTACAGTAAAGAAAGTTCAGTAACGGGTTTCTGACTATACTTTTTGTTATTAGAATGTTAATGTCGTAAAATCCATCTTTTTTCTGTTATTTTTATATTGTTTCAAAGTTTAATCTTTATTTCTGCTTTTATTATAGTGAACATTGCTATTCTTAAATCTGTACTAGAGTAATAAGCGAGGAGTTGGACATACGGAGGCTTTTCCAACCGTCTCACCCCCTTTTCTGTTCTCTTTAGTGAGTTCTGTTTTATATAAGAATAGTCATATTTTCAGATGTGTCAGGATGGAAAAAGAGTTGAGAACCAGTGCTATAAGAAGTTGAAGATCTGTTGTATTTCTCAGTATTGAAGATACAGGAAATTGGAGCTTCAGTTGTACTAATAGAGATTTCTCTGTGTAGTTCACAACTGTGTGAACTCTGTATTTTCTGTCTCTGGGCACCACAGTTTTAAACTTTTTGTCAGGCTAGCAAGTGTTTGAGGGAAGGGCCTGGGAGAGAATGCAGATTGCATAAACTGTTTCAAATTTTAAGAGACTAGGGCTTTTTAACCTAGAGAAGCCGAAAGTATCTGAAGATACAAGATACAGGTATCTTCAGATCTTTGAAGAGCTTCTTGGAGGAGGCAAAAGTGGCCTGAACTCTTTAAGACCAGCGGTGGACATTTTAAGAAACATATTTAACATAGCCAATAGAATTATGGAGTAATGAGACCAGCTGCTTTGTGTGATGGTTGGATCCATGACCGTAGGTGTTTGGGTAGAGGTACCCAAATAAAATGGGGATGTAACTGTATACCCACTTTATAGTAATTTGTGTACATGTACACATATTTGCTATGCCTTCATATGTACACACAAGCATGGACATCTTATTGTTAATACAAAAATGTTTTAGAAAATCATTTAAAATGGGATTTTTGCATTTATTCCCTGCCTACCCCTTTTTTCTTGGTGTTCGTTTGGAAAACCAGTCTCTGATACAATACGAACTTATTTCCTTGTTAATTAAAAACCTTTTCCCTGAGCACTTATAGCAGAACTTTTAGTTTCAGAGTACCTTAATTAATTGGGATTGTATCAGACCTTTTCTCTATGTACTCTTTTCTAGGGTGATTTTAGAACTTCCTTGAGCAGAGGAGGAGAAGGATGACCCCAAACCAGAGTCACTTAGAATTAGTCTAGCCCACCACTCCTATCATATTTCATTACTTTGGATGTGTCTTACAGAGTGATCTGCATGTATGGTTGAAAAATTGACTTTGCTTTTTCTCTGAGACATCTTTACTGCTCTTACGCAAAGTGAATGTGAGCAGTTTTCTGCTTTTTCTCTATACTCTGGTTCTGTTTTTTCCAGCCACTATGTGGCCTTTCCCTTTCTTGATTTCCTCTGTTCAAAATTAAGGTAATGAATTTTCAGTTTTCTGTCTTTTTTGGGATGTTTAATGGTAAAATGCTATTCTTATATAAATGTCTTTGAGTTCCTTTAATGCACAGTTGATGAGCAGAGAGACCCAGTAGTGTTTCTGTTCAACTATTTATGTTAGGTAATATATATTAAATTTTATCACCAAGAAAGGCCCTATGTAACTTACTAAACTGTATGTTTAATGTATAGTAATACATTAAATGTATACTTAAAAACGATCCTAACTGGTGATAATTTTTTGTATAAAAGAAGCAGTGAACATTTCCGTGTGGATGTCAGGTGACTTGTCCCAGAGAAGGTCTAACTGGAATGATCTCTGACACTTCTTGTTAGAGAAAGGAAGTTAGTTACTTGTTTATATTAACCTTTTTACTGATGAGTGATTATACAGAGATCCTTTTTCATTCATTCTTACTTGATTTTCTTTAAAAATCTACATAATCTTACATAAAAGATTATGTAATATTATATTTATAAATCTTTATTAGCAAGTAGGAGTTCCTATTTGGGTTGTCCTATCAAAAAAGGTATTGGTTTAGAGAGCATTCCCAGTAACTTATTATTCTATATAAGTCCTTTGTAATAATTTCAAGAACAATAGTTTTTATCTTTTGTTGTATAATGATGCTTTTGATAACTTTCACTTTCAAATATTAGAAAGAATGGTTTTAAATGTTGTTTAATAATTGAATAGATGGTTGACCTTGTGGTTGCTTTTTGAGGGATGGAGAAAGAGGATTCGCTGGTAAGTTGGGAGAGAGAAATGTTACTTCCACCCTAAAGAACTAGTTAAAGATTAGTTACTGTTTCAGAACAGTAAAAGCTAATTGTTAATAACTTTTGAAAACTAAGACCAAGGGGGGAATCATTCATTTTTTGAAATTTTAGTTAATTGGCTGTTTTTGAAATCTTGGTGACTTTCAGAAACTCACAGAAGAGAAATATCAAGTGGAACAATGTGTAGATGAGGCATCTATTATAATTCGGAATACAAAAGAACCCACGCTAACTTTGAAGGTGATACTTACTTCCCCTCTAATTAGAGATGAATTGGAGAAGAAGGACGGAGGTACACATGTGTATATATATATATATATGTATATATAGAGAGATATAGATGTGTATATATAAATATATATTTGTTTTGTTCACATAAGACCTCTTAAATGCTGCACTAGTTATGTTCAATGGATTTAAAAAATAATCTGTCTTATTTAATATTTTAAGCAGATTTCTTCCTACACAATCTGTATTTTGCAAAAATGTTTATATTAAAAACATAAAATATGTTAATTCAAAAAAACCTGTGCTTATGTTGGTTTAAATTCACTTTAATTTTTATACTGTTTCAGTGTTCTGTTTTACTTTGTCTAGTTCTGTATTGCTATTGGTACCAGCTAACCTATTCTGGGTAGCTTGGTTATCAGGTCTGATTTTAGGGTTAAATGTGATTCAAAACAGTACTGTTTTCAAATTTACTTGTAGTAACTCCATAACTTTTTAAGAGTTATGCTTTATCTAATTGCCTAAGTGTTTTGTAATGTAAGAGAGATAAATTTTGGGGCTTTTTTCAAAAAAAATAATCTTTAGTAAAAATTTTTTTTCTAGGAGGTGTGTGATCCTGTTAACGTTTAGGATTTTATGTATGTGGGAATTTTATTTTAATCTGACTTTCTTCTGAAGTTAGAATTTCTGCATAGCAATGCCATTAAATAAAAGTGGAGTGAGAAATCTATTCTGTTTTAAGAAGTACTGTTGGAGCTGGATTTCTTTTTTGGTGTTTTTATCCTTTCACATCAGCTTGTTTCTGCCTCTTAGTCCTATCCCTAGAAACTTGCCGTGTGCTGTTTCTCCTGTGTCAGGCCTTTGACCAACTGGCCCCCCTCTGTTATGACAGTTTAGAGGCAATGTGGCTTAACTGGGCCAGCGAGGACTCCCTGTCGCTGTTTTCCATCACTAGATATTCAGCAGGTTCCATTGCTTTCCCCCCTACCTGAAATACCAGTGCAGCAAGAAGTATTGGTCAGTTTCTTAATTTATTTCAAGTTGATGATAAAGGAAGAAAAAGACACATTTTACCAGAGATGTTAGAATTTCAAGTTTTGCAGACATGACTCATAGGATTTCTTAAAGTAAAAGTGATAGACTTCCTTTTTAAAGAAGTCTTTGGGGTACTAAAATCAGCTATACCATACTCAACAGATATAAACTAGGTACATTTATGAATCATAGTTTAAAATTAAAGTACATCCACTCTGTAATTGGGTTTATCCCTGTACTTTTTCTTTTGGGCTGTATATAGTATCTCTAACACCTCTGAAGAACCAGTCTTAAATGGCTTAATTTCTTTAACAGCTTTACAGTTCACCATTAACTGTAGAACTATAAAATGATTTCTGAAGTTTCGAGATAATTCTGTTAATTCTGGTAAGCTGTGTTCTACTTGACCCTCGAGTGTAACACTAACCATTTCTAAGTATAGTTATACATATTATTAAAAATTCTTTGAGTATAGAGAGATGAGAAGATGACTGAAGTTGCCAGAGGCTCGATTTGTCTAGGTTTGAAGTTGCCAAAGACTGCATAATGTTTGCTTGCAGCTGGGGACGTCTCTCCCATTACTTTTAAAGTATTGAGGACAACAGGCTTCTTTTCCTCCATGGTTTTGTGCACTTACCTGGGATTTTAAGGTTTTACTGATAACTCTTAAGCCTAGTCTGTTGCCTTTATCACTTCAGGTTCAGAGGACCTGAAAACAGATCTTAGTATATTATACCCTTGCTAGAAGACTAGTTATTGCAGAATGGAATTTGCAGTAGAGTAGAAGAGTCATAGTCTGTTCAAGGTGTTTGGGTTATAAAGGATTCCAAGACCTCTTTATAAGCTCATTCTCATCAGCTGATGTTAACATGATTGCGTGGGATCAGATAAGATGAAAGAATCAGCTTGAATCTACTGTTACACATTACTTCCTCTCCTTTTGAATGGCAGCACGATTTGCTTTGCTGTTTTCCTTAACCTCACAGCCCTGCCAGCTCACCTGTTATCTCTCATAGTTTGCTCGTTTTGTCTAATTTGGACTCTGTCAAAGTTTTTAGATCTGTGCTAGCAGTTTTGTGTGTTACTGGGTAACTTTGAGGATCCAGTGTAAGCGTTTAAGACCTGGGCTGTACAGTCCTATAGCATTTCTTTCATCGCACCAGATGACTCCTCTTGCCCTGAGACAGTTCTTTTCAGCTGCATGGGGTAAAAGTACAGATTCATTTGGGTTCCAGGAGTTTTTAAGTTTGAGAGAAATCTCCTTAAAAAAATATGCACTCATTTTAAAGTTTTAAAAAGTATGCATTGTAAATACTTTTTGCGGAAAGATTTTCCTGCAGAATCTCATCTTCTCCTCTCCCACAGAGCAAACAGGCTGTTCACAGTATATACCTCATGTGTTTCTCTTCCCTTGCAACATATTTGGGTAAAATCAAAAAAGGGAAAAATGTCTTGAGAGCAGGCAGAACTGGAGGACTGAGTTTGGTGAGAGCACCATACTTTTCTTCTCAGGGTTGTCTCTGCAGAACTGGCTCTAGCTAATTACTCGTTTCACATTGCTGTTTAGATTTTCAGTGGCCAGACTATAGTGAATTCCTTTGATATTGTTTACTGTTTCACAGGTAAGAGTCCTCCTGTACTGTCAGCCTTCTTTCTATATTCTAACCCTTTACTTGAAGGCCCTATAGAATAACCATTCCCCATAACTATATGGGGCTTCCCAGGTGGCACTAATGGTAAAGAATCCTCCCTCCAATGTAGGAGACACTTAAGAGAAGTGGGTTCAATCCCTGGGCTGGGACGATCATCTGGAGGAGGGCATGGCAACCTACTCCAGTATTCTTGCCTGGAGAATCCCATGGACAGAGGACCTTGGAGGGCTACAGTCCACTGGGTCCCAATGAATTGGACACACTGAAGTGACTTAACATGCACACATACATGGATTACTACATGTTTCCTGCTAAAGAAGGCATAGGAAAAAGAACACAGACCTTGGTGGCAGCCGAGTGTTTGACCCTTAACTCCACTAACTATTACTATATGCCTTGGACATATTTCTTCACTTCAAAATGTGGGTAATGAATACTTGAGAAAGTTGTTTGGGAGAATTTATATAATAATATGACCTGTATAGTACCCAGAACAAAATGATTGATTAGTAAATAGTGGTAGTTACTTAGTTTAGTAAACAAAAAGTCACACCAAAAACTCAATATGCCTTGAATTTACAGTGAGAATTATGTGTAATAATAGGTTTGAAGTAGTAAACGTAAACAGTTAAACTGTTAAATACCCATTGATGTGTAGGATTGGAATCAGTGATGCTGTATTTGCTGCAGAGCTAGTAATGAGCTGACTTACTATTAATATAAAGTTTATGATTCATTGAGATACATGTCTTTTTCCCTACCTGTGTCCTTTATCCCTAGCCCCTTGAGTGGTACCTAATACTTAGTAAGCAATTAAAACAAAACCTGTTAAACTAATTTTTGTAGCTAGCATATTATGTGATCAAATTGATCTGTCTGGTGTGAAAGAAGCATTAACAATGGACATCTTAGAATTTAAGTAATATATATTGAAGATTTTGCTTTGCTAAGGTATTTTATAACTTGCTGTGTTATAAGCACTTTCTCATATATGATTTAACTCTCAACAGCCGTGAGGTAGATAGTTGTCCTGTTTTATAAATGAAGAACGTCTGATGTTTCAGGCGTCTCTTCTGACTCTCAAGTCCAGTTACTCTCTAAGATGATTGGAGGAGGATCTTAGCTGGCTTAGTTTTTCTGAGTGTCACACGGTTGAAGCTGCTTTTGGTGCTTGTGATTCTAAACCAGAAGTATATTCGCTATGAGGGTGATAAATCCAGTACTTACTGTATTTACCATACTTTGAAACCGAGTGGATAGAGAAACTATAAAGGCACTGGTGGTAACTTAGGCCGAGATAAACTGCAGTGCTCAGTATTAGGGGAGATTTTCAGGGTGTCACAGAAAAGTTCCCCAAGCGCCCCTTAGTTGCCAGTGTGAACTTCCAGTGCAGTTTGTCAGAAGTTCACTAGCTTGACTCCTGTTAGGTGGAAGATCAGTCCAAGGTCACAACTAGGATTTCTAACAATGCTGCAGTCTTTATTCTCTTGCCTTCCCCAGCTGCTTGACCTGCATTGTCCTGTGTAAACCTGTAGCCACTATCTTTCCAGTGGCCCACTGCTTCTGAGGCATTGCAGAAAAGTCATATCTAGTGATGTTTCTGTCATAAACTAGGATAAGTGTTCTGTTTTACCTTCATGCTACATTTACCTGTTCATATTATTGTAGCCTGAGGTTTCTCATGGCTAGTGACTTGAAGCCATAATGTCTGCTCTCCACACAGCCTCAAGGAATGGAGAGGAGGACTGCCCGGATATCTTCAGGCTACCTTGGAAATTCTGTCAGTGTGGACTCAGTAGCTCAGCTTCATTCCAACTTTGAAATGTCAGGGAGGTCTTCATGATAACCCAGCTTGGTTATTTTACCTTTGAAGAACCCAGGTTCCAGACACATAAATCCTGTTTAACACAGTCATGTTCTAGCTTTTCCCTGCCCCATCTGCAGGCTAGTGTTTTTGTGAACAGGCAGAGTTAGCTTGCATGTAAGGGATGGAGAGAAACTGACCAACGTTTCCTGCAGGACGGTGTGTTTCTGGTCACAGATCTAACCTCTAACCAAATAAAAGTTAGGCATAATAGACTTCCTTTCAGTGCTTCCATTGTTTAGAGTGTTTTATTCTTCGTGCTCTGATGCCAGGTTATTGAGCAATGACTTTTTTAAAAGCTGTTTTTCTTTGCTTTTGGCATTTTTGTTACTATCCCCTATGCTGGTTTTTTTTTTTTTAAATCTGTTTTACTGGTCACTATAGGAAAAAAAATGAAATGGTTCATAGTTCCATTGTTTCTGATTTAAAAGAATCCAAGATGCCTTTTTATCAGAAAAGCTTTGTTTCTCCACAAAACTGAAACACCTGTGTTAAAGTTTATACAGAAATGTTAAATTTGAGGTTCTACTTTGAGAAGTGCAGTGTTTTTCCAGCGGAATTCTGTGATTGCCACATTTTTTAATGAATGAAAATATACAAAACTATGTTATTAATTATGTAAAGGAAGTAGGCAAGCAAGGCTTACAAGTAGCACTACAGTGCCATATAAATTTATATAGTTTTAAAATAAGAAGCTTTGAGGAAGGTAAAATGAGATGAATTATTACATCCCCTCTGCTATTCTCACCTCATGAATATTGAAACATTTTGGATCTTTTGACTTTTTGACTGTCAGAGCATGAAGAAACATGGCCATTCTGATGGTGGTGTTAAAGGGAATTTAGTTAAGTCTTCTGTTCATTGCCTGTCCCTTTCATCTCTTTTTAGTAGAATCTACTGCCTCCAAATGTTGACTGTCTGTAGCAAGCTGATGTCACTAGTTCTTTAAAATAAGAATTAATGAATATAATTTGACTTTGGGGATAAGAGAATTTATCTAAACACTTTTGCCATTATTCCCCTATAAAACTGTCTTTGTGGGGATGAGCAGATGTTAATTAAAAGCTCTGTTCACTGGACAGCAGTATCAGAAAGTTCAAATGGAATTCTTTTGCCTTGTCTTTTCCTACCCAAACTTCCTCTGACCCCTCCCCTCTTCCAGTGATCTTGCCCCCTGCTGCCCTCCCACCTTTCCTGATACTCGACTTGATCCAATGACAATGAAACATAGTTTGCTTTACTCTTAAAGTCCTAAAAAATAAGCATTGTCTATTCCTTTTCTTGAGATTATGTTATTTAGCATTCAGTCAACCTTTGTCATGTCTAACTTTTAAGAGATTCTAATTGCTCATTTATAGTAGTTCTGCCTTGTATGTGAGCTTTACACAAATGCTTGTATTGACCACAGTTGAACATTTTGACATGTAAACACGAAAATGAATTACTTGTATGTTTTGTGTCATTAAAAAGAATTAAGCAAAGACAGGAACTAGGTTGCCTATGAAGTAAATAACCTTTAGTGTGTTTGCTTATGTTTATAAATAAAAGCACATTATCATTTCTTTTTGAGGCTTTCCATTTTATGAGGAAAAAGGGCTAATGAAATGAGACCCTGTATTGTGAATTTGTTGGCAGATATTAATGTGAAACAATGCAAGTATCTGCTGTAGAGCTCACCTGGTCAGAAAATAAGTGTGTAGCACTTCAGCCTTGACATGTTGAAGCCGATAAAGAAAGCCCACATAAACATATGCTGAGATTGTGACTGTCTGATTGTACCAGGAAGTGTTGGTGGGCTCTCTGAGTTTTTAAAAGAGGAAGGTAAATATGACTTAATTGAATTAGACAAAGACTTCTCCAAGAAACATTTGTATGTTATATGCATTTAAATTAATGCACCGATTCTTCAAACATTTAAAAATCCACTTCTTAGTGGCTAAGAGGAAATAAATGTGGCTATCTAAACATGGATTTAGTATCTTGTGACATCTTCTCAAATATGAATATCTGTCACTAATCACATATTTGAGTTTTTAATTTTGCTGCTCTTGGCCATCCAATCCAACTCTGAAATGTTAAGGCAAGTCAGATAGTTGTACTTCAATAGTATTCTTTGCTGCTTTTTGGAAAGAAAAAGGTATGCAAAACTTGAAATGTATTTCAACATATTTCGTATTTTAGTTTTAATAATTTTGGTTTGGAGAAGAAATAGAGAACTCCATGGTTACACTGGAAGAGTTCTTCTCAGTGGGGTAAAGTTTATATTAATGGTTATCTTGTTGGATGAGTTAATTTTGTTGTAAAATAAAATTGTCATGCTCAGTGTATTGTTAGTCTTAGTATATCTCAAATTGATGACCTAAGCCCTAATTTTCCTTAAGAACTGATTAGTGATTAAAATCCCTTCTTCTATAAAGATAAGTTGTTATTGCTATTGGTCCCAGATTTCCACTCTTTGTACCCCGTCAAAGGAAAAGTGCTATGTACCTATTTTGTGCCCTGTGATGTTACATACATACATACATACATACATACAATCCCAGATTGTATGTAGCAGTGATCATTGATTTGTTTACTGACTGAGCAAATGCCTTTGTGCTCCTGTTGTACTTGTGTGCAGAATGGCTCTATTGATGATTTACCTAAGTAATGATAGTGCACATACTTTACAAAGAAAGCAACAAAGCCAAAACCTGAAATCTTCTGGGAGTCTTATTAGTTCACTCATATGCTGCTCTTCTTTTTATTTTTATTGTTTGGTAATTTGACAGGAACCCCTTGGTCAAATTGTATCTGTCTTTCTTTATCTCATTTTCCCATTAGAAAAGGTTGCGATGAAAGATCCTCCGGACTTATTGGACAGGCAGAAATGCCTGAACGCCTTGGCGTCTCTTCGACATGCCAAATGGTTTCAGGTTGGCTTTTTGTTATTCTCTTACTGTTACTGTAATCTTGTGCAGGTTTCATTTGGAACAGCTGCCACTTAATGGTTTCTGTGTAGTATATACAATGGGGTGCTCTCTACCTCTTAGGGTTATTGTAGGAGTAAATGATTTAATTTAAGTGAAGTGCCTACTATAGCTTCTACTGTAGTTAATGATGTTTAATTGTCATATAATCTGTTTGAACTTAGTACTCTGAATTTCAAATGATAGCTTATAAAATGCACACATGGGTGAGAAAAGCTAAAACTCAAGACAGTTGCCTGGAAATGGAGTTGCTTTATATTGCCATATAAAGCCAATTCTAATAATATCTTCCTTTACTTTAAACTCTGCCTTTCTAAACCATAATTTTGCTACTTTTTAATAACTTGATTTTTTGGTTTGCTTGACAACTTATGAAAGATTAACAAATTAGTATTCATTTTAAAGAACCTGTCCATGATCAGTGTCCTTAAAATGAAGAATGGATTTCAACAGGGATATTGGAATCATTTTGTTTGTTTTAGGCAAGGGCAAATGGATTAAAGTCATGTGTAATTGTCCTCCGCATTCTCCGTGATTTGTGCAACAGAGTCCCCACATGGGCACCATTAAAAGGATGGGTAAGTACTTAAATATGATTAAAAGCAAATTCTGAAACTATAGTCAGAGGAAATCCTGTAGAAATTATATGTTACTGTATGGTGAGTTAACTAAGGTGTACATTCATTTATCTATTTTTTGTTCTGGGAAAAAATTATAGAGCTTTCTATATGATTTCTTTTTATGAATTTAATTTGTATTATACATACATTTATCAGTTTACATTAATTTGTAAAATATGTAAATTTAATAAGTAATTTAATATCTTCTAGCCAGTAGAGCTTATATGTGAAAAATGTCTCTTTTACTTCATCGTATTCATATTATAGAGACTGAGATATTTTTTCTAACAAAAGGTTCTTTACCTGTTAAAAGTGAGTGTCTTCCTGCACTTTTACTCTCCACTGATGGTTGATTATTATTCACCTGCTGCCTGGAAAAGCATGCTTGACTGGCACATTTCTCTTTCAGTGCTACTTCCATTTAAAATAAAAGTTACCTGGTGTACCAGTATAAGATTCCTATACCTTCTTTTCCTTTCTCTTTTGAGTATAGACATTTAAAAATAAGTTCATACTAGTAATTAAAGTTAGGTGAATAGTACAGTTAACTGTAGTTTAAAATGTATGTTGCCAAACTTAATTTGGAAATTATGCTTGACCCAATAAAGAACACTATAAAACAAGTAAAGCTGTAAAGGGTTATTTTAGGTTAATTCAGCAATTATTACTTGATATTGGCATCATGAACCTTTTAGTTTATTTAAATATGGAGATTTGGTCCTTTTTTAATTCCAGTTGTACTACTTGGGGCATGATGTCTGGAATGAAGTCTTATTGTGGTTTGAGTCCATCCTAGGTAAAGTGGGAGATAGGTGGGCTGGGTTTGAACACTGATTATTTATTGGCCATTACTAACCTTCATGAAGGCTTGTTAAATCTTTGTTAAGTTAGATGACTGCAGTTTCTTTAGTAATCCCTTCAGGGTAACTGAAAATAAAGTTTTTGTAGCAAGAAGTCTTCTGAATATGTTCTCTCAAAAATGGTTGATTTAAGCACTCTGGCTGGGGTAAAACTTGGTAATCAAGTGGGAGAAATTAATTGGGCCCTAAATGTTAAATGGACTTTAACCTTTTTGGCCTCCATTGTAGATAGAAATGTCAGCTCACATTTAACTGGAAACCTTTTAACACTTGGTGCATGTACTAATTTGTAATTTAATATCTTCTAGCCACTAGAGCTTATATGTGAAAAGTCTATAGGTACTTGTAATAGACCTTTGGGCGCTGGGGAGGCCTTGAGACGAGTAATGGAGTGTTTGGCATCTGGAATTCTACTTCCTGGTAAGGGTTTCAAACTCTGGAGGCAGAAGAATCAGAACAATTTCATTTTAATTTAATTTTCTATTATGTGCTAAGTTTGTCCTCTACACAGGAAAATGATGTGTAGGAGTTGTTTTGCTTTGAATTTTAGCAACTAGAAGTGTCATAAAACTCTTTTTCAATAATTATAATTTGTGTTATATGTACTAACATAAAAGGTACTAATAAGTTATTGTGTCTGCTATGAAGTTGCTTTACCCAGAACTCTGAATTTGAAAATGGTTATGTTAAGTTAAAATGTATGACGTTTATTCTGTTTGCAGTCTGGTGTTTAATTTGGAAAAATTAAATTTGGTCTTTTTTTGCATATATAATCTCTTAAAAGATTTGGGGTGACTCATCATACTGTTGCTAAATTCTCAGAATTAAGACCCAATTTTGACCTTAGATATACAGATGACTTCTAGTAAAATAAGTCTAGACATATTTCAGTATTTTCATATTTCAATATTCTAACATATTGAAAATAAGTGTCCATTTTACTCCATTTAATTCAGCAGAATTTTAACCTTGTTCTTTTAGGTTTTTTTTTTTTCTTTTTCCTCTCCATTCTTTTCTTTCTCTCTATTTTGTGTTAGCTTATTGAATTCTAAGTTCAGTTCTTAATGGTACTTGTGGGTTTTTTTTTGCCTTTGCCAAAGGAGGTCCTGGTCTTCATGATCCTTGTGAGCGAGATCCAACAGATGCTCTGAGCTATATGACCATCCAGCAGAAAGAAGATATTACCCATAGTGCACAGGTAGGAGATGGGCCCTATGACTGTGGTCTCTTAGAAGGGATATCATGTAATTTATTTTAAAACTTTTTTTCTTGCCTTCTGTTGGGGACTTTTGTCATCATCATAATAGCATTTGATGAATGTATTTTTAGCTAGATTTTCTAAGGGCTTTATGAATGAAAAATTTGAATAAATATAATCTTTTTTTCTTTAGCATGCACTCAGACTATCAGCCTTTGGTCAGATTTATAAAGTGCTGGAGATGGACCCCCTTCCATCTAGTAAGCCTTTTCAGAAATATTCCTGGTCAGTTACTGATAAAGAAGGTGAGTATAAATATTTTGTGTTGGGGTTGCATGTGGGCAGTGATGGAGATGGTTGTGAAATGTTTCTCTTGTTAGAGCTGAGAGAACTTGAAGTTTTTAACCAAATTCATGTACAAGAGCATTCACTGCTTTTCTTCCTCATTTTCTTCTGTCCCATCAGTGACATCAACTTGCTTTCATTTGTTCTTTCTAGTGGCAAACTCATTTGGCTATTGTTGATCAGATTCCATTACTGCATAGACTTAGGGACGGCGCTCTGAGAACTCTTGGTCTGAAATGAAAAGTCACAAGCTAGGGGGAGATGTCATGGTACTCATCAGTTTGATGATCTTGTCATGCTTGGAAGTGTGATGTAACCAAGAAAGAGAAAACGTAAGCGTAATAGAGGAGAAAAATATATTGGAAAATTCAGAACCATCTTCCATTTGTTCTAGTCTGTGTGAACTCAAGAGTTTCAGCAGAAAGAGCACAGGCTTTAGGGTCAGTATGACCTGGTTCCCCTCACAGTGCCCCTGCTCACTAGCTTTAGGCCTTGAGCAATTAGTTTGTCTCTTGCCTTGTGGGTATTATTCCTACTTTATTGGCTATTGTCAGATTATATGCCCAGCTCAGTGCTTGGAAACAGTAGATACTCAAATGTGAATCTTCTTATTCTCATTACGCCACAAAAAACCTCCCTCTCTCCTGTTATACTAGAAGGTGGGATGTTTAACACCAGTTATTTTCACTTGGGGCATCCCACCTACCACGAGTGATACTATTCTAATAAATTTTTTTAATGACAAAAATTGTGCAGTGGCCAAATCTGTTTATTCAAAGAACAGAATTCCAGTGTGTCTAAACACTTTTTAGGGAGTCTGTCAACTCAAAATTGTTTCATGATAATGCTAAAGCTTTTTTTTCACCCATTTCTGGTCTTTCATGAGTTTACAGTTTTCTAGAAGCTGCATATGACTTGTGATGGCATCGTCACTCTGATGGCTAATGAATTTTTTGTACTAAAATTTTTGTTTTAATTTCTAATATGCTAACTATTGATTGACACTACCCACAAAGCAAAGTTCTTTGGGTGCTCACTAATTTTTTAAGAGGATAAAGTGGTTCTGAGACTGAAATGTTTGAGCATCACTGCCTTCTGCTGTAAATTCCTCAGGGGTAAGGAATCCTCCAGAGCCCACCACAGAGCTATTACAAACCAATGCTCAATAAATGTTTGTGGAATGATAGCCATTTTCTTGCAGAGAGTGCTCACTCAGCAGCATTTTTGAAAGAGATTCACATAACCATGTCTCTAGATTGAATGACTGAGTAGAAATTTCGTATATATTTATACTTTCTTAGAGTTAATAATGAAAAATTTTATTTTAGTCACTGAATTCGTAGTAGTTCTTCTGGTTTTGTGTTCTGTCTTTTACTGGATAGTAAAAGTGTATCTATTGTTATGTGACATAGACTTACTTTTAACTTTAAAGGTTTTTTCTCAAGAGTTTGGGAACTGCTGGTCTGTCAATTTATAGCTTAAGATAGAACCAGACAGTTGGTGTTTCCATTTGAGTCCTATCAGTTACTAGCTGCACGGCTTGGCTGTAAGATGAGGGAGTCAAGGCTGTTGCCTCCAGACATGAGCTGCATTGTTCTTCATGCTTTCATGTTTTTAGCACCTGGCTTCCTGACTTTGGCTTTTAAACTTTATTCTTAGGATTCTTGGTGATTTCAATATGCATTTAGATTATTTTTTTCCTTTAGAATTCTGACTTCTTAATTCCTTGACTTCCTTTCTCACAGATATTTTCTGCTTCGTCTCAGGTGTGCATTGTGAGAACATATCCTAGGTCTTGTCTGCAGTATGTATACTTGTGCCCTCTCCCTAATTCATTCTCATAAACCCCACATTGTAACCGCCTCTAGTTGTCATAATGTCTAGTACTTCTGCTCCAATTCTTGATACTCATCATTGATTCTGTTAACTTCTCATAGTACTTCACCTGGCTCGTGTTCTCACTTCTATCATTTCTCTGCTTATAGTAACGAGGTCTGTCATTATGATCACTCCCTAGCGTATACCTTCTTTGTTGATCCTCTCTTCCCAGCAACTCTATTTGAAATCCAACTCTTTGCCTACACCAGGTTGTTAGACATCACTGAAGAAAAAATACTCGGTCCTCTTAACTGTTTTCCCTTTAAGTTTCAGACATTAACCTTAAGTAGACTGTTTGTGTTGACTGGCAGTTCTCTTGTAAGTTCTAGAGTGCTCCAGTTTTCTTAGACAACTGTTGCACATCTTCTGTCACTTTACACTTTTCTCTCCAGCCCTGCTTCTCAACTGATTACCTTGTTTGCTTGAAGTCCCCTGGCACTTTCCTCTCCTTCTCTTGACTGGGTGAAGCCCCGCCTTTCTTCTCATCCACTCTATCACATCCCCTTTTGCCTACAGATGGACATTATCCTAGCTATTCTTTCTTTTCTCACCAGCATCAATTCCTCCTTTTCTGCTAGACCATTCTCATCAGCATAGAAAACCTGCTATGATGACGCTCATTTGAAAAACAAAGCTAAACTCCCTCTTGCTTCTGCAACTTTCTCCAACTGGAAGAAGCTGCTCCCTTTTATAGGTGTACTTTCAGAAAGAGTGGTCTGTTGTTTCTTTTTCCTTTTCTTCACTTTCTTTAAAGCTTATTCTAACCAGACTTTCTTCCTCATCTCTCTACCTAAGTCTCTCCTGTGACCTTTTCAGCAACACTGGACACAGATGAACACTTTTTCCACTATAATTAAT
This sequence comes from Antilocapra americana, assembly GCA_007570785.1. Lineage (NCBI taxonomy): Eukaryota > Metazoa > Chordata > Mammalia > Artiodactyla > Antilocapridae > Antilocapra > Antilocapra americana. The sequence continues at coordinate 564,774 of ML660779.1, read as the reverse complement.
TATATATAGAAAAGTATAAGATATGTATCATTAAAAAATAATTATTTAAAAATTCCATATAATCACCATCTTAGTTAAGAAACAAAACATTGTCAGCTTCTCAGAAAACATTTATTTATCCTAACATATCACTTCCCTGCTCCTTGAACTACTGATGTTTTGATAATAATATTCTTGATTTTCTTTAAAGCTTTTCCACCTTTGTGTGCTTTCTTAATTTAATTTGCTATTGCCTAGAACTTTATAGAAATAAAATCCTACTGAATTTAATCTTCCGTGACTGGCATCTTTCTGTCCAGTTTTGTTTGGGATACTTTCATGTTACTGCATATAGTCATAGTTCATTTTATACTTATATAGTGTCCATTATGAATATGCTGTAGCTTAGCCATTGTACTCTGGAAGGACATTAGGCTTCTTTTTATTTTTTGGCAACCACCCACATTGTTGCTGGGAGCTTACTTATATATGCCTTCTTGAGTATAGATGCAGGAGTTACTGTGGACTGTTATATGATCTAGGAAGTGGTACACATAGGAACATATATTCCTACCAGAAGTGTATGAGAGTTCCTGTTGTTTTATATCCTCATCCTCAACAATATTTAGTATTGTCAGATACCTTTTCTGACATGAAATACTACTTTTCATTTGACTTCCAGGTCATTACTTTTTCATAGATCTTTACACCACTGTACTTTACTCAGCTGTCTTTGTTTTTTCTCATCTTCCTGATTTCTGAATACTAAAGTGTCCAGGGTACAGACCTCAGACCATTTTTCTTTATTTACACACGTTTAGACTCTTGCAGAGATGTCATCTAGTCTCTTGTCTCGAAATACCTTCTATTTACTACAGATTCCCAAGTTTATGTTTTCACTCTAGACTCCCAGCCCTTGACCTCAGCCCTCCCTATCTAAATGCCTCTCAGTGTTTCCTCATGGATATCTCACAGACACCTCACACTTCAGATGTCCTGTCCTTACACTCCTTCTCACCTGTTTTTCTCATAGTTATCACCATCCCAGACATTGGAAACTACCCATCTCCATACTCAGGCCCAAAACCTTCACCCTTGAATCTTCTCTTTCTTTTGCTCACATGCACATCATCAGCGAACCTGGCTGTTTTACTTTCTTTCTTTCTTTCTTTTTTTTTTTATTGTTTTTGCCATACAATGTCATGATATCACCATGGGTTTACATATGCTTCCCCTCCAGAACCCCCCTCCCTCCTCCCTCCCCCCCGGGAAATCTCGTTGCACCAGCCCCGAGCATCAATCCTGGGCTGGCGATTGATTAGACATATGATAATTAACTTGTTTCAATGCCCTTCTCCCATATCATCCCACCCTTACCCTCATCCACAAAGTCCACGAGTCTATTCTATACATCTGCGTTCCTGTTTTACTTTCAAAGTGTGTTTAGTATTCAGCTCTTTAACTTCTTCACTGCCACCATCCTGGCCTAAGCTGCCTTTGTCATCTCTTACCTTTGTTATTGTCTGTCTGCCGTGCCTGGTCTTCCTTGCCCATCTTATCTGTTCTCGATAAAGCAGCAGGTTTCTTTTTGTTGTTGTCATTCCCCTTGTTATCTATAATTACAGATTCATAGGAAATTGCTAAGATGGTACAGAGATGTCCTATGGACCCTTCACCTGGTTTCTCCCAGTGTGTTACCTCCTGTGTAACTGTAGGAGAATATGGAAACCAAGAAATTGACATTTCTACAATGTGCGTATAGGTTTTATGCTCCTTTATAACATGTGTAGATTTGTGTAACCCCCATGGCACTCAAGACACAGACGATTTCATCACCACAGAGAACTTGTGTATGTGACCTGTTTAGAGCAATACCACCCCTCTTCCTTCAGCCATCCTCAAGCCTTGGAGTGAAAGTCGCTCAGTCGTGTCCGACTCTTTGCGACCCCATGGCCTATACAGTCCATGGAATTCTCCAGGTCAGAATACTGGAGTGGGTAACCTTTCCCTCCTCAAGGGGATCTTCCCAACCCAGGGATCGAACCCAGGTCTTCTGCACTGCAGGTGGACTCTTTACCAGCTGAGCCACAGGGAAGCCTTCAAGCCTTGGAAACTACTCATTTTTGTCCATCTCTGTAACTTTGTTATCTCAGGAATTTCATATCAGTGAAGTTATCATTATGTGATTTTTTGAGATCCTCATACCCCCACTTAGCATACTTTTGTGACCCAACCAGATTGTTGGCATACGTCAGTAGTTTATTCCCTTTTACTGTTAAGTAGGATTCTGTGGCACACATGAACCAGAGTTTGGTTAAGTCATGCACCTATTGTAGGACATTTTTATTTGTCTCTAGTTTTTGACTATTACAAATGAAGATGCTATGAATGACTTTGTGTGGGTTTTAGTGAGCAATTCATAGAAACACAGATGTTTGTGTGTTAGATTAATCAGCAGTTTTCCTTTGTTGTAATGTTTTGTCCAATTTTGGCTCTAAGGTTTTGCGGGCCTCTTAAAAAGAGTTGAGAAGTAACTGTCCTTCTTTTTCTGTTCCTTGGGAGAGATTGTGTAATATTGATGTTATTTTTTCCTTAAATATTGGGAAGAATTTACCAGTGAAACCATTTGGGTGTGAGATTTTCTTTGTGGAAAGGTTTTAACTTATGGATCTAATTTCCTTAATATGTGTCAAATTATCGTCTTAGAGTTTTGGTAAATTGTGTTTTTCTAGGAATTTGTTCATTTCATCTAAATTTAAAAAAGTAGTTTCTAAGATCCTCTTCTTAGTGTCTGCAATATTGATGTCCTCTTTTATACATTTTTATGCCTTTTTTTTCCTGATCACTCTCGCTACAGATTTATCAGTTTTATTAATCTTTAAAAATAAATCAGCTTTTGAGTTTGTTGATCATCTCCTGGCATATGCTTTTATTTTATTTCATTCTTTCTATTCCTGTCCTTTGTTCTTCCTCGCTACATCCTTTGGATTTAATTTGCTGTTCTTTTAAGAAAAATTTTGAAGTGAATACATTAATAGTGTTTAACCTTTTATATTATCATAAACACTAATTAAGACTGTTTTCCTTTATGCCCAGATTTATGTGCATTATACTCTTTTTATATTGGAATTTTCATTATCAGTTGGTTAAAAATATTTTTTAATTTTCCCTTGTTACCAGTTCTTTGACACATAAGCCATTTAAACGTCATTGCTCAATATCCAGACAAATGAAGATTTTTCTAGTTAATCCCTGTTTTTGAGCTCACTTTTTCTACTGTGATCTGAGAACGTGCTTTGTGTGTTTCTGCTGCGCCCCCACTCCCTGTCAAGTTTGGCCCTGGAGTACAAAATGAAGCAGGGCAAAGGCTAACAGCGTTTCGCCAAGAGGATGCACTGTCATAACAAACACCCTCTTCCAACAACACAAGAGACAGCTCTACACATGGACATCACCTGATGGTCAACATCAAAATTTGATTGCTTATATTCTTTGCAGCAGAAGATGAAGAAGCTCTATACAGTCAGCAAAAATCAGACTGGGAGCTGTCTGTAGCTCAGATCAGGAATTTCTTATTGCAAAATTCAGACTTAAATTGAAGAAAGTAGGTAAAACCACTAGACCATTCAGGTATGACCTAAATCAAATCCCTTACGACTATCCAGTGGATGTGACGATTCAGGGGATTAGATCTGATAGACAGAGTGCCTGAAGAACTATGGACAGAGGTTTGTGACATTGTACAGGAGGCAGTGATCAGGACCATCTCCAAGAAAAAGAAATGCAAAGGCAAAACGATTTTCTAAGGAGGTCTTACAAATAGCTGAGAATAGAAGAGAAACTAAATGCAAAGGAAAAAGGAAAGATATACCCATCTGAATGCAGAGTTCCAAAGAATAGCAAGGAGAGAGGAAAAAGCCTTCCTCGGCGATCAATGCAAGGAAATAGAGGAAAACAATAGAATGGGAAAGACTAGAGATCTCTTCAAGAAAATTAGAGATATCAAGGGAACACTTCATGCAATGATGGGTATAATAAAGGACAGAAATGGTATGGACCTAACAGAAGCAGAAGGTTTTAAGAGGTGGTAGGAATACACTGAAGAACTATACCAGAAAGATCTTCATGACCCAGATAACCACAATGGTGTCATCACTCACCTGGAACCAGACATCTTGGAGTGTGAAGTCAAGTGGGCTTTAGGAAGCATCACTACAAATGTAGCAACTGGAAGTGGTGGAATTCCAGTTGAGTTATTTCAGATCCTAAACATTTATGCTGTGAAAGTGCTGTACTCAATATGCCAGCAAACCTGGAAATTGTAGCAGTGGCCACAGAACTGGAAAAGGTCAGTTTTTCTTCCAGTCCCAAAGAATGTTCAAACTACTGCACAGTTACACTCATTTCACATACCAGCAAAGTAATGCTTAAAATTCTCCAAGCCAGGGTTCAATAGTACGTGAACTGTGAACTTCCAGATGTTCAAGCTGAATTGAGAAAAGGCAGAGGAACCAGAGATCAAATTGCCAACATCTGTTGAATCATAGAAAAGTAAGAGAGTTTCAGAATAACATCTGCTTTATTGATTACACTAAAGCCTTTGACTGTGTGGATCACAACAAACTGTGAAAGATTCTTCAAGAGTTGGGAATACCAGACCACCTTTCCTGCCTCCTGAGAAATCTGTATGCAGATCAAGAAACAATGTTAGAACTAGGCATGGGACAATGGACTGGCTCCAAACTGGGAAAAGAGTATGTCAAGGCTGTGTATTGTCACCCTGCTTATTTAACTTCTGTGCAGAGTACATCATGCGAAATGGCGGGCTGGATGAAGCGAGAGTTGGAATCAAGATTGCTGGAGGAAATGTCAATAATCTTAGATATGCAAATCACACCGCCCTTATGACAGAAATCGAAGAGGAACTGAAGAGCCTCTTGATGAAAGTGAAAGAGGAGAGTGAAAAAGCTGGCTTAAAATTCAGCATTCAAAAAACTAAGATCATGGCACTGGTCCTATCATGTTATGGCAGATAGATGGGGAATCAGTGGAAACAATGACAGAGTATTTTGTGGGGCTCCAAAGTCATTGCACATGTTGACACCAGCCATGATATTAAAAGATGTTTGCTCCTTGGAAGAAAAGCTATGACCAACCTAAACAGTGTATTAAAAAACAGAGACATTACTTTGCCAACAAAGGTCTGTCTAGTCAAAGCTATGGTTTTTCCAGTAGTCATTTATGGATATGAGAGTTGTACTATAAAGAAAGCTGAGCGCTGAATAATTGATGCTTTTGAACTGTGGTGTTGGAGAAGACTCTTGAGAGTCCCTTGGACTGCAAGGAGATCCAACCAGTCCATCCTAAAGGAGATCAGTCCTTGGTACTCACTGGAAGGTCTGATGTTGAAGCTGAAACTCCAGTACTTTGGCCACCTGATGGGAAGAGCTGACTCATTTCATAAGACCCTGATGCTGGGTAAGATTGAGGGTAGGAGGAGAAGGGGACGACAGAGGATGAGATGGTTGGATGCCATCACCGACTTCATGGACATGAGTTTGAACAAGCTTCAGGAGTTGGTGATGGACAAGGGAAGCCTGGCGTGCTGCAGTCCATGGGGTTGCAAAGAGTCAGACATGACTGAGTGACTGAACTGAACTTGGTATTTCTTGAAACTTAGTTTATGGCTCAGCACCTGGTCAGTTTTTATAAATGATTCATATTTTGAAAAATTGTGTATGCTCTGCGGTTGGTAGAGTCAGAATATTCTTTACATGTCAGGTCACATTTGACCATTATGTTGTTTAAATCATACATCTGTAGTATAATTTTTTAAAACTTTTTTCTCTTAATTATTGAGATAGGTATGTCAGTTCCCCTCAGTTGTGGATTGTCTATTCCCTATTGTAGGTCTTTCAGTTTTTAATTTCTAGAATCTTGGCTCTTCTAGCTTCAGATATTGTGGCAGAAATTCTTCTTGATGTCTTTTTGAGAAGTCTGATCATTCTTTTTAATACAGTACGTTTCTGAAAGAATGCGTCATCATCAGTGTCTTTTAGGGATCTGTTTCTATTTTCTGCTGATTCTCATGATTTTTGTTCAGAATATCTTATGTTTTCATGTGTTTTTGTTTTGAGTACTGGAGATGTAAATTGAAAAACTTTTAGAATTTAATGAGTATAGTAATGATGCTGTCCTTCATGGAGGATTTATATTTGTTTCTGGGCTAGTGGAATTGGCAATCTGGATCATCCTAATGCAGTTGGGGGTTTAGGTGGTTTGAAGCTGGTCCTCAATCCTTGTGAAATCCACACTATTTTCCACTTCATTTACTTCCCACATATGGCACTGGAGAGGGCCACCCCACAGTGTGGGGAATTCACCAGGTCTTCCTCTTTTGGAGATCCTTAAAGTTCAGTTTTTGATCCGTAAGATCTGGGTGCCTATTAAACATACTCTGTTCAGAACCAACCATTACCTGAAGGGAAGGGATTGTTGTAGAGTTTGGAATTGACATGTACACATGGCTATATTTAAAATAAATAACCAACAAAGGTCTATTGTTTAACAAAAATGGAGAGAGGACAAGAGATTGATACTGATGAGATGAAATGTTGATAATTTTGGAAGCTAATTGATGGATTCATGGGAATTTATTATCCTACTCTTTACACTTTTGTATGTGTTTGAAGTTTTCCATAATAAAAAAAGCTTTTAAATAAGTGCTCTGTTCAGTTCTTAGTGGCTGCTTCTGGGAGTGGAAGACACCTCCAAGGGAAATGTAGCCCCCAGTGCAAGGTTTCCTTCATCTCCTGGACCTTGATTCCATAATTCATTATTGCACAGGAGCAGATATTTATTCTGCATTTGGTCCAGCTTTTCTAATTACTCTTGTCAGGAAGTCTGTTTCCATTGACTTACTCTCTCATACTAGAAGTGGAACTTTTGTATTTTCCAAAAGTTCCTCTAGTGAGTTAGTGGCATTTAAGGTTGAGAACTTCTGCTCTTGCTCATCGTCTTTTCTTGTCCCGTTGTTGTTCATGCCACTCCACCACTCAGGCCTTTATGCTGTTTCTTAGTATGTTCCTGCTGGAAGACCTTTGTAGTTGAGTTTTCTCTTCCTGGGGCTCTTTCCCCAAATAGCTGAATTTTCTTTTCTTTAAGTCTTTGTCAGTTAATTACTCTATCTATAAGTCATACCTTTCTGATGGGCAGCACATGTTAAAAAATAGCAATGCCTCCTCTCCCTTAAGTCTCTTACTTTTCTGCCTTGTGCTTGGGACCATTTGACATGTTGGGCTTAGTCTCCACCACCAGGGGCACACACACACTCTAAAAACAGGGAAGTTGTTTTGTTCTCAATGTCTAGCATCTAAAATTGTCCCGAACATAGAAATGTTCTATTAATATTTGTTGCTGGATAAATACATGAATGAAATTGTAATGAGAATGATGAAGTAAAGACTTTATAGGATGCTTGTGAGAATTAAATAAGTCAATTCATATAAGGTATTAAGAACAGTGCCAGGCATGTGGTAAGCCATCACCTGTTGCTTTTAAAAATTGTTGCCTCTCAAATGACCACTTCTTGTTTCTGGGTACTGTATATATTGAGAACAGCTTGTTTTTTTGTAAGGCATACTCCCCACCCCCATTACTATTATGATTAGCTCCAGATTTTACTGCCCTTGTCCAGTAGCGGGGATGGTAGAATGAAGCTTAATCCATGCAACTGTTCATGTCACTGGAGATTTTAGAGAACAGATCTGTATGTTTAAGCCAGCTAGTGAATTCCAGGCAATCAGAGAGCAGCTTTTAATGCAACTTGATGAGTGGGAGAGTGACTGAATAGACGTTGTTCCTTCTTAACTCTGTCTCTTGAAGACTGCATTCTGGGAGACTGGCATATGCACAGGTTTATGTAATGCAGATGAAATACAATACTAAGCAGATATAAGTAGATATTGCCTTCTGTTGAAGAGAAAACATCAGTATCCATTGACCTGAGTGGTAAGTATTGACTCAAGCAGATGCTGAAGTCAGTGTTTACCTGAAGGGAGTATAAATCTTGATGATAAGACAATATGTAGTTATCTCAGTGTTATTAAAAGCTTTCACTAAGAAGTATCTGGAATCATGGCATGAATTTTTTTGGTTTTTTTTTGGGCATGACTCTTTTGAGCATAATTTTCCTTTAGGAAACCCAACAACCAGCTTTTAAGTTGAAAACACAGAGAGGTCTTTTAAGATACTTGGACAGGTTGATAAGCTTTTCTGTGATTGTTTTTGTTTTGGACAATAAAACTCCTGCTTTATGTCTGGAGAAGGAAATGGCAACCCACTCCAGCATTCTTGCCTGGAAAATCCCATGGACGGAAGAGCCTGGTAGGCTACAGTCCATGGGGTCGCAAAGGGTCGGACATGACTGAGCAACTTTTATTATTCCTATTTATGTCTGACAGTGTTATTAACTAGTTGCTTTATCTAAGAAATTGATAATATTAGTTTTTAGTTTTTGTTCCATACCCATTATGTTGCTTCTAAGTCTTATGTTTATAAGATACAACATAAGGAGAAAATATCTTTGACCTTCCTAGAGCGCTAAGGAAATACAAGGTGTCTATATATGAAATAGACAATGACACAAAACTCCATATGACACTTTATATTTTTGCTACCTTAGAAACTGTTTTAAAAAGTTGAGATGAGAGAGAAGCTGAAGAAAACTTAATGGGGATAATGAACTGTAAATAAAATCCGTGAATAGGAATTTGAACTGGCAGGCAAAAGAATTATTTTGTAGTATGAGAAATAATCAGATTTCCAAAAGCATGAGATTTAACATGTTGACTTTAAAAATTTATATAATAAATGTTAACTTAAAGAAATATTTAAAAAGACATAAGTGAAAATAAATCTTATTACCAGAGATAACTACTTTTAACATTTTGATATATATCTTTCCAAACTTTTTTCTGTTTATGCATATACAGTTGTGAATATATGCATAGATATTTGTATGAGTGTATGTGAATAAATGGAAAAATAAATATAAGGGTTAATATTGTTTCATGAAGATTCACTTAAAAGTTTTGCTATTACATTATAAAATTACTGCAGATGGTGACTGCAGCCATGGAATTAAAAGACGCTTGCTCCTTTGAAGAAAAGCTAGGGCCAACCTAGACAGCATATTAAAAAGCAGAGACATTATTTGCCAACAGAGGTCTGTCTAGTCAAAGCTATGCTTTTTCCCAGTGGTCATGTATGGATATGAGAGCTGGACCAGAAAGAAAGCTGAGTGCCAGAGAATTGATGCTTTTGAACTGTGGTGGTTTTGAATACTCTTGAGAGTCCCTTGGACTGCAAGGAGATCCAGCCAGTCCATCCTAAAGGAAATCAGCCCTCAATATTCATTGGAGGGACTGATGCTAAAGCTGCAGCTCCAATACTTTGGCCACCTGATGCGAAGAGCTGACTGATTTGAAAGGACCTTGATGCTGGGAAAGATTGAAGGTGGGAGGAGCAGGGGATGATGGAGGATGAGATGGTTGGATGGCATCACTCACTCAATGGACATGAGTTTGAGCAAGCTCTGAGAGTTGGTGATCAACAGGGAAGCCTGGTGTGCTGCAGTCCATGGGGTTGCAAAGAGTCAGACATGACTGAACTGGACTGAACTGTCCTGAACACATACATGTTTTAAAATAAAAAAAAATTATATTTTGGCCATACCATGTGGCATATGGGATCTTTGTTCCCTGATCAGGGGTTGAATGCACGTCCACTTCATTGGAAGTGCAGTCTTAACCACTAGACCACTAGAGAAGTCCCTACATTTTTAATTGATCAGTGAAAGGGTCTTGTGGTCCTTGTGTGATTCCTAAGATTTTTCCTTCCTGAACATATTAAATACATTTGGTAGAGTTAGTGGAATCATTGTTTTAACTGATAATCTCTTGTAACTTTTTTTAGGTGCTGGGTCTTCAGCTCTGAAGAGGCCATTTGAAGATGGATTAGGGGATGATAAAGATCCCAATAAGAAGATGAAACGAAACTTACGGAAAAGTGTGTAAAAATCTTTATTCTTATAGATGAGAACTAGAAAGGATTTATGTCCCAGGAAAATAAAAATTAAAAAGTGAAGAATTTGATTGACTTGAATTCGAGTTTGAAGAAACTGAATAGCTTCTGTTTTCAAGCACCATTTGCTTAAGATATATTAATATTGGCAAACTAAAATTAATTAATAGCTATGGTGATGCATGGGCTTCCCTGATGGGTAAAGAATCCACCTACCATTTCAGGAGATACTGGTTTGATCCCTGGGTCAGGAGATCCCCTGGAGAAGGAAATGACAACCCACTCCAGTATTCTTGCCTAGGAAATCCTATGGACAGGGGAGCCTGGTGGGCTATAGTCCGTGGGGTCACAAAGAGTTGGAATTGACTTAGCAACTAAACAACAACAAACATGTAAATGCATGTTACTTTTACAATGATGTTAGCGTAGGTATTTAAGCAGTAATTTTAGAATTATTTATGAAGTTAATTTATATGTGCATTTTGAAATTCTTGCTTTTTTAAAACCTGAGTTTATAGTGGTTACTAGGAACCTACAAAAACATAGATTAAAGCAAGTGGTTTAATTTCTGACCTCATTCCTCTTTCTCTTGCAGTTCTGGATAGTAAAGCAATAGACCTTATGAATGCACTAATGAGGCTGAACCAGATCAGGCCTGGGCTTCAGTATAAGCTCTTATCTCAGTCTGGCCCTGTCCATGCCCCAGTCTTCACAATGTCTGTAGATGTGGATGGTACAACATATGAAGCCTCAGGACCATCCAAGAAAACAGCAAAGCTTCACGTAGCAGTGAAGGTACGTTATTTATTTTACTTATCAGCGCTTTGTTAATTTATGTTGTAAATAAGGTGCTTGTTTATCTATAGTAAATTAACAGAATTTTCAGGATTTTAATGACAGTAATGTGTAGACTTCTGTCACCTCTTAATCACAAGACTATTCTTTTTTGATTATAAAATAATATGTATTGATGATACAAAATTTGCAAAACACAGAAAAAAGTAAAGAAATAAAATCTATGTCAGTTGTTTATCTCTGAGGCAGTTCATTAATATTTTATACAGTGTGTACAACAGAATTTTTGTTTTTTGATGTTGAGCTCACAGTGTATGTGTGATTTAATCCTCTTTTTGAATTTCACATGTCATCAGTATTTTCCCATGTTATTAAAATCTTCATAAATATATTTTAATGGCTGTATGATTATAATGATTATAATAGATATACTGTTACTTGTTTAAACATTCCCGTCATTGGATATTTTGCTATTTTCAGATTTCTTTCTATCATAAATTAATGATTTTTTTTTTTTGCATCTGGTGCCTTTTTTGTATTTTGAAATATTTATTTCCAGAAAGAATAAGATCCAGGATTGAACCAGTCAGTTATGCATATAAGTTTGTAGAAAATTGCTAAATACTATCCATGAGTACATCTGGCCTCTTGCAAAGAAATACGAAAATGTCAAAGATCATATAGATGGACTTTTAACTTCAGAAAAGTTCTGTTGTGTAACAGTATGACATAAGATGTAATTGGTCTATTTTCATAATCATTCCAGTTTGCAGGTATTTATTAATGTAAATGTAAACATTATCACGGATTCTAAGAATATAGCGATGACCAGAACAAAGTCTCCACCCTCCTGGATCTTGCATTCTAATGAGGCTAGGATGGAGAGAAAGACAGTGGATAGACAGACACATTGGTCAGTTATTTGTTCAGTAGTAATAAGCACAATGGAGAAAAATAACAACTAAGCCATAAAATTATAAAACAGTAGGGCATGTTGTTTAAAAGGGAGTACTTTTTAAGTATGTCGAAATAGTATGAGTTTAAAATGAGACAAAAAGAATACTAAGAATGAGGGAAAAGTGAATTTAGGAATAAGGCTAAAAATACAGTTTAGTGGTAAAATATGCTGAGAATGAGTCGCAAGTTTGAATATAAGTTCTCTAACATCTGACACAGAAAGCTTGTAAAATATCAATATCTATATCAGTTCATTGTCTGTGACAATTGATTATGAGAATCAGAGTTGTTTTGGTCTAAAGGTCATTGGGCATTCCTCTTGAGTGGGTCTTTATAAAAAGGAATCAAAGCAATATCATGAAGCAGTGATGTCTGTCAGAGACATCTCTGATGCAGTGACAGTCTGTGGGTTATTTCTTATAATAACCTGTGGCTTTGTTATATTCTTATAATAAGCTAGTGGCCTCATAGCAGGTTTCAGTCAGCCAAATTGGGGGGAGTTATTAGAGTGGCATATTTTCCAAGATGACAAGATTTAGGTGTTATTTGTCCTCATAATAACATTAACATTTTGGTATGTATTTTTCTAAGCTTTTTGTTTTTAAAATTGTAATTCCAAAAAAGCATTGAAAATGAAAAATATTTCCCTATGTTTGATGCACACACATGGGGTGGCACCTGAGAATACACTGAGGATTTGGAAAATATTTGGTAAATGTATTGTTTTAGCTTTATAAACTGCATCATTATGAATTGTGAAAACAGTCTGGCTCCAAGGGTTTCACAGAAGGAATGGAGGGACCAACACACTGTGTGTACAAAAACATATATTTAAAATAGGATCATGGCTTTCTTGTGTATCTAAAAAATTTATTCTGAGGTTTTCTTTTTTAATAACAACAAAGTTTGCTTTAATTTTTAGTAATGGTATAATATTTTAGTATCAATCTGCCATAATGTAACTAATCCATTTAGATTTAGATACATCCAGTTGATTGCTTGTCATGTTTGTGAACTCGTCTGATTATCCTTTATGATACATTCTAGAGATGAAATCTCTAGGTTAAGAAGAAAGCACAGGGCTTCCTTAGTGGCTCAGTGGTAAAGAATCTGCCTGCCAAGGAAGGAGACACTGGTGTGATCCCTGATCTTGGAAGATGCTATATCCTTGCTAAGCCCATGTGCCACAACTATAGAGTCTGTGCTGTAGGGCCCAAAAGCCACAACCACTGAAGCCCTCAAACCCCAGGGCCCACGTTCCACAACAAGAGAAAGCACTGCAGTGAGAGGGCCACACACCAAAGCTTGAGTGTGGCTCCCACTCACCACAGCTAGAGAAAAGCCCACATAGCAACAAAGACCTGTCAGAGCCAAGAATAAAAAGAAGTGGGAAGCACCTTTGAGAGGTCTGTTAATTCATTACACACACATTCAGTTCAGTAGCTCTGTCATGTCAGACTCTGCGACCCCATAGACTGCAGCACACCAGCCCTCTCTGTCCATCACCAACTCTCGGAGCTTGCTCAGACTCATGTCCATCATGTTGGTGATGCCATCCAATCATCTCATCCTCTCTCGTCCCCTTCTTCTCCCGCCTTCAATCTTTCCCAGTATCAGGGTCTTTTCCAGTGAGTCGATTCTTTGCATCAGGTGGCCAAAGTATTGGAGTTTCAGCTTCAGCATCAGTCCTTTCAATGAATATTCAGGACTGATTTCCTTAGGATGGACTGGTTGGATCTCCTTGCAGTCCAAGGGACTCTCAAGAGTCTTCTCCAACACCACAGTTCAAAAGCATCAATTCTTCGATGCTCAGCTTGCTCTATAGTCCAGCTTTTACATCCATACATGACTACTGGAAAAACCATAGCTTTGACTAGACAGACCTTTGTTGGTAAAGTAATGTCTATGCTTTGTAATACACTGTCTAGGTTGGTCACAACTTTTCTTCCTAGGAACAAGCGACTTTTAATTTCATGGCTGCAGTCACCACCTGCAGTCATTTTGGAGCCCCCCAAAAAAGTCTGTCACTGTTTCCATTGTTTCCCCATCTATTTGCCATGACAGGATGGGACTGGGTGCCATGATGTTAGTTTTCTAAATGTTGAGTTTTAAGCCAATCTTTTCACTCTCCTCTTACTTTCATCAAGAGACTCTTTAGTTCTTTGCTTTCTGCCATAAGTGTGGTGTCACCTGCGTATCTGAGGTTATTGATATTTCTCCTGGCAACCTTGCTTCCAGCTTGTGCTTCATCCAGCCCACCATTTCCCATGATATACTCTGTATAGAAGTTAAATAAGCAGAGTGACAATATACCGCCTTGATGTACTCCTTTCCCAATTTGGAACCAGTCTGCTGTTCCATGTCCAGTTCTAACTGTTGCTTCTTGACCTGCATACAGATTTCTCAGGAGGCAGACAAGGTGGTCTGGTATTCCCATCTCTTGAAGAATTTTCCATAGTTTGTTGTGATCCACATAGTCAAAGTGTTTGGTGTAGTCAATTAAGCAAAAGTAGATGGTTTTCTGGAGCTCTCTTGCTTTTTCGATGATCGAGTGGATGTTGGCAATCTGATCTCTGGTTCCTCTGCCTTTTCTAAATCCAGCTTGAACATCTAGAAGTTCACAGTTCACGTACTGTTGAACCCTGGCTTGGGGAATTTTGAGCATTACTTTGCTAGTGTGTGAGATGAGTGCAATTGTGCGGTAGTTTGAACATTCTTTGACATTGCCTTTCTTTGGGACTGGAATGAAAACTGACCTTTTCCAGTCTTGTGGCAACTGCTGAATTTTCCAGATTTGCTGGCATACTGAGTACAGCAGTTTCACAGTATCAACGTTTAGGATTTGAAATAACTCAACTGGAATTCCATCACCTCCACTAGCTTTGTTCGTAGTGATGTTTCCTAAGGCCCACTTGACTTCACATTCCAGGGTGTCTGGCTCTAGGTGAGTGATGACACCATTGTGGTTATCTGGGTCATGAAGATCTTTTTGGCATAGTTCTTCTGTGTATTTTTGCCAGCTCTTCTTAATATCTTCTGCTTCTATTAGGTCATACAATTTCTGTCCTTTATTTTGCTCATCTTTGCATGAAATGTTCCTTTGATATCTCTAATTTTCTTGAAGAGATCTCTAGTCTTTCCCATTCTGTTGTTTTCCTCTATTTCTTTGCATTGATCACTGAGGAAGGCTTTCTTATCTTTCCTTGCTGTTCTCTGGAACTTGCATTCAAATGGGTATATCTTTCCTTTTCTTCCTTGCCTTTAGCAAAGTATTAGGATTTCTTTATTAGATGTCAGGCATATATTGCCAAGTTGCCTTCTGTAAAATTTATATCACATTATAGATTCTGTTATAAGTGAGTTTGGGAGTGTGTTTTATATGTAACATGTTTATAAGACTAGGTCCGACTAGATAAAAATCCTTGCATTCTTTACTCAGTAACTTGGTAGGCCTCTGTACCTGTTAAGTATAGCACTGAAATCAAAATGATACAAGGAGAAACCAGTTCTGCTCAAGGAGCCTGGCTGCCAATAGCACATACCCTAAAGTAATGAAGGTTATTGGCCAGTCTTCCCTTTCCTCCTCTACTCCTTTTTCCTGACAGTCCCTCACAAAGGACATCTTTAAGGACATAATCAGCCATATGCCACGAAAAGAATCTTAGTCGTTGTAGAGAAAAGATGAGGTGAAGGGGACAAGGAAAAAGCCCCTCTGCAGAAGTTCTGGAGCCATCAGCTCTCTACCATCGTAAGCCCTGAGTATGTCTTTCTCCTGAGTGGAGAGCCATGAATAGGGTGTGTTTCATGTTTTCACTCTTGGTCCCTCATCTTTAAGGGTATCAACTGTCTTAGCCTTAAATCCTGGATTCACCTTTCTTCCAGGGATCATCTTGTGATTTTTCAGCTCAATTGATCTGTTTATTATGTTTGATTTGTTTGCCAGACATTTGAAACTCACTTTTCTTTGGTATACCAGTTTTTTTGACCTTAACTGATTCCAAACCAATTGGTTCTAGAGTTCTATTAAAATGCCATACTGGTTTTTTTTTTTCTTTTTTTTTACTTTTGTGGCTTATGCTAGTTAATAATTTCAGAATATGTGTTCGTGGAAATATGACTTAATTTGAAAGTGTTTTTGTTGTGCTATGTTCTAAGTACATTTGTAATATCCTTTGAGATTATCCATTAGTTTATATGAAATATTTATAAATGTATTAAAGTATGTTGCTACAAAAACAATAAATGAATCCAATATGTGAAAAAAGGGCAGAGAGAGGTGGTATTAAATAATTTACATTATTCTCTTTTAACTGTATGTATTAAATTTGGAGAAACTGCATGTCTTTAGTTTTCATTGGAGTTAACAAATCAAATTTCTTTGGGACTCTTGGGTTTCGACTTGGCAGCCTGTGTTAACCTGGTATTAATTCCAGACTGATAACTGCTCTTTGAGAGATGCAGGTTCTCAGGGAGAGCATATTTGCCGGACTTGAGCAATAGAGAATGTGTTTTCTTTACTGATAAGGATATAACCAAATGATGTTAATGTGAAGTACTATTTGAGTCCTTTTAGAACTTATGATGTTAAAAGTATTCTTGGCCTTACTCTCACTGAATACAGAGAATTTATTTACAATTTGAAATGTTCAACAGAATGCTAAGTTCTCCATATGACCTGGGTGAATAAATTTCAGATTCTCTTAGTATAGAATTCTACTTCTGTCTTATTTTTTGTTTAGTGTAATTTCATTTATATTGGCAAAATCCTTGGTACAAGATGCCATCATTTATAAAGACTAGGCTGTTTGACTTTTTTCTCATTTGTGTAGTGATAATTACAGGTTTTTGAGAAAGCTATTAGGTATAGTTGGGGTTATAAAGATATATGCCATTGCTTTTACACTCAAGCAACTCAAAACATACTCAAAAGCTGAGACAAACACAGGGATCTTTAGGAACCTAGCTTTGATACAGACCTTTAAGTCAGTGACTGACAATTCAATGTCAGCCTATTTGAAAGAGGCTTAGGAAGGTGCTCGTGAACATATTCTTTTGCAAACATCTAAAGCAGTTTAACCTGGAACGAGGTTTTAAAAGGCTTGCAAACATACACATGCACACACATACACTGGAAAACTGTTTTAAAAAAGATGAGAAATCCCAAACATGAATGGACGTACACAAGAGTAAACATGGGAGGGAGCTATAGAGTAATCACTCCTTGATAGGCAGGATGGAGATACACACCCAGACTTGTTCTTGGTTCAGTTTGCAGTCGGGGATAAACCCAAGGACCGAATCTTTTCTTTTAAGTTTTGATGATGCTCTAAGTTGAAAGCCAAAGGAGTGGATAGTAGGAAGCTACAGATGTAATTTCATAACTAACGGGCAAACCGGCTCCAAGGTAAAAAAAAAATGTCTTGATTTCCTTCCTGTGCTAATTTCCTCTATTGGATTGAGTCATAAAACTTAGGTCAATTAATCAGCCTTCCTCCTTTGCAAATTAGAAAATTGAGGATCCAAGCAGAAAAGGGTTAGACCGTCTGGTCTTTTCCTTTCTAGCCCAGTGAACTTTTCATAGTGTGCCACTCTGCTTTTAATTACTGCCACCACATTGGCTGAATTTGGCTATTCTGTCTCTCCATCTCTCATTTCCAGATTATGTGCTTTATTAAATTTGGTTGCACAGCGTCTTCATTGCTTTGCCTGGACTTTCTCTAGTTGGTGAGTCGGGGCTGCTCTTCATTTCAGTGAGCAGGCTCCTCATTCGGGTAGCTTCTCTTGCGGAGCACAGGATCTAGGTATGTGGGCTTCATGAGCTGGGCAGTGCTTGGGCTCAGCAGTTGTGACACACAGGCCTAGTTGCTCCTTGGCATATGGAATCTTTCTGGACTGCGAGTGGAACTCATGCTCCCCGTGCTGGCAGGTAGATTCTTACCCTCTGTGCCATCAGAGAAGTCCTCATCTCCAAATTAAGTGAGCCCGGAGTAGCCTCAGGTTTGCATTTTTGTATCTGTTATTTAAGCCTAATTACTCTGAGGAGGTTTCCTCCATTTTTTTGTGGTGATACTCTGGTAGGTAAAGCTTGTTTAACCAAGGATTTATAGATGAGCAACATTTTGCTTTTCTTGCCAGGTGTTCCATGGATTCAAATGCTGTGGGTTTGAAATGGTTGTTTTCAGTATTTCATCTATTCTCTGAGGTGTCTGGGGTTTGAATAAAACTGAATCTTAATGTAATTTTTACAGGTACTGCAGGCAATGGGATACCCAACGGGCTTTGATGCAGATATTGAATGTATGAGTTCCGATGAAAAGTCAGATAATGAAGGCAAAAATGAAACAGTGTCTTCAAATTCAAGCAATAATACTGGAAATTCTACAACTGAAACCTCCAGTACCTTAGAGGTATACTTATATATTTTTTTCTTAGAAAAAAAGTAATGTATGTTTAATGTCAAATATTTGAGAGTTCTGGAGAAGTACCAATGATATAATCAAAAGCATATACAGGTGTATGTATTTCAGAGGCAGCCATTATTAATATTTTTGTTTATTTCTATCCAGCCTTTTTTCTTTGGATATTTTTTAATGAAGGTAATCATAATTTCATACAGTTGTACATCTTGTTTTTTTCCCTTAACTCTAAAAATAGTTGTAAGCATAACTGTATACTGTACAACATGTGGATATATCCTAATTTAACTAGCATTTCTCTTTTGCTGGCCGTGGGAGTCACGTACAGCATCTCACAATTACAGTGTATCAAGAATGTCAACAATAACTGAAGCGTGAAAAGCAAAGAGATCTCGGGAATTCCCTGGTCCAGTGGGTAGGACCCCATGCCTCCACTGTAGGGACCTACGTTCAGTCTCTGATCCCTGGGTTCTGTCTCTGGTAGGGGAACTGAGATCCTGTTGCTTGGCTATCAGTGAATGAATGAATGAATGAATATATGTTTGTAAACTTAAAAAAAAAGCTAATGAGGCAAATTTAGGATTATTTGATATTTGTTCTTAGCTATGGGGGTCAGGTCATTATTGAGTTGGTCCAGCCCTAAAGAGGTCGTAGCCTGTTCCTCAGAGTTGAGTAGTCCTGACCTATGACACATTGTCACAGATAATAGAACTGGACAAAAATGCAAGTAGAAATGATACATGGCTTATTCGAAAATTCATGGGGTCCTTGCTTGTGGCATTTTACATAAGGAAAATTTACTAGCAAGAGCTTATATGAAGTTTTTTTTTGTCATTTGTAAGAATGAATATTTATCAAGGACTTAGTACTAAACTCCTTTCGGTGGTGGTTTAGTTGCTAAATCGTGTCCAACTCTTGAGACCCCATGGACTGTAGCCCGCCAGGCTTCTCTGTTCATGGAACTCTCCAGGCAAGAAGACTGGAGTGGGTTAGGATACATTAGGATACATTTCCTTCTCCAGAGGATTGTCCCGACCTAGGAATCAAACCCAGATCTCCTGAGAATCAAACCCAGGTCTCCTGCCTTTCAGGCAGATTCTTTACCCACTGGGCTATGAGGGAAGATACCAAATTCCTTTTAGTATCTGTGTATTACTAGATGCTACAGAAATTGTGTCCAGAGCCTTAAAGTGTTCTGAGGGTAGAAGGGCAAATGGTATTCATTATGATGATATAGTGTGATAAGCACCATGATTGCAAAATGGAACATACACACACGTAAAATCAGAGTAATACATGAGCTTGATTTGAGATAATGAAGAGGATTTTGCTCTGTGGGGAAGAGATGAAAAGAAGACATTCTGGGCCAAGGAAAGGGAAAATGTTAGTTGCTCAGTGATGTCCGACTTTTTGTGACCCCCATGGACTGTAGCCTGCCAGGCTCCTCCAGAATTCTCTAGGCAAGAATACTAGAGTGGTGGATAAGCCGTTCCCTTCTACAGAGGATCTTCCCGACGCAGGGATCGAACCCTGGTCTCCCGATCTCCTGCACTGCAGGCAGATTCTTTACCATCTGGGCCACCAGATATCTGGAATTGTGAAAGTAAATGTCTGAGAAGTACCAGGTAGGCCTGTATGGAGGGAACTGATTAGGGCTGAGGCCTATGAAAGCCATTCCTGATTCCTCTTGTGATGTGGTGGATAGAAGCCATGGCAGCTGCCTTTGGAGAGGGCCATTCATTCGTAAGTGGTTGTCCCAGGCAGGCCAAGATGGTTTGCTGGCAGTGCTATAGATACCTGAGTCCGACTCTTTGTGACCCCATGGACTGTAGCCCATCAGGCTCCTCTGTTCATGGGATTCTCCAGGCAAGAATATTGGAATGGATTGCCATGCCCTCCTCCAGGGATTGAACCCAAGTCTCTTATGCCTTTTGCATTGGCAGGTGAGGTCTTTACTACAGCATACCTGGGAAGCTCACTAAGAGAAAAAGAGCTCATTAATTATAAGACTGTTAAGTTCAAAGGAAATTAAGAGAGCCGAGCACTGTGGGCTGAATTAGCAATAGTTAGGAGAGTATATCGAAGTTCTGGTTGTGAATCCATTTCTGCTTTGCTTCTGTAAAATGTAGTAATGGAGAGGAGAAAACTTTTATTTTTGTCTTGACTCATTTTTATAGAAGTGATTTCAAGGGACTTCCCTGTTGGTGCAGTGGCTAAAACTCCACGTTACCAATGCAGGGGGCCTGGGTTCAACCCCTGGTCAGGGAACTAGATCTTTCATGCCGCAACTAAGATCCAGTACAGCCAGATAAAAAAATAATTAATTATTTTTTTAAAAAAAGTGATTTTGGGTTTGAAAGCAGAGAGTGATTACCACATAGAATAGTTTCAGAAATTATTCATTACTTTTAAAAGATGGAGACCAGAAATTTGCCTTGAAATTAAAAAGTAGATTATTAAAAATTCTTCAATAAATGATGTTTTACCAAAATATCCAGGAATGTTTATTAACATTATCTTTTAAAATTGTCCAATGTTCCACTTTGATAGCCTCAACTACTTATTAAGTCAGCATAGAGTATTTTAAGAGAATCTTGCAGTCTCTTAGGTTTGTATACATTAAAATCCTATCATATACACTCATTGTTCACCATTCTTGAGCAGTTGCTGTGGCAGAAATATAGACATGACCTCTAATCTCAAAAAGTGCTCAATCATTGGGTCTTTCTAAAATTGTAGTTATGTGGTAATCTGTGATTTATTTTCAGTCCTAACCTTCGCACTCTTACATGAATTACTTCTCTTCATCACTGCTAGTCTTATCTTTGTGTCAGTTTCCACCACTCCTTGAGCTGTTTTCTAATTTAATCATGATTTTGTTGCTCAGTCAAGTCCGACTCTTTGCGACCCCATAGACTGCAGTATGCCAGACTTCCCTGTCCTTCACCATCTCCCAAAGCTTGCTCAGACTTACATCCATTGAGTAGGTGATGCTGTCCAACCATCTCATCTTCTGTCGTCCCCTTCTCCTCCTGTCTTCTATCTTTCCCAGCACCAGGGTCTTTTCCAGTGAGTTGGCTCTTTGTATCAGGTGGCCAGAGTATTGGAGCTTCAGCCTCAGCTTCAATCCTTCCAATGAATATTCAGGATTGGTTTCCTTTAGGATCGATTAGTTTGATCTCCTTGTTGTCCAAAGGACTCACAAGAGTCTTCTCCAACACCATAGTTTGAAAGCATCAATTCTTCGATGCTCAGCCTTCTTTATGGTCCAGCCCTTACATCCATACGTGACTACTGGAAAACCCATAAACATGACTGTATGTGACCTTTGAGGCCAAAGGGATGTCTGCTTTTTAATACGCTGTCTAGATTTGTCATTATTGTCCACATCCATATTAAAGATGGGGAAATATAAAATCATAAAAAGACATCTCACTGATACACCAAGAGGATTAGTTTAAGATAAAGAGATTTACTAGTAAATACATACTTATTTATCATCTATTCTGTACTTGATACTGTGATTGATAGTACAGGGCATACGAAAATGAACCAACTCTTCGCTTTGACTATAGGGACCTTTGTCAGCAAAGTAATGTCTCTGCTTTTCAGATTTAGATCCTCCAGTGGTTCCCCATTGTCCATAATAAGGTCTAAGCTCATTTGCATGACATTTGAGGTCCTTTATGGCTTGGCTACATCAGTGGTGTTTCTAATCTGGTTCTGTCTTCGTCTCCTCCCTTAATATAGCCAAATAGAATTTATTTACATTTCCCAAACAAATATTCTTTCCTTCTCTTGGGCTTTTGCATGGCTGTTTCTTCTGTCCAGAATGCCCTTCTTCTGTGTTTCCTCCTTATCATGATCTGGTACTACTTACCTTTTAAGATCAGTTTTATATGTCACTTCTATGACAGCTATCCTGTTTGCCCTAGAAAATAATTCCTTGTACTTAGTTTCCATAACATACACCTGCTCTATAGTGTACATTATTTCACAGTGATTAGATCAGTCCTTCTGACTGTACTCTAGCTCCTTGAGTTCAGGAAATGACTGCTTTTATTATTTTTAAATTTCAAAATCCATAGTCTGTAGCCTGTGTTTTTACTGTTGGTTCCCTCAAATCTCTTTAGAGACTGAGGTGTATAGGCACATTTTCTTTCCATCTACCAAATTGAGAGCTATTTAAGCCTTATCCTAAAGGTAAAAAACATTGAATGTGAATCTTTACTCTTCTGCCTACATTGTCATTCATTTACAGTTTTGTTCTTAGATCTTGAACACATTAGATCAGACCCTGGAATGTCAGGTAATGGCCAGGCTCCACTGCTCTTGCATCTTGATCTGTGGAGACCTCCTTGTTTCCATGACTGGCTGGCTTGTTTCCATGACTGGCTGGTGAGATGACTTCCTGCAGTGTTCACTGTATGTAGGATTTCTATCCCTTTAGAGATGTTTTGTCATTCATACATAGAAGTAATCATGCATCCTAGCCCCCAAACGCTGTAAAGTATAATTTTTGAGCCTCTTTTTCAGTAGAGATATAGTATACTTGTATTAATAAGAAATCCACTACTTTAAAATCTCCCTTGATTGAACCTCCTTTTAGGTAAGAACTCAGGGCCCTATCCTCACAGCAAGTGGCAAAAATCCTGTAATGGAGCTCAATGAAAAAAGAAGAGGTCTCAAATATGAACTCATCTCGGAGACTGGGGGAAGCCATGACAAACGCTTTGTGATGGAGGTATGTACCTAGATACAAGTCAACCTTATTTTTCCCTTCAAAGACATAGGTTGTCCTGATCTTACTTATTAAAAAACAGAGTTAGACTCAGTCAGTTCTTATGGTACTATTTGACTTTTGGTGTTTTTGTTTTCTGTGTTATGATACATTTAAGTTAAAACTACACAGAGGAATTGCATGGGATAACTGCAGAGTGTTGTTGTTGATTTTAGGTAGAAGTGGATGGACAAAAATTCAGAGGTGCAGGTCCAAATAAGAAAGTGGCAAAGGCAAGTGCAGCTTTAGCTGCCCTGGAGAAGCTGTTTTCTGGACCCAATGCAGCAAATAATAAGAAAAAGAAGATTATCCCTCAGGTATGAGTTAAGCGAAAAGATGCCACTGGAGTGAAATCTCCTTTCATATCTTTGTGCCACTTGAGATTTTTCTGAAGTTATTTATTTTTCTTATATGGACTTGGCAACTTTTTCTGTTGGGTTGATCATGCATAATAGAAATATGATTACTGGTCCCCTGTTTTGTGGTCTTTCAGGCAAATCCTATGTTAAAAAGAGACTGTTGGCTTTAAGTATTTGGGGCTTCAGGCCCTCTTGATGAAGCAGTGTTGAAGGGCTGGGACTCTAATGAGATCCTGTGTTTGTTTAGGGAAGCTGCCAAGAGTGTTTGGGGCTTATTCGCATCCCAGTCTGCAGTTGCTCTTCTATTTCCTTTCCAGTTTTGTCCTTTTACACTGTTTAGTTTGGGGTTTTCTTTGAGGGCCGCACAGTAGAAACTGACCCTGTGCCGCTTTTGTTCGTTACTGACCCTGGAAATGTCAGAGCTGCAGGAGGCCCGGGGTTGTAGCAAGGATCACAGTAAGAAAAGATGGCTTCCTGATTGCACGCTTTTGAATAATAGATTCTCCCATCCATTCGTTTACATACTCAAAACTGTTTTCTGGACATACACCATGTGCATGATTGTGAGGGGGAGAGAGACATGTAACTAACTGTAAGACACATTCTCTCCCTGGTGGAGAATACTGCTATAATAATATCTGAATATATTGCGTGATAGGGAGAAGTCAAGTAAAATTCTTTAGACCAACAGAAGGAATTTAAGATTCTGTGTTAAGTATGCATATGCAAAGTCCATTGTTGACAGGGCAGAAGAGATCACAGTAGAACACTTTGAATGCATTGACACTGCTTGTAGTAACACAGCTGACAATATCCTTTGGAAACCTGATTCTTCTCGTTCCCAAGACTGTGGGCATGCTCCTATTGTATATGATGTCCATCTTAGAAATATGTTTTGTGTTCATTTACATTTTTTGTATTTCTTATAATAAACACTGCTTATATTCTAGAATTCAAAATACAAACAAAGAAAACTTACTGAGATGAAATACAAATGAAGCATTTAAATTGCATTGGTACACATGTAGAGAAAGGATAAATGGATTTTCTTTTTCTAAAATCTTTTATAAGATGTTCTAAATTAGTAGGAAGATAATTGTGACCTTGTTTGTTTTGGGATGTTTTTCTTATGCATTACATCTTGTATGTGGTCAGTTAGTTTTAGTGTTTATAAAGCCTGTGTGTGGATAACTTATTAGGTAGTTAGGTTTGGTTTTAGGAGACAGGAGTTTGATTTGTGTGGAGTCACTGTGCTGCCACCAGATTGCTAATTCCTGACTGCATTTGACTAAGCTGTGTTTAAAAAAAAAGTCTCCATGAGGTTCACTCATTTTTAGAAATTTTCCATACTAGAAGCTATAAAACTCATGTGTTCAATGTGCCTGACAGCCAAGAAGCAGTCTATTTTGGATTTATGGGTTGGATTTTTTTTTAGCCAAAAAAAAAAATTGGAAGATGGCTGTTCTCTGTTCATGATACATTTGACCTTGAAGCTGTCTTTTACTCAGTCATGCTAGCGATAGAGGCTATCCTAGGAGGGAAAAAGCTGGTGATTTTTCAATGAGAGATAAACACGTGTATGCACTGACTGTTTAAGCTGTGTGCAGTTCTGCTGAATTGCTCTGCAATGCTTTTGAGGCTCTGAACCTCCTTCCCTGCAGCTTGGTTATAGCAGGGAATGTTACAAGTTTCTTGAATTTCCCGAGCTTGAGTTTTTGTTGCATTATTATATTAAAAAGTAAGCATAATATTTAATTTAAATCTAAATGTTTTCTTGTTTCTTAAAATTTCAGTTTCAGAAAGGAATGTTTTAGCCTTCCTGTATACTGTTACTCCTTGTCTACTTTTCAGTTTTAAATCTGTTTTCTCAGTTGCTCTTTCTACTCTGAAGTAAGGAAAACAAAGTAGATGTCATAATCCTCATTTTACAATTAGGGGGAAGACTCCTAATTGTAAATCCTAATAGAGATTCTGTGACTTTACCAGAGTCCTGTGGCATTTTAGAGCAAGAAGAGACTTCAGAGATGATACACACACACACATACCTGCATACTCCCACCCCCCCCACCCTCACCCCCGCTGCCAGAGAAATCTGCTTCCTGAGGTCTCAGCTACTTAGAGCATGGACTGGCATCCACATATTTGGTCTTCCTGTCTTAGTCTTCCCCACCTCTTTCTTTTTAAACCTGACTCAGGTTCATAGCTAATTGTAAGTGGTTTGCTGTGTTTTTTTGTTTGTTGGAGGAGAATTCAGTGGATTTTGAACCTAGATACAGGTGTCTGTAATTATTTTTAATTAGGCCTAAAATGACTTTGGATGTAATCTGACTGCTGAAATGTGTGTGTAGAAAACAAACTGTTTCTGAATAACCTTCAAGTGAAAAGAACACTTTATCTGCATACTTCTGTGTGTGTTAGTCATTCAGTTGTGTCCAACTCTGCAACCCCATGGACTACAGCCCTCCGTGAGCCTCTGTCCATGGCATTCTCCAGGCAAGAATACTGGAGTGGATTTCCATTTCCTTCTCCAGGGGAGCTTCCTGATCCAGGGATCAAACCTGAGTCTCCTGCAGGCAGATTCTTTACTGTTTGAGTCCCCGGGAATCCCAGCATACTTCTATATGTCAGCATATTTTCTGGAACAACTCTAATATGTCATTTTCATTTTACAGATGATAAACTGAAGTCATCAAAGTCAGATGACTTGTGTCATGTACAGGCTCAGGTTTCTCATAGAGGTTATATACATTACAGAGTTGATGAGATGATCTTATTTCTCTCAGTAATGAAATGTGTTATATTTAACAGGCAAAGGGTGTTGTGAATACAGCTGTGTCCGCAGCAGTCCAAGCTGTTCGGGGCAGAGGAAGAGGAACTCTAACAAGAGGGGCTTTTGTTGGGGCCACAGCTGCTCCCGGCTACATAGCTCCAGGTATAGTACAACCTGAGAGATGTCTGCCTCCTTTTCTGGGCCACAGTTTCCAAGAATAGCTTCTCCTTTATTTTCTAGGGTTACGTAGGGTTTCTGGAAACATATAGGTATAGGGTGCATGTGCAGTGAAATTTAAAAGAAGAGAATCTATAGAAAGTTCCTAGGTTTTCTCCTGGCATCTGCTTAATGACTCGAGGCCTTGTGGAGGGAGGCTAATGATGACAAGTATTGTGCTTGGTGGAGGGGACGTATTTTGACAATGAGAGAGCTCAAAGATATTCCACACACTGGGGAGTTTGGATACCTGAGCAGGGTGTATTCATCAGGGACACAGATGACAGGTTGGGTATCACAGGTGAGAAAAACGATTGGTGAGAGGCTGCTCAATTGGGGTGAAGCCTCACAGTGTTAGCATTTCTTTAACTCAGTGTCTGGTGAATCATCAAGGGCTGAAGAGTTACATAAGAAAGGGGGAGCTTACTTATCGAGTGCTGAGTATACGGTAGATACTTACATATAAATGATGTCACTTACTTGATTTTAGTCTTCACAGTGTTTCCTCAAGTAGAAATTATTTCTGTTTTTTTCCAGGTGAGGAAAGACTAAAGTTTAGGGAGGTAAGACAGGGAGCTCAGTGTGAGACATCTTGTGAACAGCAGAGCAGAGATCTGAATGTAAGAGTTTCTAGTTCCAAAGTTTGTATTCTTTCCATTTCACAGCATGGCTTGAGGAAGATGGGGAAAGAAGCCCTCTTTCTGTCCTTTGTTCTAGTCTTTATATCATTTTAGCAGTAGCTGTACAGCTGTCTCGTTGAAGTTAAATTCCTGTAATAATGCAAGTCTGGAACTTTGAACTTGACAAGTAAACCTCTTGTAGTTGTTGATCAGATAAATTGTCATAAAGGTTGGGTCTTATCTTGTCATTATTTTTTGTGTAACTATGTGACACTCTTAAGTTCACTTAGATTGTGGGTTATTGTTTTCTTTTCCCCCTAAGAAAGAATTAGAATACGCTTTTTGGGAACTTGTGTGGATGATGTGGCTTTGGAGTTAAGCTTCTAGAAGTTGGTCCCACTAGGGGCATAGCTCAAAAATGTGTCATATAAAGAATGTGTTCTCTCATTCAGATATTGTGTGCCTGCTTTGACACAGAGCAGACATGGCATTTTGTTCTCCTGCAGTGTTTGGCATAAAGGTGAGATATACTGATGGACTGCTCACAACTGACTGAGCTGCTGGGATAAAGGAGAAGGGCATAGTGCTGTGAGGGAACGTGACAGGGAATCCTGGTCTAGTGTGTTGGGGGCTCAAAGGTTTTCCTGAAGACATGACACTTGAACTGAGCTTGAAGAATGAGTAGGAGTTAGAGCAGAGTCAGCCGGAATAGCACTGCCTGCAGAGGGAACAGCACACCAGTGCCCTGTGGTGCTGGTGGGAGGGAACTTAGCTCACTTGAAGAACTAGGGAGAGACCAGTCTGTAGTGTGGAGAGCCCAGGGAAGGGATAGGGTGGCTTTGAGCTAAAGCTGGATATTCAGTCCCAGTCCTGGAGGTCGTGGTTAGGATTTTGGTCTCAGAACCAAAGTGCAGTGGGAAGTCATGAAGGGTTCTAAGTGAAGTGACGAGATCAGACTTTATTTGTACAAATCACTCTTGTGTGAAGAATGACTTGTAGGGGCAGAAGTCGGCATGCCAAGACACAATAGAAGGTTTGTGTAAACTCAGAGCCCAGACAGGAGGCAGTGGAGGTACCTCCTGTGGGTGTAGGGAAGTAGATAGGTGGCAGGAAGTGAGCAGATGGAACAGCTTGAGAAGCAAGTGATTGGTTTACTGTGGAGAATGAAACACAGTGAGATTTCAAGTGTCCCTCCAGGATCTTCAGCTGGAGGAGGTTGGTTGGAGGTGGTGCCATCGAAAGAGACAGACGCTGCAAGACCAGTGGCGGTGGGACAGGGGAGGAAGGAGGGTGGTCACAGTTTGATACAGTTTGTGTGTCCAAAATTAAGCCCTTTTTCTGTACATCCCACTCTTTTATGGAAATTTTTTTTCCCTTGTTTAATGTCTTGTTAAAGGACGCGGCTTTCATTAAACAGTAGTAGGCAGCCTGTTGAGGTGAACTGTCTTGCCTTTGGTGATGTGCTTGTCTAGGTGTGTCCAGTGCTGGGTCATGGGTTGTTCTCCTCACTCACGTGGCCAGCCACCATCCGCTAATGGCAGTGGTTGTGAGGGAATCCTAGTACCCTCTCTCTTACATCATTGCCCTGACCTTTGTGAAGGCCTGTGTCCTGAAGGCTTTCGAAAGGAAGTTGTTTTATAGCCTAGAGAACATTCAGATGAGGTCAGAGTAGATTATGAATAGGCTGTATGCCTTTTGCAGAGTGTATTCCTTGCAGCAGGGACTGCAGTGTCTTTACATATGTCATTAAATGCATTCCTCTGCCGTCAGTTTCTGCAGAAGACTGAGGCTCTGAGGGATTGAATATTAAATAGCACGTGCAATTCAAAGTCACCTTGCTTAGTGGGACGCGAAGTCAGGATTAGAGCCCCAGTGGCCTGTATTGGGGTGCAGCTACTGGCCAGCTAGCAGTTGTAGCTTCTCTCTTTAAGGAGGTTTTGGTAAAGCC
The DNA here is from genome assembly GCA_007570785.1 of Antilocapra americana. NCBI lineage: Eukaryota > Metazoa > Chordata > Mammalia > Artiodactyla > Antilocapridae > Antilocapra > Antilocapra americana. The sequence continues at coordinate 535,851 of ML660779.1, read as the reverse complement.
TTTGAAACTATAACCTTTGCCAACCAACTGCCTTTTCCTGAAATAAATTTGATATATAGCATTCTTTCTTAAGCATTAATTTCTTTTTTGGCTTCTGATACTTTTCCTGCTGTTCATTTCCTACTGCTTATTTCAGCTGTCTTTTGTCCTCTTGAAATATATGATGTAGTGAGCACTAAAAACTCAGTTGTACAGCCCCCTAGGTTTATGACTTAAGTGAAAAACTATATCTCTAAGAAAATGCTTCAGTTAGTCCCCAAAAGCAGTTTACTTTTTCAACATATGTTTGAATATTTTGTCTCAAATAAGAGATTTGTAACTGAGCATTCAAAGATGACTGAAGACTTATTGTCTGCCCCAGGGAATGCTTGGGGTCCCTTGGGATGAAGAGATCACCATGAGACGCAGGTGATGTCGGGTGGGCCAGGTGAGCGCAGGCCGGGGGGCCTTCACAGAGGAGGTGATGCCTGGAGGACACAGTGCTGTCTGTCAGCAGAGATGATTGTAGGAAACGGGGCTGTTATGCAGAAAGGCTGCATTTGTTTTGCATACAATGTGAAGGGCCCGTGTAGCTTTTGTGCCTTTATTCTGTTTTTCCTAGAGATTTACCCAAGTGTTTTAATATTTATATTTTTTGAAGTCATTTTACTGAAAGGTTAAAGATTGTTGTTTCTATTAACGTACTATTTCTAATCCCTATAAAACTATTAAGTAGCTTGGAGGGTTTCCCATTCTATAGATGAAAGTGGCAGTTCAGAAATTAGAAATCAAAGGACACAGAAGAAACTAGTGGTAGAACTAATTGGTTCAAAAACGTGTTCTTTGTACTAGTTTATATGGACAGTATGAGCCTTTTTCATAGGCACCAGATACTAATGTTAATTTTAGCAACATTTATTGAGAAACTCTGTACTGGGGGCCCAGAATTAGGATATAAGCCAGGCATGGAGCTTGGCCTCAAGCCTACAGCCTGATGTGTGTGCCTCTTTAGTGGCATTTGAGGCTTTAGCTTACTCTGTCACTGCTTTCTGAAAAAGGACTCAGAAATTTCTATCATCCAACTTTGAGAAATCGGTAATTTGAGTGGTTCTGAGTATTCTTTTGTTGAACAACTTATGTTTAGTGAGCGGTTGCTACATGCCATCCTGCTAGGTTCCGGTGATGCAAAGATATGTAAGACTCGAGTCTCTGCCCTTCTAGTGGGGAATGCAGGTAGAGTTGATAATCACAGAGTAATGTGTGAGTGTGGGTAGTCCGTCTCTGGTAGGCCATAATAAAAGGCTTCCGGTCTGCGTAGGCACGGAGGGATTGGTGGACTAGGGCCATCCTGGGAAGGGTTCTTGTTCAGCCACACCTGGAAGAAGTCCTCAGGCAGGGCCCAAGGTGCCAGGCCAGGCGTTCCTTATGAATCGGGCCAGTGCTGACTGCCCTTTGTCCTGACTGACCTGCTCTTTCCTTCCTTGCACCAGGCTATGGAGCACCCTATGGTTACAGCACAGCTGCCCCTGCCTACGGTATGTACACCGTCTTACTGATTTCTCCTCTTAGCCTCTCTGCACAGCAGTCCAAAGCACAGTTTGTATCTAGGGTTTCTTTAAATGAATTGGAGGATCTCAGACCTACTCATTCTAGTGACCCAGCTTAAATTCCCTTTGAAAATGCCACAACCTTGTGGTTCTTGGTTTGGTTGGAGTTGCTCTTCTCTCTGCTTTGCCTGATTGAAGGACTGCTTGTTCTAATTGCCTGTTTCTGACCATATTGAAATTAAATATTCTAAGTAGTTCTTCTTACAGCCAACTTAATCTCCATTCAAAGGCTACTGAAGGGCCATACCCAGATCCAGCTTGGCTACCTGCCAGTAACAGAGCCATATTTAAGTTTCTGGTTGGAAACTGTCTGACCTGCAGGTGATTTGAGTTAGGGATAGGAAGTACTCACTTCACATTGGTAGTGTCATGCTTTGTTGGGAATTTTGCTGTGGAGGTGAAGGGAACAGGTCCCAGAGAGTGATGCGAGGGTATCCACAGCAGTGTTACCGAAGTTCTTACTGCAGAAAGTCTGTGTAGTACATGTGAGAAAATCATAGGAATATCTCCTCTCCCTTCAAAAATAAAAATAAAGGCAAGTGCAGAAATGAACCTCAGTGGCCCTTTGGATAACTTTTGAATGAGGTTTATGTGGCAATGGAGGCAGTAGGTTTGGAGTCAGTGATATGCTCTCTTAGACATTTTTCCTATCTTGGGTGCTACATGGTATAGAATCAGCCATCTGCAGAATGTTTGTCATTTAGAGCAGAAAGAGCGCCAGTGTGTGTGTGTGCGCGCGCTCATGTGAGTGTGTGTGAGAGCATGCATGTACACACGAGTGCGTGTGCCCCAGTGCGACCTTAGGCTGGGCGTGTGTGCACACGGAAGAGAAGGACCTTGCCTGTGTTGCTACTTGTGGTGTTAGTCCTTCACACGAGCCTCAGACCTTTCCTGTGCTTTTCTCTTCACACATCAGCTTTCCCATTTTTGTTTGGATGGAAATTTTGGGTCTTTAAAGATACTGCTAAATCGAAGCTTCATTTGATTTAATAATTGTAGAAATAAGTAGAATGTGAACAGTTTGAGCACTTTCCTCATTAAGATAGATCATTTACATCCTGGAACGATGTGGGGAAGCTGGAAGACTGACATTTGGGGTAGGTTTTCTCTAAGGTTGAGAACAGTCTGGAGTTTCAGCCTTAACCTGCATGTCTCCATTGGCATACTCAGCTGTGGCCAGGGGCTCCCCGTATTCTGCTTATTCTTAGATACAGGGAGGGGGTTAGGAACTGAGGGCTCATTCAGGAATATACTGTCATTTAGAATTTATTTTAAATTCATACTTTCTAGCTTCTTTTGATTTGGCCATTTGTTTTTACCATTCAGCCAACTTCTGCATATCTTGACCCCCTCTCCTTCCTGTGAATTAGGTCTGATCAGTTTATCCAAATACATTTTGACTCACTGGACTCATTGTGATATGTCTTGTGTGAAAGCCAAAGCATCTGCCTCCTAGGGTGGGTCCTTAAGTCAGTGCTTTTCTTTTAGACATAGTAAGACCCGTGTTCTTTAGTGCAGGTTTATATATCTAGGCTCTAAGGTACATTCATGTTTTTCCTCAATCTTTTTAATTTCTCTCTCGTTCTTCCCTTTCCTCTAACATTAAACTTCCACCCTACGGCCTCCGAGCCCGCTCTTCAGAAGGCTCCTCTCTCCCATGTGTCATATAACTGACTTCCAAAGCTGGTGAAATTTAATGCCCCCATTTTTCACATAAAAGATATGGTTTTTAAATGTGACTGTGATGCCAACCTACTAAAACGATGCTTTATTTTGGCTGTAAGGTAAACATGTCTTTGGCCTTCGTAAAGCTGTTGCATGTGGGGTAGTCTCCCTCTGATCATCTGGTGCTCTCAGATACCTGCTGTTGCTGCTTTGTGATTTCTCCAAGGTTAAACATTAGACCAGAAACAAGGAGCAGGTTTCAAATCATGCTCGAGTATGCAGAAGTTTGTGAGGCCACAAGAACTCATTAATTACAAAATTAAGAAAGTAATTAATCTTTCCAGATTTGCCATGCCAATATTGGCAGTAGCCATTAAGATAAATACACAACTCCAGTTGGAACTGTCTTTCTGGGGAGCTGAGGCCTGCACAGGAAGCTGTGTCTGAATCTTGACAATCCCTGTTTCTCCTGTGATATGTGATGTGCCAGATTGAGAGTCACTTTAGAATATTAATCAATGGCATTGCTTTTGAGCTTTGTAATTGATGGCAGCTCACTCTTTTTGGATACCATTCTTCCTGTGATGTAGCCATCTTAATTTTGAGTGGAAATATTATCACAATATTAAGAGTAATTTCAAAGTTTGTGGGCCTCTTTCATAATGGTACATGTTGACTGACTAATCTGGAAAAGGTTAATGATAATCTCTGTAAGATTCTTTTTTTTAACCTGAAATTTTTATTGGATTATTAAACTTATTTGGAGTCCTCTCCGTTTCTTTTCTCTGTAGGTTTACCCAAGAGAATGGTTCTGTTACCCGTTATGAAATTCCCAACATATCCTGTTCCCCACTACTCATTCTTTTAGCAAATGACAGAAGCTAATTCCTATTCAACAACAACTCAGTACATACAGAATGTTAGCGAAAAAGCCTTTTTATCCTGCTTTCTTTGAACACATACTTGATCAAAATTATTTGTAAAGAACATCTTTTCCTACTTTTTGATTTTAACAAATGCAAATTTAGTTCTCTAAAACTTGAAAACAAACAAAAAAACTAGTTCTGTGAAACGGTACCTCATTTCTGGAAAATAACTTATACCAGCCCTTCTGTTCTAGGGAAATAAGTCTAGCAGTTCAAAGTTTAAGTTTTAAGAGGAGTATCAGATTATGTAAAATTAAATTTGTGAAGGATGTATAGAGTCTCAAACACTGATCACAAATAAACTGCTTTGTTGTAACACAGAGTACTGCCTGGTTCCTGACGCAGTCACTGACGCTTAGCTGATTGATCTGTATTTGCCCCAGGGCACTTTAATTCGGGCTGTAGTTAATTTTTTTTAATACAATAGAGACTTTTCATTTAAACTTTAACTTTGTAAATATTGAAGTGTGTAATTAAAGCCAATAAAATATGGGTTTGAATATTGTTTTAGCTTATTATTTTTGATATGTTTTGGTATCAAATTATAAAGAATTGAAAACTAATAATAACTTAGCCCTAGAAACCCATTCATTTGTAAGCAAACTGATAAAACAAAGCAAAGATGATTGTTAGTTTGAGCCCGTCTATTTACTTTGTAAGCCCTTTGTACTCCTGTTGTACAAGGGCATCCCCCTGATAAAGGTTTATTCTGTTATCCAAGAATTGCTTATTAAAATGATGGCACTACCCAGAGATGGGGAAGGAGGAATGTGATTATTTTAGTTTCCGAATTTCCAAGTTTTAAAAAATAATAAATTAATCCATCAATGACCCTCTCTTGTTCTTGTGGCCTTCTTCACTCTGTAAGATACTATGTTCACTCCCTGGCTTTTTTCATGTAGATAGAAGATTAGCGATTTTTCTGGAATTCATTGAAGGGTTTCTTATCCTCTTCAATTACATCAGAATCTAAAGCAGCAACAGGGTCCCCATAAAAACTTGCTCTTCGATTGTCCCAGTTCTTGTTGAGTGCTGCTGTGAAAAGTGACAGGTTTCAGCCATGGGTCAGCATTTACTTCTAAGACACCTGATTCAGCTGGTGAACATGACCGGTCGGTAACACTGCTGCTCTGTGAGGCGCAGACCTAAGTCTCCGCCTGCATTCTCACCTTGTCTGGAAGCCTATGATGTTACTAGAAGGTAATGGTTTCATTAAGGTACTCACCCCCATGCAGGCGACACTGTGGCCGTGCTGATATTTACGAGTTGCTGTGTCTTAAAATTGTCCATTTGTAGTTTGAAGTAGCTTTCCTCTTCTTTCTTCGTTTCTGTCCTTTGGAGCTGAATAGTGCTCATCACTGAGAGTGGGCTTCAAAATATGGCAAATTTATGTACCCAATTTCTCTTGGGCCACTAAGCAAGCATGAAACAGGCAGCTGAAAATAAATGTTGGTGTTACTTAATCAGATACCTGATCTTGACACCACAGCTTGCTTGTTCCTTCAGCTCCGTGACCTTTGTCTGTGTCAGTGGTGGGTGATACTTTAATAAAACCTCGTCACTTGCTGGAAGTAGCTGTGAACTTACCATTCTCATCCTGTGCATTAGTGGCTAGACCTACACAAGAGGGCCCATCTCAGCTGGGAGTTTTCATGTTTCATTGATTTGTTTTGCTGACCTATGGATGAAACAGAGCCATCACTGAGAAGAAAAAGCATGGCTGGTAGTGTCCAGTTTTTCCTAATTAAGTATTTACAACAGCCCTGTTTGTTTATGGAATACTATTAATTGGCAGCTGCAGCTGTATTGTTATTTGAAATTGATTGTCAAATTTGCATTCCAAGTTGGAATCTCTCTGGAGATTTCTCTTTAGAAAATTCTTTCAAAGTAGCCAACTTGTAACGCAACTCGACCCCTCTGTAACGGTGCAAAGGGAGCTGTGCTCTTTTCCACCATGATGGCAGTCATTTCAAATGGTTTCTACCAAGTCTTTTTTTTTTTTTAATTTGTTGTTTGTTGGAAGTTACTAACCATGTTTTGTAAACCTGCCCAGTTGCTGCAAACTTTGACATTTCTCTGCTTTACTTAAATAATCGAGCTGTCAGTCCTTTGTTAGAAGTGGTAACCATGCAAGTTCAACTGTTTAAATTTTGTAATGGATTAAGTGTCCTCCCTTCACCCCCACCCCCTTGCCCTTCCCACCCCTTCATTTTGTAATGAAAATTCCACTTACAGCTGAAAGGGCAGAGAAATATAAATGAAGCTTTTGGCTTCACCAAATTCTGTGAAATTAACACCAAGTTTTGCTTCTCTGCTCTTTTCTCCACTGTAGGTGGTTTTTTCATTGACAGCCCCTATTGCCAGCCTCTGAGCGTCGCACCATTTATTATTCACTTGGGCCCTCAAGATTTCTTCTCTGACTTCTAGAACCATCAGGTTGTCTGGCTTGAAATGGCAATTTCTATGTCTTGATCTTAAGAGCAATGTGACCCCCTGAGGTTTTCCAGCTTTCAGACACAGCACTCTTGACACCTCCCTTTGGAAAGCAGTGACTGAGCATTTTAAAGAAGAGCAATACTTTATTCACAGCCACGGTGTCTGTTTGAAAACTTTTCCTTTGGAAACCTAGCAATACCTGGATATACTTAACCCCTCTTAGCCTAGTCTCTTGTCAGGGAGTCTACAGACCAATGTAGAACTTAGAACTAGTGTATGAGCTGTGCTATCTTCTGACAGTTTTTAAACTTTTTTAGCACATAAACTGAATAGTTGCATTCCTGACTGTGTCAGTTAGTGCTATTATAATTCCTCAGAGATAGGGGTCCTCCTTGAAGCCATATTTCTTTGCATGGGGGCTGGTACCCAGCCAGGGAGGTGGCCTGCAGCCATGTTTCTTGAGGCTGCGGGTGTACCCCGTATCTTGTGCAAGGTAATTGGTCCAATAGATTCCCAACATACCTCATGCTGACTAGATGCAGTGCATGGTGCGGGGACGCGAGGGCTCCTGGAGTCGTTTGTAGGCTCTCAAATTGTTAACCTGGGGAACGAACCACTGATAGAGTTCGCTGGTATTAGCCTTTTCTTCTTTTTTAAAATTTGGGTGAAATGTTTGAAAATCACGAATCAGTCAGTCACCGTTATTAATTGAAGAGCTGGGAATACCTCGTTAATGTATTTTTAAAACTGGTGTTGGACCCTCTGTGTATTTCAGGTTAATACTTTTAAGCAGTTTTCAGCACGTTTATCTCACTTTATTCTCGTTCTCCTCGGACCTTCGTAGCCATATCACTTGTATAAAATAGGCTGAGATATAGTGACTGTAAGCTGTGGTCTCAGTATACAAAGGTAAGCTCTTTTATTTTCTGATTAAAGAGAAAATTAAAAATCAATGAACACAACATGCATATATGACAATCATATATGATGTATTTGATCTCTTGGGTCTTGTGTCATCACATTACTTTCAAATTTTTTATGATCTAAATGTAAAATAGTTATTTTCAGCATTTTGTTTTTTAATAATACCCTTGTAATTTCTATTCAAGAGACATTTCACTTTAAGTGTGTGTATGTGTATAGAAATTATGATATAACATATATGCGAATTACACACACTTATCTGTTTAAAAGAATTTGGTGGTGGGACGTGTTCACCTAAGAAGATTTTAACGTCAGGGCACTCTTAGCCAAAGTGCTAGAATTTCATAAGCAGCAAGATTGGTAGCAGTGCCGGTAGGACCCATTTATGTGTAGCCATCACATAAGCTGAGGATCAAAGTGCCAATTTCTCAGAGAGTTCTCTGAGAAATGAATATCTCTGATCTGTGTTGTATGCCCTAATACAACAGCAGCAAGAAGCCATAAAAAAAAAAAAAGCAATAGAAAATGGAAAAACCAAAATATTAAGGTAACTATGGAAAAATATATAATTGACTGAGTTAAACTAAGTATTTCCAGAACCAAGTATGTCAAGACTCAGAGTGGTAAATACCTGGTGTGCAGAGACCAAATAGATGTAAGGAATTCCATCTTTTCCAGGTTAGATAAATGATTTATTTTCCACCTATTCACCATAATGGGGTTCATTTAAAAGATATGAAAGTTAGGCCAAATATTTTGAAAAGGATGTGCTTCATTTAGTGTATTCCATAAATGCATTTCATTTGTATTAGATGTTCTGTGCTAAGGTTGTATTTGATATATACATATATATATATATATATATATAGATTAAAATGAAGCTTATGTTTTATATTTGTCTCTAAGTAGCAGTTTTCTTTTTACTACTAACTTTGAAGGTTGCGTGGACAACTTTTTTCCCATACAGAATCTGTATGTATGTTGAATGTGGCTTTGGCATATATAAAAAGTTGTATGAGGCCTAGGTGACTAGTACCAAGAACATTCCAGTCCTGAATAAGCAGCCAAGAGCCCCTTACTAGGTTCTTGCTAGGTTCTTCTCTGGGTACTGGTGACACAGGCTCCACCCACTGGAAACCTTTTAAGTTGGAGGGTATCATTTTTCGGTAGAGTTGGGCCTACTGTAAATATCCTAGGTTGGGAGACAACACATTAGCAGTGTCAGGAGATAAGTAACTTAGTTAATAGTTTGTTTATAAATTATTTAATAATGTGGGCCCTCTGATATCATTGAAGTGGATGTCATTTGGAAACCGATTCATTTAAAATATTTCCCTGGCAGTTTTGAGAGCCTGAAACCTACTCTGGTTTATATGGACCTCTATCCACATAAGTGAATGAAATGAGTAACAAATAGCCCAGTCCTTTTAAGGCAGTTTTTATAGTGTAGCAAAGAACAATAGTGGTTAATTTAAACACTAATCATTTTTCAGTGACGAACGAGGGGAATTTTACTCTTATAACCAGTCATTCATTATTATTTCCCTGTTTCTTGGATTTCATTAATAACTGCAGTGGGAGGTAAATCTTTAGTAGTGAGAGAGAGGAGTGAACTAAGGAGATTTGCTCCCTTTTCCCCCAAAAGTTAGATTTCTAGCAATCTAGAGTCCTAATCTGAAAACCACCTGCTCTGTGAACGGTCTTCCTGTAACTCCTGTTCCGCGTATGCCACTCACTGCCTGCCTGGTGGTGGTGCTGGGGTGGGGGTGGTCCTTGTGAAGTTGCCCAGAACAAGAAAGCTTCTGTTGTATTCAGACTTTTCTCTGTAACCATCTGAGGCCATGCCATTCAGTGAGCAGAGATTTCTCAGTGTTACTCAGAGGCTGAGAAGGAAGATGGGTGGTAAATGAGTAACAACCTGCAGAGCCAAGAAACTACCTACCCCTGAGGTGAGTTCAGTTTTGATGTGTTCCTCTATAGCCGTTATTTACAGAGCTAGGACTTCTTATGTAAGTTCCTTCCTTTCCTAATAGCATCTTCCAGAAAGTCTGTTTTAAGTCAAGGATTGAAGTTGACTTAGTTGTAAGAATAGATATCCTTTCCCACATTATCATTTTAGGTAAGAGCTAACAGCTTCCATTGATGCTTGAAGCAGTGATCTTTGGAGATTTTTAAAAATAGCACTGTAATGCAAATTAGGTTATGTAAGCTTTACAGCACAGCTAGAAATAGAGAGTAGAAACCATGTGGGACTCTGGGCCAGAGTATATTTCTCTCCCTCCAGCAAATTCCTGTGGGACCTGGGAACTAAATGAGGTAATACACAAGAGTGCTTTCAATAGTGCCTGGTACATAGTAAGTGCTCAGTAAGTGCTAACTGTTTGTATCGTGGTTGGCCAGGCTGTGCTGACAGGGAGTGGAGAAGCAGGTGCATGGTCTGCTCAGGTGGAACTGTGTGGCTTGCTTCGTGTACACAGGTTTGGGGTGCTCCTGGCTTTGGGAGAGGACTCCCAGCATCGTGGGCTCAGAGAGACGCAGGGCAAACACTTGGTGAGGCATGGTGTGGGAGGTCATTGCAGACTCATGCTGGTGAAGCTGCTTGTGTTGTTGCGTGGTAGTCAGTCATTGGGCAGTCTGCTGCCAGGAATCTGTAATTCTTGCTTTGGGATTTAGTTGTGCTTGGAACTTCAAAGGGGCTGAGCTTACAATGTCAACTAGCTGATTCCAATTTCCCTGTCTTTGCATTAGTAAGAAAAACTGTGTGATTGCAGTTAGCCCCAGAATCTGACATTCAGAGCTCACCATTATTTGGCAGGTAGAAAGCAAGTTATCATAAAGCACAGAAAAGAAAAAGGAGACTGGGAGGCATGCTTAGAAGGCTGTTGACTCAGATGCTTCTTTAAATAGCATTCCTGCGCTTCTCTCTTTACAGTTTTCTGCAACACTTTGGGGATTTAAAAAAACCCTGTGCTTATCACCACATAAAGCCTCCCTTCTGCCTGTCATATATCTGTCTCTCTGTCCATCTACCCATTTATCTATGTGGACACAGCTGGGAAGTTGCTTTTCAGCAAAAGAAAAAAAAAAGGTGGCTGGGCTGAATAAAGGGTGAGCATCTTTGTGTCTCTGGCTCACACATGTCTGCTTTGAACCTCAAGGGCCTCTGGAGCTTGCAGCTGCGCCTCTCTGCTGGTGGAGATGAGCTGCAAGGGGAATGCAGACTGAGGTGATGCTCTGAGGTTATAAAAACCATGTAGACAGAACTGTTATTTCTAAAGGCAAATAAGATAGATTTGCAGTATACTCAAGAGGTCTTTCTTAAATTCAAGAAATATTTGTGTAAGTGATATCTTGGCAGAAGTGACCTTACTCCACTGCTGTGGCTGTTGAGTGGGATCCTTGCCTCATTAACAAACTCTGTGGGAAGGCCTCAGAAGTTTTGTTTGTTTTGTCTTGTCTTGGCCAATCAGTAGATAACACCTTAATTTCTTGGCCCTTCTAAGGAGGGTCTTTATTGGCAAAACTCCACTGTCTCTGCTGGTGGGTAGCATGGGGATTGCCACCATCTGCCTGGGCTGCTTGAAAGTCAGATTAGCATCTCCTAGCTGGAGATGTGGTCCTGAGTCATCTTTTCGCTGCTTATGGCCCCAAGGAGGTGAGGGAATGAGCCACTGCCGGGAGGGTGTTCTCTCAGCGCTGCCTAGGCGCCTGGGTTCTCTAGGCTTCGTTTCCGCTTCTCCTACCTTGATCCTTTTGTGCCATATGGAAGAACAGTCTATGCATTCACATGTTAGCGGAATGTCCCAAGTAGTTAATGGTAGTCCTCAGGTCAGTTCATCTGGGGGGCTCTGGGCAGCAGTGGATGGAAGAAAGAACAGGAGGGAAGATGCAAAAATTGGTATCTTGTGTGTGCCAGGCACTTGGACATTTTTCTTCTCAGCCCTCTTCAAGGTGGTATATTTTACAGATGAAAAAAACTGAGGCTCAGAGTGAAGGGCTAGAGTCAAGAAGGAAACCCAGGTGCTCTACGTGCCAGTGCCTTTTTCTGTAGCGCCATGCTATGGATTAAAGGAGGTGAGGAAGCACACCGAGTGACAGGAGGGTGGTGTGTGGGCAGCGAGGCAGGGCCAGGTGGAGCCTATAACGGGCCTGAACACACGCCGGCGGTGAGGGGGGCTCACTGTCATGGGGTCTTTGCAGCCCACAGGCTCAGGCCACTCTTTGGGCCTGTGCTGGAGTGTAGACTTTAACTTGAGGTCATTTTAGACCAGTATCCTGACTGAAAATAGGGCTCTTTTCTTTTAGAGTGACTGGCAAAGATGAACAAACTGGAAAGATAGATTGGAAGCCTGAGGTGTGGCTGGATAAACACAGGAAGCATTTGTATTTGAGGCTTGTTTTTCTGTTTGAATATTAGTGAGAAATTGAGGTGTATGTTTTCATTCAGCTAGTGCTTTCTGAGTACATGCTGTCTGGCCTGAGGCTGGGGATGAGGGTGCTGGAGCCAGACTCTGAAGGAGAGCTGGCGAGGTGTGTCTCACTGGGGCAGAGAGGTGGCCCTGGGCAAGTGCTGGGCAGAGGTGGGGGTGGGGGCAGATTGCAGTGGCCCATTCTGCCAGCCAGGAGTGGCCCCTGGACTCGGCTTCAGGGAAGGCTGCCCTCACTAGCGCCTCAGCAGGTTAGTGCTGGCTGGGTCTCTGCTTAGGGTCAGGGGTTGGGGGGGTGTGGGGATGGATACAGAATCGTCTTCAGGGAGAGAGTCTTCCCTGACCCCAAGTCACTGCCATCCTCGACAGCTGGCCATTTTTCTGAGCCATGTGTCATAATCCTGGAGGGGATCAGGGAGAAGAACCTCGTAAACCCAGACTGCAGGAGTCCTGCGCTGTGGCAGGGCTGGCCCCCGTGTGAGCAGCAGCAGTGCAGGGATGTGGTTCCCACTCCACAGACGAGAAAACTGAAGCCAAGAGACTCTGAAAACCACCCAGTTTATTTGTGGCAAAACATTGTGGCTCCTGATAAGTGAGTTTTTGACCACGTGGGAGCAATGCCGTCTTTTCTGTTTTTAGAATTCACAGAAGCCTTTTCTTGGGGAGATTTGAACACCACCACAACTGCAGGATCTAGAAGTTCTCTCCTTTGACAGATGAGGAAATAGAGGCTTACACAAAATGACCTGCCCAAAATTACAGAGCTAGTAAGTGGCCCAGGCCACCCATTCCGATAGCACTGTGCTCACACTGGTGGTTGGTGTTGGCAGTCTAGTCTGCTGCCTCTCCTGTTTTCCAAAACCATTTGGCAAAAGTTTCTCTCCTCTTTATGATGCATTCATCCTACTTACCTTTTATTCCAGACTTCTGGAATATATCCTGTGTAGCTTGAGACAAAACATGCAAGACACAACCTTGCTCTCCCTGACTAACCCCCGCTCCCCACCAGGGGAAAAGAAGGGAAGCAGACTTCAGGTTTGTTCTCTGGCTGCTCAGACGTGTCAGCTGGCTCCCGGGCAGGGTTACTGATATCCATCCATGGGCTAGGCGGCCTGCTTCTTGTTGTCCTTGTTTTTGTCAGCTGCATCGCTTTTCTACAGATCGCTTTTTGTACCATAATAGAACCCTGTGATAAAGTACAAACCAGTAGCTGCTCCTGGAGAGGTCCCCAGGCACTGGATGAGGGAAAGGGATGTGCTGTAGGAAGGTGCTTTTTCTGTGCTGAGCTTCATCCACGTTCTGGTTGTCTGCAGTCCGGTTTCTGGCTAGGCCTTCTCTGGTGCTCTAACTGAAGGGGTCGTCCTCAGTCACCTTTCCAGAGTTCTGGGCCAGGGTCTCACTGGGCCCCTCCAGCCTGTAGCTGAACTCAGAAGTCGCTCAGCTCTCTGGCATTGGAGGAGGCAGCATTGTGGGAAGTATGGTGGCTGCGCCATCACCCTGGAGGGGATTCCCTCCTTCCACATCATCTGGAAGGTGGCACCTGAGGAGCTCAGGAAAGCAGAAAGAACCTCGAGAGAGGGAGGTGAGGCTGGTGAAGGGCAGACTTGGAGAACTGTGGACCTTTCTGCCAGGTATCCTGACGGGTTCTGTTCACTTGTTGTATGTGGCTCCAGAAGGTGACAGGTGGTTCTAGTACAGCCAGTTGGGCAGTTACAGCAGCAGTGAGTGTTGGCAATAAATGCCTATGCCCAAGAGGGGAGAAGTGGTCTTGGGAGTCTCACCGATCACACCCGTGTTCTGGGCAGACTGACAGCCCACACAGCGGGCTTCCTGCCCACACAGTCCTGGTCTGCTGGCCCCGTGGAGCCCAGTCAGCATGGACGGCTGCTGAGACTGCTGCCACTCCCAAGACCATGTCTCCCGTCCTGGGCACATGGATATGTTGGAAACACCCACTTTCACTTCTTCCTCCTCACCACGCTGTGCTGGGGCAGGAGGAGCAGCTGAAGAAAATGTCAGGATTTTCAGGTTGGCCGAGTACAAGATGAAACCTGACCAAGGAGCCCAGGAAGCGGGGGGATGCTTGCAAGAGGGATTCCCACTCCATCCAGGAGCAGAGCCAGGCCTGTGCAGACTGAGAACTGAGGGACTTGGAGAGTGAGGGGCTCCAGGGTTGTAGCAGAGGCTTCCCGCAGAGACAGGCATCCGCTGGGTAGGGGTTGGCCCAGTGGGGCAGCGGGGTCTCAAGGAGGCGGGTGTGGTGTGTGCAGAAGGGACAGCATGGAGGTGCGTGTTGCTGGGAACTGGGATGGTTAGGAGGGTGAAATGGCACATGGGGTGTGCAGTTTGGGGCCATTCTGTGAAAGGACTTGGGTGCTGTGCCCTCAGTGATTACATCTTCCAGGACGGTGAGAGGACTCTGGAGGATCAGTTTGGAAAGCTGCATGAGGAAGGACGGAACATAGAGGCTGTTGCTGGTGCTCTGAAGGATGGCGGCTGAATGAGGGAGGCAGCCAGGGGCTTGAGAGGCAGGGAGGGCGTTTCTTCATGTCCAGCCTCCTTGCCTGGGTTGAGCTGGAGGCGCTGGGCCCAGGGAACCCACACCCAGCAAGGGGACTAGGGGCCCCTGTGCCCCTCCTTTGCTCTCTGGGAGGCTTTTTGGTGATGGATGGAGAGGTCTGTAGCCAGCTCTGCCAAGTTTGTCAGTCAAGGGAGTGGCAGGTACTGGATGGTCATTGGTACAGGGGCTTCTGCTTTTTAAGGTAATGTTTTGGCCTCTTCACCTGGCAAGAGGTGGAGTCCCTTGGATTCAACATCTGTAGAAAAAGGTCTTTAGTCAGGGGAGATATGCCCTTGTTCTGCAAGTACTTTAAGGAGAAAAAGGCGGGACTTTTAAGATTCTTAGTGAATTTGCTTTGGGCCTGTTTTGTTCTGCTGCCGCTGGCTCCTTCTGCCCAGGTGGGCAGGGAGCCTGGAGGAGTCGGTGGGGAGGGGGTGGTGCTTCTGCACGTCTGCAGTTCTGTAGCTCTGCTTGGGACGAGGGCTAAAGAGGCAGCGGTGGTTTGAGCACTTCAAAGCTCTAAAGGTCAGAGTTCACTGAGAGAGAGCCCATCAAGATGCCTTTGGGATGTTCAGGAGTCTCTGTTCAGCCGAGTGGGCCACCTATGCACACATATCACCTTTCTGTGTCATGACGTGGACGCTGCCTTAGGCCTGGGGTTGCCTGTTCACGTGGCCGTGGTGCTGCCGTTGCAGCAGCCGAGCAGTGTGCAGACAGTAGTGGTTGTGGCCACGCTTTCCCGTCCCTGCGGCCTAGTCATGACTGGAAGTTTCCTCACATCTGCTGCCGGGACCCATCCACCTCCCCACACATCTGTTAGGTGTGTAGCTCTTGCCCAGAAGGACCTCAAGTTTTGAGGGAGAGGTGGGTCCTGTTTGGGGAGCGGGTGCTGAAACGAGGGAAAGCCATGGTGAGCCAGCTCGAGAGGAGCCTGTGAACTAAGGGTGCTAGCGAGCCAGTGTGGAGGTTGTGCTCAGGACGGTGGCATGAACACTGACATGTTCTGGAAAGGTCTTCTGCGTGGGGAAGATTAGGCTTGTTACAAGTGGTATCTTTCAGTTCAATCTGGACTTTTGCCCAGTTTGCTTACTGTGTTGGAACTCAAGTGGGAAGGGGAGGCTCGCGCGTCAGCCAGCTTTTCTGACTGCCGGGGGCATTAGGGGCCTGGTTTTTGACATGGCCAAGTCTGCTTCTCTTGCTATTCAGAAGTCCCTTACAAGGGCAAGATAAATGAAACCTTGTCTCAGGTCTGATGCTGGCTGAGGGCCTTGGTGTGCGAGGGTGAAAAATGCTGGGGACGGGCTTCCCTCGCTTCAGAACAGAGCCACCTGGCAAGAAAGCTTTACGCAGGAGAGCGGGAGAGGGAGCCTGTGAACCGCGGAGGCGGGACGCACAGGCGGGAGCGGTCGCTGTGTCCCAGATGCCAGGAGCGACTGCTCATCGGACACGGTGCCTGCCCCAAGGTGCTCCATGTAGTTGGGGCAATGAAAACAACTAAGTGCTTTCTCCTCTCCAAGTATTTTCCCTCAGAGATGTTTCTAGGCAAACGAAGGGCACAGCTATTGACTGAGCACCGAGAGGCAGTTCCAGGGCTGTGAGTTGCCAGCATTCTCCTGTGATATGGGTGGAAGTCGGGAGGGTGCTGGCTTCAGGAGCGCATGAGTGCATGCCTGTGGGAGTAGGTGAGGCTCCCGTGCAGCTCAGGAGAGAAGGGGCCCCCCCAGCTGGGAGGGGGTGTGGCCAGCCTCACGTGGCCCATGGGTCCACTGGGGATGGAGCCAGCAGGTGAGGGGTTTGGTGCTGCCTGAGCCGCTGGGCAGATGTGGGAAGGGCCTAATACCTGTGGGGGACTTTAGGGAACTGCCTGCTTGAGTGAGCTTGTGGCATCAGGTGAGGGCGGTGGAAATCAAGTCGCTGAGAACCCGTGGCTCCAGGGCACACACGCTGCTGCTGCTGGGCTCATCTGGCTCCTGGTGGGGCTCTTGGGATGCCAGGAGGTGTGTAACTTCCTCTAACTTGCGTGGCTCGTACCTTCTGGAGGTGCGGCTGGCCCTGGCACCAGGCGTATCCTTGCAGCTCTGACCTCACAGGGAGGCTTGTTAGTGTCGGGGCACCCAGCCCTAGCCCACGGTCCAAACCTTGATGCTCATTTTCCTGCTTAGGGAAACAGATGATGGTCTTTTTTGAAGTTCTTTTTTTGAATCTAAATATTTGTTCTGGGAAGACTTTTTGTTTAGGGAAAATGAGTCATCAGCTAGAAGACAGTCTTCTCCACTTGTACTTTATCATCAAGGATGCTGCACCTAATTCCCAGGGTCCAGCCTCTTCCCCACTCCCTTCTGGATGGTGTGAGTGCCTCTCCTCACAAACACCCTTGGGCTTAGGTTGTGGTTAAGCTTACACTTCTTTCCTTGTTCGTGTTGCACGTTTGAGCCTCCTTGACGCTTCACCTCACCAGCTGCCTCAGCTGTGGCCCTGACGCCCAGGTTGTGATGATGGCCCACCCGTGAGGGACAGTTGGGAGTTCAGGTTCCTGAAATACCTCTTCTTTCACCTGCCAGGACAGCCCTATGTGGTGGGGTGGGGTTCTCTCTGCAAAGTAGGGGTGCACTGTGGACACTGAGTACCCCTGGTCTCCTTGTTCACTTCCTGTGGTGGCTTCTCAGGTTGCAGGGCCTTTCCACATGTCCCAGGAGTCGAGGGTGGTTCTGGATGTCTCATGACCTGATGTCAACTTCCAGACAGACTTCCTTTCCAGGGTCTTGAGACCACAAAGGGAATGCTTGGTCGGAGGGCTCCTCTGTCTCTCGTGATGTCTGAATGAGTCATGAGCCACCTGCCTCGGGCAGACGTCATTTACTATGGCTCTCAGCAGTGGTGAAGCCTGTTGTCCCCTCAGTACCTGTGAGCTCAGTTGACTAGGGACCGTGTGGCCCAGTCTCCTGAAGGAGCCCTGGGTAGGGCCAGGGCACGTGCAGGAGTGAGGCAGGTGGGCCGGGGAAGGGGCGGGCTTGTTGGCCCCCGTCTCGGCCCCTGGCCTACCTGCCGTGTAGTGGGGTTCCCAGATAGTGGCCGCTGAAACTTGCTTCTCATCCATTCTGAGCAGAATTCACTGGGAAGGAGGCAGCCAGTCTAGACCTGAAGCCCTGAGCTGTTGAAGGGGCGTCTGTCCCTTACAGAGGACGAAGGGGTCCTGCTCAGTCTTAGCCCCCCTCCGCCCCAGGACAGGGGTTCAGGCGGTGCCGCATGTAGTTGTGGGTAGAAGACATTTCTGGTTTACTGCAGAGTCACACATAGGACATCAAACTTCTGGCTCACTTGCTCTCACTCTGGTCTGGTGATGGCCAAGATAGCTTTTAAGAAATCTATTGAAAATATCTGTTATCTATTTACTGTGTTTTTTTCCTGAATCAGCAAGTGTACATAGTATAACTGCAGTGCAAAGTCCTTGGCAATAACTATGTTGTATATTATATTAAAAAAAATTGGAGAATGGGAGCACCGTGGATTGTCCCCACTCTGGGGCAGTGAGTACACGCAGGACTCTGAGCTGTAAGGCTGAGGCAGCAGCCGGCACATGTGGACTGTCTCCAGTGCCTCGTCCAGAGATGCCTGGCCTTCATCACAGGGACTCTCTGCACCCCGACTCCCACAGGCAGCGTCCACATGCGGCTCCTCCACACTGACTGTGTTGGACTCTCTAACAGACTGACCGACCCTCTTGTCTGGCTGCTGCAGCTTGTCTGTAATGCCCTGACATGTTGCATTTTTCTCATTTGAATGAATAAAAAATAAAAGCTTCTGTCTTCAACAGCACTGGGCTGGACTTTTCTGTGCAGGACTTACTCTGGCTCTGATGAAAGGGTCAAGTACACAGCCACCTTGCCCCTCCAGCTCAGCACCTGAGGAAGGACCTTCCCTTGACTGCAAAGGGCCAGGCCTCAGCCGTCCTCCTTTTTACAGTCCTTGAAACGCTGCTTTTCTGCTCATGGCGCAAGTTTACGCCGCCCGAGCCTCTGACCCACAGCTGGCGCAGGGGTGCTGAGCTGTGGCCACCGCCTCGACTTGGCGCCTGCCTCTCACACACCTGCCTCAGTCTTCCTCATGACCCGTGCCCACCCTGACACCAAGGCTTAGCGAGGCAAAGGCACTGCCCAAGGGGGAACAACTGAATGGGGCAGCAACTTGGAAAAAAGGTCTTCCAGCTGCTCCCCGTGGGAGGGTCTGCAGTAACTGCTCCAGTAACGTTGTCTCCGCTCACCCCCAGAATGACAGGGAGGGGCCTTGGGGGAGCCAGGCCAGGGGCCTGCTGCTGCCCTCCAGGTGAGTGGGCGAAGGCAGTGGGTGGGTGCATTGACGAGAAGGGGAGCCAGGCAGCCGTTGCTCCCTCCCGGGGGCCCTGCTCCCACCCTCGCGCCCGTGACTGGCACTAGGATCAGCTGGATGAGCTGCAACCTGGGTGTGACGAGGAGCACTGTTTTACCTGGTTTTGGGCCAGAGGAGGTGGTGGTGGTGGGGCTTGGTAGAAAGAAAGCACTGAAATCCGAGATGTCAGCACGGGCAAGCCTTTCACCTTCAAATCCAGGGACAGCATCACTTAACAGGGCTGTCCCCACAACTGGAGGGAGAGCACAGGGGAAGGGCCGAGCTTAACAGGAGCACACGGAAGACAGAGGTGGGCGCCGAGGCCATGGCAGAGACGGAGAGGAACTCAGAAGTGGCCTTCCCACTTGAAGTGAGCGTCCACGGTCGTGGCTTGGCTCGAACCCAGGGTTTTTGGTTCAGGTGTGCGTGCGTGCGTGCGTGCTCAGTTGCCTCAGTCGTGTCCAACTCTTTGCGACCCCATGGACTGCAGCCCACCAGGCTCCTCTGTCCATGGGGGTTCTCCAGGCAGAAATACTAGAGCGGGCTGCCACTGCCCGTTTCAGGGGATCTTCCCGACCCAGGGGTCAAACCTGCATCTCCTGCACTGCAGGCAGTCTGTCCTACCGAGCCACTTGGGAAGCCCCTGTGCACTTGTAGTGAAGTGGTACGAGTTTATACCCACCTCCTGCCCACGTGGTCATCTTAAAGCAGCTGGTCGCTGAGAGTTAACAGACCACATGGTCTGGGCCTGAAACCTGCACCTACAGAAATGGGGGAAGGACGGGCAGGTAGTGCTCAGTCCTTTTGTTCTGGAACCGAGCACCCCAGCCATTCTGAGCTCACATCCGCCTGCTTCTAACTCTCCGACTGAAGCTGAGGGGAAGGCTTGAATCCCAGGGTCAGAATCACGCATTATAGCCCCTCACACGTCCGTCATCCAGAGGGACCAGAAGGTCCAGGAGACCAGGCGACTCCTCCCCTGGCACCTACTCTTTCTGCACAGCTCCCAGGCAGTCCAGGGCTGAGAGTGCTGCTCTGGGCTTAGTTCTAGACGGTTTACTCCCCTCACGGTGCTCTCCTGCCGCCGGGACTTGGGGTTCAAAACAGATGGAGGCAGCACTCCCGGAGAATGGGCAGTGGATCCCTCCAGGCTTTCGTTCTGAGCTGCCTTTACCTGCAGAGACAGCAAGCGGTCCCTGGAGATCTGCTCGTGTTCAACAGGGCCTGCTCAGCAGGCTACTGGGCCTGTCTCGTGTCTGACAGGTGGGCAAAAAGTGGGGCCCTGGTCACATGGTCAGAACCAGGATGCCAGTTTTCCAGCACGAAGTCTCAGGGTCACTGCTCTTCCCACCACGGTTCCCTCCAACCACCCTCCTTTCCCCTGACTGACCTTCACAGCCAGGCTTCTTGAAACCTACACTCTGCTTCAGCTTCCTGGGGTGCTGGTCTGGCCCCTCTGCTGCCCTCCACCACCTCTGCATCTCCTCCCACTCTGAGCTCCAGCAGTTTCCCAGTCACCAAATCAAACCACTTCGTCCGGTCCCACCCTCACCCAAGGTGGAGCTCGTTCATTCTCTCGGGATGATCCCGGTCACTCTAGGTCTGCCAGGGTTGACGGGCCAAGGGGGTGCCTTTCTCCTGACAGGGCACAGCTGCTGGGTGGGCGATTTCTGCAAGCCCCTACTCTCCTCACACTGTGACCCTGGGGCCAGGAAAAGCCAGGGGCAGGCCAGCCCTTCTGGACTCTTGACCCGGTTGGCCGGGAACGTGGATCCCAGAAACATGCCCTCTGGCCTTGAGCAGCAAAGGGATCCCACCGTCTTCTGGAGTCCCTGTGCTGGCCCTCTGCAGAGCTCCTGTCACAGCCCGGCCGCTTACCAGGCACCAGGCCTGCACCAGGGCCGTGGAGACAAGACGGGGCAGGGCTCACTCACCACCTTCCCTTCTCCGGGGCCTGCAGCTCAGCCTGCTTCATCCAGAGGCTGGTGTGCGGGTTGTGGAGGGCAGGTCAAGCAAGCAGGGGCCGTCGGGTGCGGGGAACACTGCTCTCTTCTTCCTGCTGCAGAGAAGTTGGGGAGGTGGTGAAGGATAGCCGGGCTGGGAGCCGCCTCCTGTGGGGCTGCAGTGCTGGCAGACCAGCAGTGGCAGGAAGGAGCACTCTCCCGGAGAGTCGGTACTGACCACTTCTGCCCCGTTCACATCCGGGGCCTGCAGCGCCGTCTTCCGTCTGGGCCTGGTAAGATGCTTTTGGCTTTCAAGGGCTTACCACTCCCTCACCTCCAGTGAGACCGCCCTAAACCTGGAGTGCACGGGTCACGCCTCACCTGTCACCAGAGCACTTGGTTTCTTCAGGACAGACAGTGCTCACAATGAGGGTGCTGGCAGCAGCCCCCGGGGACAAAGCCTGCGTGTCCTCCCCGCACCCCGCCACCCCCACAGGCCTGGTGCGTATGGCTTCTCACACACCTGTGACCCCAGAGGGGGAGGAGGGGAGGAAGTGGGCAAGAGCACGTAATGATAAAACTGGTTTTTACAAAGAGAAGCTGTTTGTACCAAAATATTTAATGAATATGCTGTTAAAATAAAACCAACAAAAGAAACAGTAATACAATTTTACTGGTTTATATTTCAATTCATAAAGTTGACACACTGAAACTACCCTAGCACAATGTCCACGCACCTAGTTTTAGATGGGCTTATAGCTGTTTCGGTAACTGAACAAGAAAGACACAGAGCAGTGGAGGGGATGGTTTGGGGGGGATCAGGGGTTGCCGCTTGTTATCTCCCTTATCACAGATGACCTCAGCAAGTGTTAATACAGCCAACAGGAAAAAAGAGATACAAAACAACCCAAGTGTCTCTATATACAAACCAGTGCCTCAACCAGCTACCTCCACACTGCACGCAGAGAAGACGGCAGAATCATCTGCAAGACAGCCTGTCAGCGTTATCACTATATAAATTAAGTCTAAAGTTATTTTTTTAAAAAAGGTGCTAAAACCCCCATTCTATAGTTTTGAAGTGAGAACTTGCAGCCCATCTGAAGAGCAAGGCTTGCACTAGCCTCACCCCAGGGAGGGCGCAGGCAGGCAGGGACACAGGCCAGCAGGACGCAGGCCTCTTGGCATGCGTGTCTGCACAGCCTTACATTCACTCACTCTCTCTCTCTCTCTCACACACACACACAGAGCTCAAAGTCTCTCACTTGTACAACCTGTTGTGCAAAAACACAAGGAACCTTGAAATGAAGGTCCTCTTCACAGCTCTCGCGACAGCAGGGTGGAGAGCAGAGCCTGACAAACCTTGAAGGAAATAAGTGCCCAAATAACCACATAATTAACTTGTGCAGGTCAGTCCTGGTCTAGGATTTAAACACTGTCAGTTGGGTGCATTGGGAAAAAGATATTTACACACGCACGCACGCGCACACACACACACACACACACACACACAGACACATTAAGCAAAGTAAGATTTGTCCACATAATGATTAATCCAGTCTCACAGTCAAGTCAAGTCACCCACCCCAGCACTGTGGAGTCATTTGGCAGCTAACAATAAAAACAACAAAAACTATAAGAGTTGCATAGAATTGATAAGAAACATGTGAATAATGCCAAACCAAAAACCTGTGCATTGTAGAGTTTAACAAAACTAGGTGGCTTCAACTACAACCATGAAACCCTCCTATTTAAACAAAGTGCTTCTCCATGTCTACCTGGAGGACCCTCTGCTGGCACTGGAGCAGATACTTGAGTTACTGATCCCCTGCCCTACGTCCCCCTATATATATATATATTTATATATATATATATATATATTTGTATGTGTGTGTGTATTTTTAAAAAAAATTAAAGGTTTAGAAAAAAACCAACAGCCTGAAGATCCCCAAACTCTGATAATGTCAACTCGGCCGCTGGGCTGGGTACGAGCTGAGCTGACTGGGAAGAGGCCAGAGGTCACACGGAGGAGTGACGTTCAGGAGTGTCCAGAGCCGCAGGCGAGTCGGCGGGCCTGTTAGTATCAGCAGTGAGGAGGGCCTCACCGCAGCGCTGCTTGCCTCACAAACTCTGGTCCACAGTGACCTCCCGACAGGCTTCTATGGATCTGACTTAGGGACATTCTGTCCTGGGACATGTCAAAGAATCACACATCTGGCCACAGAAGGCAACAAAAGGTGTCATGTTTTCTGAAGGGTCTGGAGGCAGCAGCTGCTCTCAGCAAGTCTCTTTCCCTTGAACCCCGGTTGCCGTCTTTATGGAGCTCAGTGTTCGGTTAAACCACGTCTTCTTGGCTGCCTGGACCTCGTTGAGGGCAAGCCCTAAATGGTGCTCCAAGTCCTGGAAGAGCAACAATGGACGTGAGAGGATGCTGGTCTCCTGTGCAAACAACGCTGCCTCCCCAGAGCTGAGCCAAGGCAACAACGGTAGTGTGACTGCTCCTCAGACACCTCTGGAAACGCCCCCAGCTCTCAAAACTGGCACAGAAAGATCTGGAGGGCCAAAAGCTTTGGCACCTTTCCTAGTTAAAACCTCATCTTTTAATTGAAACAGCCTCCCCTCTGAGCATCTCACCCTCCATCTACCCACTGAACACCAGGAGTCAGGCCGGACTCTCTAGCTAAGAATGCATCATTAATTTCCAGCAAGCACCTCAAAAGTCTAGACCTGCTAGCAAGACATGTGAGATGCTTCACAATCTGGGCCTTTTGGGCAGGCCCACTGTGCTCCTTCTGTGCTGGACATACCATGCCCTCTGCTGGCTCAGAGTTCTCCCCTTCACCAGCTGCAACCTCTGGTCATTCTTTGATCACAGACACTGCCCTTGGTGAGTCCCTTCCTAATTATCCTGGACAGTCACCCAAGCCATGTCTTAGCTCTGCAGCGCCAGCACCTGAAACAGGGCCTGGGCCAACAAGTGTCCAGGTGATGAATGTGATAGGGAAGACCAGGTCTTCAGCTTTAGCCCTAAACTTGGTTCCTTCCACACTCTGTGCTTGGTGCCTACCCTGTGCTCAGCACGGTGCTGACGGAACTCGCCATGCAGTATAAAGAGGACCAAAATAAGCCCCAGTTTCTTCAGGAAAGGAGGCTCAGATAAATTACTTAGGTAATAAGTCCTAAGGCACAAAGCTGGTTTAGTGACAGGAGCTGGGACATAAAAGCTGGTATTGTGAAGCCCTCAGCCACCGTGCTGAGCCCCTTCTGTGCACTATCTTTTTTAGTCTTTAAAGCAAACGATCAGAGTGACCCTCATCACCTCCACTGGCAGATGAGGAACCTTAAGTGTGAGGAGGTTACTAACCCAACGTCAAAGAGTTTGGTGGTGCAGCTGTGATTTCAAATCATGTTCTCTGCTCCACCAGAAGGGTTTCAAGTTTGATGGCTAATTCTCATTATGAGAAAGCCCAATTCTTAGGACAGGCTAAATACTAATTAAACATCCACTAGTAAATAACAAGTTAACAGGCTTCTTCCCAGGAGGATTCTGGTCGAAGTTTAAAAGGAAAAAACCCCAAAACTGTCAAGATCATTTCTGGGTTTCTAGCCCCAGAAAATCATACCCTCATGCAGGTCTGGGCCTTCCTGCATGAGGGGCAGAGGGCTGCGACTGTTACCTGGATCTTACACTCCGCTTCCACCAGCTGCAGCTTGGTCTGTGCCAGTTCCAGCTCCATCTCTCTCAGCTGGTTCTTGAGTGTTTCCTTCTCCTCATCTGTATCCTCATCCACAACTTCCTTAGCTGAGCCCATGCCCTTTATTACGCGCCCTTCCTTGTTGAAAAATTCCCGGCAGCGTTCACAGTCATCTACTTTTTGCTGAGATTGACGGTCAGATGTGAGGAGACAAAGGAGACATGAAGGCGTGAGCACCTCCTTTCTGGGGAGCCGAGAGCTGGCTTCCTGGCTGAGCACTACAGCTCCTGAAAAGCTGCACTCTCTGTGAACTGTCATACGGCCTACTGGAAAAGCCGCCTGGCGCTACACACCAAAAGCAACTCAAACATTCTTAGGCTTGATCCAGTCATCTCACTTCTAGGAACCTTAGCTAATAAAATGAAAAAGGAGTGACTAGACAAAGATTTATGAATTTCACTGCAGAATTAAGAGACACAAAAAAGGGGTGGGGAGATAAACTGTCCAGCTCCCAGGAGAAATTACAAAGGATGTGCTGTATTTATATAAGGAGGTAAGCAGCCTCAAAAAAGTTTTTGAGGAATTTTTCATAATTTGGTAAAAAGTTATGGTGCCGGGTAAACTAGGACATGAAAATGTCTTTAAAGCATAGTTATAAATACATACTACATTTCACAAAAATAAGATAGCAAGAAAATATTCTGCCAGTGAAACCACAAAAGCCATTAGTTATACAATATGTCCCAACTTCAGATGTAAATTTGAAAAAAACACGTATCTCTGAATGAAAATTTGTGTGTCAGAGGAAATACAAACATTGAAAGAAGACACACCAAAGTGTTAGTGGTGATGTAGTCTGTGGGTAGTATGATTATGAGGCTTCCCCCCCTCCTTTATTTGTATTTTCCAATTTTCTTCAATGAACATTATTAATTTTAGAATCAGAAAATGAATTTTGCTTAAAAAAATAAGGTACTACTGGTTAAACATTGCTTATGATAAGGGCCAAGTATCATCTTGCTCCAGGTAAAATGTTGGTTCATGCAGACGTGGCCATTTCTGTCCATGTTGTAAATATGTAAGTAAAGTATCTTTCAATAAATTACTCATCTTAGTAAAAGTTGACAAGTAATCTAATAATAAAGAAAGAAAACATCAAGGTACAAAAACTCTGAAACTGGAAACAAAACATTTAAAAACTCCAGTTCTCACTGTATCTGGGTCCATTATAGCAGGAGGCAGATGTCCCCACGCTACAGAGAAATGTGGGGAGTGGTCCCCACGCTACAGAGAAATGTGGGGAGTGGCTGGCCTCTGCAGCCCCCACCCTCAAGTGAGACCTGTCACTCGCAGGACCCTTCCACCTCAGCGTGGTGCTGCAGGAGTCACAGAAGACGCCTCAAGTCTTGGGACTTGTGCAAATTAGAAAGAACTGGGACATCTGTACCTTGAGGTCTAAAGCCAGAACTCTTCTGGTCTGATCTGCATCCCCCACCCAAAGGAAAGAGGCAAAACATGAGCTGTCAGAGGCTGAACCAGGTCCTAACAGCTGCCTTGTCAGGCACACATCTGCTTATCTCGCTTTTGAAATCCAAGCAGAATATCCCCCTCCCAAAATGCTTTGTGCTTGAATACAGCCATTAAATGAACTAGGGGGGATAAAATCTCTTTGATAAATGAAGACTTACCCGAATTTTCTCAATCTCCACTTTATTAGCAGTCTGCTGCTTCTCCAATCTTTCACTCAACTGAGAGCAAATCTAAGGAAACACACACAGTACTCAACTGTCATAATCTGCACAGTCTGGCTCGTGGTGAATTCTACAGTGGAGGCTGTACCATGAATTAAGACAGTACTGAGCGGGAAGGGGGCAGATTTCAGGGGGGCAGAGAGTCCTCTGGCTCCATCACCTCAGTATCCACTGGCCCGGGACCTGCGAGAACCCGTAAGCGCCACACCTGACGGTCAACGTTACAGACACGCCAAACTCTGGAGCCAGCGAGAGATCCCAGGACAGAAAGCACAAGGCCAGCTCAGTTGTGCTGTCAGAATGGACCAGATGGGACAGGTGGTTCCACATCACGGGACCACATGCGAAAAGTCTGCGTCTGAAGTGCTCCCAGGAACCAGGGTGGCGTCCAGGGATTAAGCACCTGCTTGTGTGAGGGACCTAAGCCAGGAGTCCACAAACAGAACCTCTGGACCCCTCACAACAGCTGCCGGGAGTCACGAGTCTCCCTACTTTACAGCTGAGAATCAGCATGGTAACTCGTCCAGAAGCACAGGGACTCCTGCAGGGCCAGTGGCCAAGTGGGGACATGTGGGGCTGTGGAGAGGAAACCGTGCACACAGGTGAGCAGAGCCCACGTCTGGGGCACAGACCCACCTGCTTGTAGTCGCCAATGATAGAGCTGTTCTTTCTAATCTCGGATTCCGCCTTGTCCAGCTCCCGACGGCACATCTCCTTTAACTGGGCACAGGGAGAAAAGCAAAGGTGACTGAGGGCTGAGGGAGACAGACAGCAAGCCCCGGCAGGACCTGTGTCTGCTGGGCTGACCCCACAGCCCCAGAGGGGCGCTCCCGTCTCCTCCCCTCTCTTTCAGCAGGACCCCTACCCCTGATGCCAGGAGAGAAGCCAGAACACCCAACATCAAACCCTGCTTCAGGTAGGGCTTTGGCTGAAGCCCCTGCCTGTCAGTGCAGCCCACACCGGGCCTCTGAGCGGAGGAGGTAACAGCAAACGTCAAGGAAAAGCTGATGGGAGCTCGGCTGCTCCTTCAGCGCCTCGGGGGTTACGTGGGATGTGCCCGTCACCTCTCACCTCGGGCCGCCTGAGATGAGAAGCGGGTGGACAGTGAAGCAGAACCAGCCTGCCTAGGGTGCAGCACGCGAAGCTCTTCCTACTCAGGGGCTGTGCTCAGGACAAGCCTCCCAGAGCTGGCTCTGTGGGGAGACGCCTGTGGACAGGTCGAGTAGGGGAGGAAGCACACACTACACTTTCCTTCTGCAGAAATGTGAACCCTTTGGGTCACTCAGATGCTAACACACAGAAACTTCTGCCCCAGCAAAAGGGTGGGCTTTGCCTCACTGTCTCCTCCTCCATTTTAATTATTAAGAACCATTATGTTGCTTTACCCAGTAAATAAAATAGGCCTTTGGAGAGAAACTGAAGCCACTTATCCCCAGAGTTCTCAAGGGCCAACAGGAAGCCAGCAGTGAAATCCCAGCTCTTAAGCATCTGCAAGACACAGAGATCTGTGGGAGGGATGAAGCTCCCCGTACCTGAGCAGACTCTTCTTCCAGCCTTCTTTTCTCTTCCTCTGCGTCAATCAACTTCTGTTTGGTCATAAGCAGCTCCTTGTTCAGTGCATCTGCCTTTTCCTCAGCCTGAAACATTTGAGAGATGCTGTTACCAAAGAAGTAGGAACTGAAAGGGTCTGAATTACGCAGAATAGCCCAACTTTAGGATGATGAGGAAACTGTGATCCAGAGAGGGGCTGTGATATGCTTAAGGTCGTGATGAGAGGACACTCGTGCGTACGTGCCAGGCCGTCTCCTGCCCAGCATTGTGTGGGGCAGTGGCTAGGAGCTGGCCTGTGGCATCAGAGAGCCTGGGCTCAACTCCCATCACTCCCTGACTGTGTACGACTAGGAGGAGTCACAGAGAACCTCCTGGATCTTCAGGATCTTCATCTGAGGGAAGGCATGGAAAGGATTCTACACAGTTCTGCTAACATTTAGCAGACACTCAATAAAAGGCAGCCATCATTATTATGAAGACTTAGAATTCCGGTTTTCTTCTCTGAACTCAGTTTTCTTTGCTTCATCAAACACGTTCTGCATTTTGCTCTCATTCTCATCTGACAAAGGATGAGAATCATCTGTCATCCTGGCACCCTCCTTTCTTGTCTGAAATGGCCACCTTCCACCCTAGTTTCTTCTAAAGCACACAAAAGTCTGGTGGGTAGATCTCTGGGCCCAAGTGAGAATGACACACCTGTGCCTGGCCCCTGGAGGCCGTGATCCTGGACTGTCCAGTGACAGCTGAGGAGGGAGAGACCGCAGCACATGAGAGGATGGGCAAAGAGAAGGGGCAGAAGCTAGATACAGAGGGTCTTCGTGTGCTCCTCACACGCAGCCTCTTTTGACAATGGACGGTGGTTCCTTGAACTTCAACAGTATGTATGAGGTCACGGAGCTAAGTGTATAACAGTCCCTGCGTCTGCTTCCTCAGACATGTTTTCTTTGGGAGGCATAGGTCCCAGGGGCGTGGGGGCTGAGGCCTTAAATGGAGAACTGAGAATGGCATGCCATGCAACTCAAAAAGCCATTCAGTGCAGTTGCTCAGTCGTGTCCGACTCCTTCTGACTCCATGGACTGCAGCACACCAGGCTTCCCGTCCAGCACCAACTCCTGGAGCTCACTCAAACTCATGTCCATCAAGTTGGTGATGCCATCCAACCATCTCATCCTCTGTCATCCCCTTCTCTTCCTGCTTTCAATCTTTCCCAACATTAGGGTCTTTTCCAATGAGTTAGTTCTTCGCATCAGGTGGCCAAAGTATTGGAGCTTCTGCTTCAGCATCAGTCCTTCCAATGAATAATCAGGATTGATTTCCTTTAGGATTGACTGGGTTGATCTCCTTCTCCAACAGTCCAGGGGACTCTCAAGAGTCTTCTCCAACAGCACAGTTCAAAAGCACCAATTCTGCAGTGCTCAGCTCTCTTTATGGTCCAACTCTCACAGCTCCCTTTATGGTCCAACTCTCACATCCATATCTGACTACTAGAAAAACCACAGCTTTGACTAGACGGACCTTTGTCGGCAAAGTAATGTCTCTGCTTTTTAATATGCTGTCTAGGTTGGTCATAGTTTTTCTTCCAGGAGCAAGCATCTTAATTTCATGGCTACAGTCACCACCTGCAGTGACTCTGGAGCGCAAGAAAAAAAAGTCTGCTTCCCTTGTTTCCCCTTCAATTTACCATGAACCGGTAAATTGGAACCGGATGCCATGATCTTTGTTTTTTGAATGCTGAGTTTTAAGCCAGCTTTTTCACTCTCCTTTTTCACTTTCATCAAGAGGCTCTTCAGTTCCTCTTTGCTTTCTGCCTTAAGGGTGGTGTCACCTGCATATCGGATGCTATTGATATTTTTCCTGGCAATCTTGATTCCAGGTTGTGCTTCATCCAGCCTGCCATTTCGCATGATGTACTCTCCATGTAAGTTAAACAAGCAGGGTGACAATATACAGCCTTGAGGTACTCCTTTCCCCATTTGGAACCGGCCTGTTGTTCCGTGTCTAGTTCCACCTGTTGCTTCTTGGCCTGCATATAGATTTCTCAGGAGGCAGAGAAGGTGGTCTGGTATTCCCATCTCTTTATGAATCTTCCAGTTTGTTGTGATCCACACAGTCAAGGGCTTTGGTGTAGTCAATAAAGCAGAAGTAGATATTTTCTTGGAACTTTCTTGCTTTCTTGGTGATCCAATGATGTTGACCATTTGATCTCTGGACCCTCTGCCTTTTACAAGTCCAGCTTGAACATTTGGAAGTTCTCAGTTCATGTACTGTTGGAGCCTCACTTGGAGAATTTTGAGCATTACTTTGCTAACGTGTGAGATGAGTGCAACTGTGCGGTAGTTTGAACATTTTTGGCACTGCCTTTTTTTGGGATTGGAATGAAAACTGACCTGTTCTAGTCCTGTGGCCACTGTTCAGTTTTTCAAATTTGCTGGCATATTGAGTGCAGCACTTTCACAGCATCATCTTTAAGGATCTGGATTCCAACAGCTCAACTGGAATTCTATCATCTCCCGTAGTTTTGCTTGTAGTGATGCTACCTAAGGCCCACTTCATTTTGCATTCCAGGATGTCTGGCTCTAGGTGAGTGATCACACCATCATGATTATCTGGGCCATGAAGATATTTTTTGCGTAGTTTTTCTGTGTATTCTTGCCACCTCTTCTTAGTATTTTCTGCTTCTGTTAGGTCCATACCATTCCTGTCCTTTTTTTGTGCCCATCTTTGCATGAAATATTCCCTTGCTATCTCTAATTTTCTTGAAGAGATCTCTAGTCTTTGCCATTCTATTGTTTTCCTCTATTTCTAAGCTATTATCACTCTTGTGATTAAATGGGGTCCTGGATTAAGCCTGTCTTAGCTGGGGAGTGGCTTATCTTCTGTAGCTGAAACCCAAGCAGCAACCAAGAGGGAAATGAGACTCAAACAACAGAGGAAAGAATATGGGGAATGAGGTCCTGTTAAAAATTTTGTTTACTCCCATCAACAGAACCCCCTGGCATGCCCCCCTCGGTGGGTAAAGCCTCTGAGCTGTGCCTGTGGCACACAGGCATTCTCAGTTACTCACTATCACCCTCACAGGAGGCGGGACTGACTCTAACAAGTACGGGACAGGTGGCTCACGAAGGGGGCCTTCTAACCCAGGAATCTTCCTTGCCCGCCCTGACTCCCAAATTTAGAAAAATGTTAGATGGGCAAGTGATTCCCCCAGCTTGCAAGTGTGCAGGGCAGAGCTGGAATCCATGCTGCAGGAGCTGAATGGCAACGCTGTGCCCCTTCAACGGGAAAGTGCAAAGAGGCCCCTGGGCGGGCTGACAGCGGTCCTCTGCGGGCACCACACTCGCCGCGGCGCCACTCTACTTACGTAAGCGCATGAGGAGAGAACGTGTGGGATAAACGCAAATCCAGACTTCCACTTCTGGTCATGAAGGACTAACCAGGACCAGACTTGCCCTCCCCCTGTAAACAAAACACTGGACAAAATATATAAAGCTACTGTCTACTGACCCTGAAAACCAATGCAGAACTGTGGTTCCTGGGAGAAAGGAAACAAGCAAGGTTCTACCTTCCACCACTCTGGGTTTCTGCCTTGGGGCACATTCTGGACCAAGAAGCAGGGTGAGGGGTTCCACACAGAGCATGCTGCAAAGGGTTACGGAGACAGAGCCAGGGGCTCAGAGAAGCTGTGGCAACTGAAAGTTGTGGGCAAGAGCTCTGGAGATGAGAGAGCTCCAGAACCACTGACAGGGTGGCAGAAGAGAGAACATGAAATCATGAAAATACCCAATTAAACCAGAGAAGGCAGAAAAGGGGAAAAAAAGAAAGAAAAAGCAAATACAACAAACGGAGAACAAACAGCAAGGTGGTAGACTTAATCTAACATATAGATAATTACATTAAATGTAACTGGTCTAAACATTCCAATGAAAAGGAGATTGTCAGACTGAATTTGAAAAAGCGAGATCCAACTATACGTTGGTGACAAAATCCCATTTTAAATATAAAGACATAGATAGGTTAAAAATAAAAGAATGGAAAAGGATATACCATGCAATACTATGAAGGTTGGAATGGCTATATTAGTATCAGACAAGGTAGATTTCAGAACAGAGTATCACCACAACAAAGAGGGACATTACATAACAACAAGAGTCACCCCTTGAAACTTGAAATGTATCCATAAAGTCAAACTACAAGAAACAAAAACTGACATAACTGAAAGGAGAACTAGATTAGGGCACAGAGTTACACATTCCCTCACTATGTTCTCAGTAAGTGACAGAATAAATAAAGAGAAAAGTGGCAGGTCTATGGAAGATTTAATCAACAGTGAATCAACTTGATCAAAGTGATGTTTACACAACACCCCACCTACAGCAACAGGACATACGTACTTTCCAAGAACATGTGGTACCTTCACCCAAACAGATCATGGAAAGTCCTAAAATAAGCGTAAGTATCCTTTTCTTATTGTTGTTTACTCATTTAAGTCCTGTCTGACTTTTTAATGACCTCAAGGACTGCAGCATGCCAGGCTGCTATATACTCCATTATCTCCCAGAATCAGCTCAAATTCACGTCCATTGAGCTGGTAATGTTTATCCGACCATCTTATCCTCTGTCACTCCCTTCTCTCCGTGCCCTCAATCTTTCCCAGCATCAGGATCTTTTCCAATGAGTCGGTTCTTTCCATCAGGTAGCCAAAGTAATAGAGCTTCAGCTTTAGCAACAGTCCTTCTAATGAATATTCAGAGTTGATTTCCTTTAGGATTGACTGGTTTGATCTCCTTGCTGTTAAGGAGGGACTCTCAAGAGTCTTTTCTCTGGCACCACAATTTGAAAGCAAGAATTCTTCAGCGCTCAACCTTGTTTATGGTCCAACTCCCACATTCGTGCATGACTACTGGAAAAACCACAGCTTTAACTGTAAGGACCTTTGTAGGCTAAGTGATGTCTCTGATTTCTAATACACTGTCTAGATTTGTCATGGCTTTTCCTCCACAGATATGGCTACCCACTAGAGTATCCTTGCCCAGAGAATTCCATGGACAGAAGAGCCTGGTAGGCTACAGTCCATGGGATTGCAAAGAGTTGGACATGACTGAATGACTAACACTTTCACTTTACACTTTCACTTCCTTCCAATGAGCAAGAGTCTTCTAATTTCTTGGCTGAGGTCACTGTCTGCAGTGACTTTGGAGCCCAAGAAAATAAAATCTGTCACTGCTTCCACTTTTTCCCCTTGTATTTGCTATGAAGTGATGGAACTGGAGGCCATGCTCTTAGTTTTTTGGATGTTGAAATTTCAAGCCAGCTTTTCCACTCTGCTTTTTCACCCTTAAGGAGCTCTTTAGTTCCTCTTCACTTCCTGCCATTAGAGTGGTATCATCTACATATCTGAGGTTGTTTAGATTTCTCCTGGCAATTTTGATTCCAGCTTGTGATTCATCCACCCTGGCATGTTGCCTGATGTACTCTGCATCTAATTTAAATAAACAGGGAGACAATAGACAGCCTTGTATTCCTTTTGAACCAGTCAGTTGTTTCATGTCCAGTTCTAACTGTTGCTTCTCGACCTACATATAGGTTTCTCAGGAGACAGGTAAGGTGGTCTGGTACTCTCATCTCTTTAAGAATTTCCCAGTTTGTTGTGACCCAGAGTCAAAGGCTTTAGCATCGTCAATGAAGCAAAAGTAGATGTTTTTTTCTGGAATTCCCTTGCTTTTCTCCATGATCCAACAAATGTTGGCAATTTGAACTCTGGTTCCTCTGCCTTTTCTAAACCCAGTTTGTACATCTAGAAGTTCTTGGTTCATGTATTGCTGAGCTAAGCTCGAAGGATTTTGAGCATAACCTTGCTAGCATGTGAAATGAGCACAATTACACAGTAGTTTGAACATTCTTTGGCAAAAGTATGCTTTAAAAGTATTAAAATCAGGAAATGTATGTACCCTGATGACAAATGAATTAAATCAGAAATCAACAAACAGAAAAACTTCTGGGACAAATCCCTAATAGTTAAAAATTAAACAACACACTACTAATTAACTCAGAGATCAAAGAAATCACAAGAACTGCATGAAAATAAAAACATAACACATCAGGATGTGTGAGATATAGCTGAAATAGTGCTTCAGGGAGACTTCTAACTTTATACATCTATTTTTAAAGACTAAAGGTCCAAATCAATGACTAAGTTTCCTCTTTAAGAAGCTAGAAAAAGAGCAGATTAAACCAAAAGAAAAGGAGAAGGAGATAATAAAAAGCAGAAATCAATAAAACAAAAAGAAAAAAAGTCCACAAAACCAAAAGCTGGGTTTTAAAGTGATCAACACAACTGATATACTTCTAGTTAGATAAGGAAAAAAAGAGAAAAGACACAAATTACCCATATCAGGAATGAGAGAGAGAAAGCTTCAACAGATTCTATAAACATCCAAAAAATGAGAGAATATCAACGATTTTTTATGCCAATACATTTGAAAACTAAGATGAAATGGATAAATCACTTCAAAGACACAAATTATAAGGATCTACATGTGAAGATTTAGAAAATCTGAATAGCTCCATATCTGAAAATAAACTGAAATTATAATTAAATAATTTCCAGTTAAGAAAACTCCAGGCTCATGTACCCTCAACTAGGATAGTAAATTAAAGATTCAATCAATGAACAATCCCACATAAAATCCTTAAAAAAATAGAAGGGAACACTTCCCAGTTCACTTTAGAAGGCCAGCATTTCCCTGATATCAAACCCAGACTAAAACATTAATGAAACTCCAGACAAATATTCTTCTGGAACACGAAAGTCTTTAATACAAGTAAAAATCTTTAAAAAAGAAAACTCCAAGTTTCATATGAATGCACAGTCTGCATACAGTGAAAAACAGCAAATAACCACCTCAACAGATGCAGGAAAAGCATTTGACCAAATTCAACACCCACTCTTGATAACAACTTTCAGCAAAGAAGAAGAAAGGATAACTTCCTCAGCCTGATCTACAGAAAACCTGGAGCTAACATCTGGAACAAGGCCCACTGTCACATCCAACATTGTTCCCAAGGTCCTAGTCAGTGCAGGAAGGTAAGGGGAAAAAGGCAGAATGGCTTGAAAGGAAGTAAAACTGTCTTTATTCAGAGGTATGACTATGCATGTGGAAAATCCTTAAAAAGAAACAAGAAGGCTTCTAGAATAAGTGAATTTAGCAAGGCCACAGGATACAAAGTCAAGTAATCAACTCTATTTCTAGAGACTAGCAATAGGAAAATCCAACGAAGAAAATGATGCCTGTAATAACAGATCAAACTATGTGCACATCTTATAAACAGAAACTAAAAAAGATCTAAATTAATGAAAATTGTTCCATAATCATGGACTGGAAGGTTCAAGGATTGTTTGGATGTTAGTACTCCCCGAGCTGATTTATAGATTCAACACAACCTCATTCAAAATCCCAGAAGGCTTTTATTTTTAGAAGTTGAGAAACTGATTCTATTATGTAGATATAAATGCAACTTACTTACAATAGCCAAACTATTTAAAAAAAAAAAACAAAAAACACAAAGTCGGAGGATTCACATGACCTGATCTGAAGACTGGTACCGCTGCAGGAATTAAACAGTGTGGTATCAGCCTAAGGATAAACATAACATCAGTAGAGCAGATAAGAGTCAAGGAGACCCACACAGAAAGGGTCAGCCGATTTTTAATAAAGAGGCCAAAGTAATTCAATGGGGAAAGCTCAGCATCTTGCTCAAGGTCAAAGAACTAGAAACAGGGGAGCCAGAATTCAAATCCCAGCAGGTTTGCTACTGAGTCTGTTTCCATCGCTCTCTCATTATTTGGTCTCAGTGCAGAGAGCAGCCACACAGGAGAGGATGCAGACGGGGCCTTACACAGGTTCCCTCTCAATGTTGAGCACCAATGGCAGGTCCCATTTCACAGAGGAGAAAGCTTGGATGGGGTCACCTAGAGACTCAGTGGCTGACTGGGGATTTCTCCATAGCTACTGTGTGGAGAAAAGTGACAGGTGAGGAATAACAAAAATGACATAAAATTAACTGGTAATACAACAAGGGTTCTGGAAATCCCACAAGCCACAAATCAGAGCTTTTCTCTGGAATGCAGAAAGGGAAGTATGAAAAGGCATGAAGAAGTTCTTTCAAAAATCTAAGACCCTGAAGTCAAATAATGGTGAAAAGACCCCACATTCTTCACTTCAGAACCTAGCTGATTTTCAGTGATGATCCAACAGAAATGAGAGAAAACTAACTTGTAAAGGGACTCAGTGTTCAGTGCAAAACATCTATCTTCTCAGCACTGGTGATGGCTGGACACGGGACCCCAGCTTGCTATTTCTGAGCCAGAGAAGCAAGAGGGGTCCTGCTCCTCTGAGCCAAGAGTGTCAGGCCAGCTGTGTTTCACTCTAAGGGCTCTGCCACTGATTAACACTGGGACTGTATAAGATATTTACCCTCTTCTGGCCTCCTCAGTGAAACTGTATCCCTTGCACAAGGGTTGCCTGGAGGGTTTAATGTTAAGTACAAAGCACTGTGCAGCACCTAGAACTCCTTAAGGGTTCAGGAAATATTCTGAAAGATGTCAGTGTATTTTTGGTGTAGTTATGACATCAAATCACAGCTTGTTTCATATTTACTTTGGAGGCAGTGTGGCATCACAGATAAAGCCTGGACATTCCAATTAGATGCATTTGGGTTACATTTCTGGTTCTGCTTCTTCCTGGGTGCCTTTCTCTGAGTCTCAAATTTCATGACTCTTAAAAAAAAAAACCTCAGGGGCTTCCCTAGTGATCCGGTGGTTAAGAATCTGCCTGCCAATGCAGGGGACAAGGGTTCAATCCCTGGTCTGTGAAGGTCCCACATGGCCTGGGGTAGCTAAGCCCACACGCCACAGCTATGGAAGCCTATGTGCTCTAGAGCCCGTGCTCCACAACAAAAAGCCTGCACGCCACAGCTAGAGAAAGCCTGTACACCGCAATGAAGACCCAGCACAGCCAAAAACTACACCCTCATCCACAAATGGGGCTCATGTTACAAGGCTGAGGACAGGATAAGAGATATCAGTTTAGCAAAGTGCTGATCATAGGGCCTGTCACACAGAGCATCACAGAATAAATGGGAATTCATTTTTTTAATTTATTTTTTTACTATTTCTCACTTCTGATGTCACGAATGTAACCCAGTTCTTCAACTACTAAGTCAGGTAAAAGCAACTTAGAGAAAATGTTCACCTCTTTAGAGGCAGGCTTCAAGAAGCTAAGAAGTCTGATGTACCCTAAACTAGAGAAACATTAATGTTATTTCTGGGCCCATCAGACTGGCAAATGCCAACAGCGCAAACTAAAAATCAACCTGGAATTTTACCTTAAGTTGTCTCTTAATTTCACTGTAGAACACAAAGCTCTGGTACAGGACCCATTTCCTTTTCCTTTTCACCTCCTTCCTGCATGACCTACAGTGGCTAGAAGAGCCATCACAAGTACACGCTGTGACTTCTGCTTCAGCAACTCAATGGACAGCTCAGTGGACACACACCTTCCCCCACTCCCTTGGCAGAAAACGCCCAAATAGCGAGGGAGTAACTCACAAAGATCAGAAGGTAGGAACCTGCACCACAGGACGAGACGCCAACCTCCGGAGCATATTGCAGCAAACCAAAAAGCAGCAAGACCTCCAGGTTCTGGTTACTGGGAGTTAATGACCTTGTAACACCCTCCCTGAAAAAACTAGAAAAAGGAGTCTAACCAGTTACCTGCATCTACTTATAGCTGACTATCAGACAAGCAGAGGGAACCAACACTGACTGTGTAATTCCCATTGGACCCAGGGAAACAGCCATTACTCCACTTCCCCACACTTTGCTAGAAAGGAGAGCAGCTGATGTTAAGATTCAGATCCGTTCAAAATTTCATTCCATATTCTATTTCCAAAGAGACGTAATATGAACCAGTAGATACCGCCATCTTTCTCTTCATCTGATGGGTGAGCCACTTGGAGAATCTAGTGAAAGCGTAGACTGCGGAAGAAATACAGTAGCACACAGGATTTTCATACATGTTTGTTGGATGTTAAGATCTTATGAAGTTCATTTTTCCTATGGGATTCAACACACTATGTAAGTTCCTTGTAAACCCTCAACAGCCTAAGCCTGTCTCTAGAAAAATCAATGAGCAGAAAAGTGACAAGAACATCTAAGTCAGGTGCTGCCAAACTTTGTCCAAGCACCAAATCCAGCCTGCCACCTATTCTCCTAAATAAAGTTTTACTGGAATACCACCATGGCCATCTATTTGTTCACTGCCTATGGCTCCCTTCTGTGACAATGGCAGAGTTACATAGACAACAGAGGCGATATGGCCCAACAAGTTATGTCTGTCTCTTTACAGAAAAAGTCTGCCAACGTCTGACCTCAACCATGAACGAGAGCGTGCACTATGGGAAGCCTGTAGCACAGAAAGTGGACGACCCTGCCAGGGATGTCATCCGCTCAAACTTAAGATTAGGAGAAGCAAAGAAAAACAAGACATCTGCCAGCAGAGATTCCTGATGAAACTGCAAGCTGTGGAGGCACTGGGCTTTATTACAGTTGGCAATGATTATGCAAAAGGCACATGGTATGCAGGATGACAAAATCTGTTGTCTTAGGGGTAAGTTAAGGAAACTACAGTGATTAAATGCTACTGACAACTGTAATAGCATAAGAATCAGCCATGTAGGTCTTTCAGTAGATGTATGAGAGGTGTTCAGGGACTGCATGTACAATGAGAAAAGAGTGTGGAAAGGAGGGCGTAATGAGATCATTGATGACCCCTAAAGGAAAGGAAGGAACAGTTCCGACAAGAGAAGCCGCCTCATAAGAGGGAAACACTAACTAGAACAAACACGAAAACTTCAGGATTTCACCTGATTAAGGGAGAAGTGTCTCAACACAAGCATTTTTTCAGACAAGGGAGACTTACATTATCCAGGTCCTTTCGCAGTGCAATCTTGCTGGTCACCAGCTCATGGGCTAAGTCATCATTTTCCTGTTCCAATCTCATGTTAGCTTCTTGTAGGCGCCTATTCTCTCGCTGATGGGTAGAGAGAAACCAGTTGCAGACATAAAGATCAGATGGAAATGACAACTTCTCAGGTTAACCCTCCAAACTAATTGCTGAGACCTGTGGGCATCAGGGAAGATGTGGCTGGTCCCAATGTGCCGCCAGTCAACAGTTCCTTCCTCTCTCTCTCCACTGATTCAATTAACTGTCAAGCAGTTACTTGTTACTAACTGTGACAAAAACCCATGAAACTATAACAAACTAGACAACCAGTATGAGGCAAAACAAGCCCTGCTTTCTCATTTGCAAACTCAAACTGAAACTGGAACCTAGAAACAGTGAAACTACATTTTAAAAAGAACTCACTAAATCTAATTATAGGCACAATTATCTGAAGTAAAAGGCTGAAGGCACCTCACATCACTCAGGCCATAAACAAACCTCAAATCGTTCGATGGGGTCCTCCTGTTGGGCCTGCTGTTCCCTCATGGTGTGATACTCTTTTTCATATTTTTTCAGCTTCTTCTGACTAATCTGTAGGATAGAGCACAGCACAAATTAAAAAGCATTAGGAAGAGGTGGGTGCTTCAGGGCTTGCACTGAAGACCAAGATCTCTACTGTCCTGGGCACCCCAGGTTAACCAAAAAAGTGCTATTTCCTGCACATAAGCGTTTGTGGGCAGATAATTGGTTCTTGAAGATTTTACCAAGGGTGTCAGAATGAACACCCACCAGATGATCCCTCCTGAGTTCTAGGTCTGATTATTCGCCGCTGCCCCCTCCCCACACACCACTTTCTTCAGCACATCCCAGCAGTGCAGCAGTGACCTCTTTCATTCTGTGACCTCACAACCTCGCCATAATGCGTGGTATTAACAGCCTCAATTTACAGGCAAATTAACTGAGAAGTAAGCAAGTTATGTGACTTGACCACAGCCACTCAGTTAGGGACTGGCAGATCCACGATTTGCGCCAGGCCGTTAGATGCCATCCGGAGTCCAAGCTGTAGCCACCTCACTATCTACCTTCTACCATTTTCCTTTCCACTAGCACTTTCTGTGCTGCCTTCAAACAGGCATACTTCTCTCTGCCCTTAAACTCTTCCATCTCACTAAACTACTGTCCTCTTTCTCTCAAGCTTTTTCTTACCAACCACTGCAAACTGCTACACTGCTAACTCACACACCTAACTTTTAGTCCCCAGTTTCAGCTTAATTGGGCTTCCCTGGTGGTTCAGATGGCAAAGAATCCGCCTGCAATGCAGGAGACCAGGGTTCAATCCCTGGGTTGGAAAGATCCCCCGGAGAAGGAAATGGCCGCCCATTCTAGTATTCTTGCCTGGAGAACTTCATGGACAGAGGAGCCTGGCGGGCTACAGTCCATGCAGTTGCAAAAGCATTGAATGTGACTGAGCGACTAACTTTCCAGGCTATTAGGCATCTCAGGGGTAGTCTAGTCCAACTTCCTTGTTTTACAGATGAAAAAACTGAGGCGCAGAAGGCGGATAGGACAGGCCCAAGCTTGCAGCATGCTCATGTCAGCATCTCCTATTCCCTGCTCCGGTCTTCCCTTTCTGTCTCACTCGAGCTGCCTGGTGCTCCTCTACACTGATTCTGTGGACACCTGCCCCAGTCGGCTCAATCAGGTGTGCCTCAATCAGAGGTTACTCTTGGGAGTTTGGCTGCTGCCCAAAGGGAGGCAGCCAGGAACCTACCAGCACTATGCCCCCGCTGCAGTCTATAAAGATGCCCACTAAACACCATTGGGGAGAGGCTGCAAGCTGGAAAGTGGCATCCCTAAGCCTAGATCTTCTGTGGTTTAAGGCTAATGCTGGGGCAAATGTTTATTATGCGTTTAACTGATTCACAAAGAAAGCACCTAAATAAAACATCTGTGTGATCAGTAAATTCATAGACAATCTGAACAAATCAATAGTAGAGGAACAGAAAACTGAGGCTTGTGGGCGGCCAACACTTCCTCCCAGTACTCTCTGCTGTCAGTCTGTGTAAACGACAAGGGCAGGCAGAGATACAAGGCTCCTCAAGTGCTTTGTAAAAAAGAAAACTGATGCCAAACCCTAAAACATTCTCACGGGTCTTCAGGATCCTTCGACTTTTCATTCTCATGCTGTGGCAACAAATAATGAACATTTCCCCCATAACCATACATTTGGCTAGTTACTAAATAATGTCTTCTACGTCTCATAATCCCTTATTATAAATGTCTCATTCTTAGAGTAAAAGGGTGGGATCCCCCTCAGCATAATGGAGCTGGTGTGTAATGAGTACCCTGTGAGGGCCAGACCCTGTACATGTCTTATCTCACCTGGTTCTCACCTGTCACATTTTTGTGACAGGACATGGGCATTTCTCTGTGTGTTTACTAGGTTTTCCACATTTTCTGCATTGAGGACAAATTACATTTATAACTGAATTAACAATGTGACTGCTGTTTAAAAACAATGCTCGTAAGTTGGGCTCCTCTGAGAGAGCTCTGGCATTCTCTCCATGGACTGTGCTGCTCTGGGACTGCTTTCCTAATCTTCCTCTTCTTCCCTCTTTCCCTTAAATGCCTTAACTCCAACCCCACACAAACAAAAAATAAACACAACACTGCTCACAGTGGGTTCACAGCTGACGCTGACTTCCAAAGCACGTGGCTGTATAGTCAACTGGCTCAAGCTGCCTCTGAGTCAGAGACCCGTTGAGAAAGACTGATGCCTGATAACTGAGTGCAGAACGAGACGCGTCAGTAGGAAAAGCAGCAATTCAAGTGTCCTTATGAGGCTGCACCCAGGAGAGACCAGTGCCTCTCAGCCTGTGTACCCCATCATTAGCCTTCTCCAGGTCAGAGATGGGCCTCACTCGCTGCTGTCCCTGCCCATGCACAGAGAGAATGCCCAGGAATGCTTGTTAAATGAACGAGAGAGGACCCCTCACCCCATCCCTTAGCATTGACCTGTCTTCTAAATGGAAATGGCAACCAAAGCCAACGGACGCTTCAAGCCTGGTCCCTCGACCTATACAGCCCTGTGTCCAGATCACTCCTGTTCACCTTTGAGATCAGAGCTCCAGATCACTTCTTTAACGAACCCTTCCCAACACCCTCTTCCCCCATAAGGCTAAGTCTTTTTATATTCTCATAGCGTAAAGCCAAGTCCTCCATGGTACCTGTCCAAGTCCATGATTATTTATTTATGTGCTTACTTGACTGTCTGTCTTCCCACTAGGAAAGAGGCCACATCTGTTCTGCTTACCAGCATATCTCTAGTGCCCAGCGCAATGCCTGGAACATAATCAGAACTTAATAGTCAGCTGCTCAACAAATCAAAGCCAAAGGCCTTCCTTTTTTGAATCTAATAAGGATGCAAGAAGGGGCATTTATTTATCCAGTAGTTGAGCCCCACCATGTGCAGTGTTCTTTGCTAGGCATTAACGATACAAATGTACACAGACCAGGATATGCGAACTCCACAAGGGCAGGAACTCTTTGTGCACTGTGAAACTCCTAATGCCTAGCACACAGGAAGCATGAAAATACTTAAGGAAGTATTTAACCCCCACCCTTAAAAGTCCAAGGTTCATTTTGTCTGTCTCTTACTTCCAACACTGCAATTTTAACTGAATTCAAGAAAAATAGAAGTGATAGAATAAGCCCCTGAGCTCCAAATCACACCCTCTGTTGGCTGACTCCCATCAGAAGGCTGTGGAAGTCACAGTTTCACACATTTGTCCTCCAAGAAGGTTAAATTTGAAATCTGTTTAAATGTACTTTCAAGGAGGAAAAAATTCTAATCATTTCCTGGGCTAAGGCTAAGTCTGCAATTTAGGTAAAACCAATTGTATACCTCATCTCAATTAGTACAAGATTTTTAATACTGTTTGAGACAGCATCACTTTGAATATCCCAAGGGCCAAGGTTCCCACTAAAAAGCACAGATGCTAATTCCACTCCCACCCCGCTCCCAGCAATAAAACATTCTACATACCACTTCAGAGGGCTCATGGGCTCCCTGAGGCCCATCCATAGTTCCAGGTTAAGAAACCCGGAATTAGAGAGATGGTAGACACTTGGAACATGCCAGTTTGATATTTTGGTAGAAGAAAAAAAAAAAAAAAAAAAAAAAAAACAGCCTAAAACACCTTGTCCTTGGTCACTCACTTGTCATTAATCTGTCATAGGAACTGGATAAGGTTCTCTCTTAAAACACGTGCTACTTGGCCCAGGAAAGCTGGCCCTTGACCAGCCTCTGAAATAGGCAGGGATGTCCTGGCCCATACTGTTGGAGAAAGAATGAGAGTAGCTGCTGGCCTGGTGGGAGTGAGATAGAACCACTGGCCACCTAGAGTGCGACCGAGCAAGGCTTGAGCTCTGACTCCACCAACGACTAACTCTGTCACTGAGGGCAAGCTGCCTTATCTCAGCCTCGGGTTCTTCATCTGTGAAAACCCCAACTGTCCTTATGAGGAGTGCTGTTGTGAGGATCAAATGATATAACACACACAAAGAGCTGAGAAGAGTACCTGGCACACAGTGAAGTCTTTTAAATAAAGAGTTGCTCTGACTTGTTATTATCATCTGCAGTCTTGCCCTGAATCTGAGACAGCCATCTTCTGAACATGTGCTGCAAACAATCAGCCATTCAAACAAAGTCCATTTAACACAGACGAGTAGGAAACAGGCTGCTGGTAGGAAATAGGAGCTGATTTTAGAGCTTGGCTTAGAGACCCTTGCAAAAGTCAGAATCCCTGCTAGGCTGGACTCACAGAAAATCCAGTGCAGGTGAGAGCCTGGATGTTAGCAGCTCTACATGGCAGAGCTATGCTGTGTGGGTGAGTGGGTGTGCAGGAAGAGTTTGGTACATGAAGAGATCCTGATCCGAGTCCTCACTGCTAAACCAAGAAAAATGACCCAAGTCCATCTTCCCTTTTCAGTTAGTGCATAAAAGAACTTGAGATTTACATAAGACTTTCAAGTTAACCTCTATGCCTACTATTTTCTTTAATCCTCCAAACAACTTTCTGAGATGGGTACAGCAGGGATCATCACCCTCACTGCTGTAGGGTGCACGCACTGGGGAACGGAGCCCTAGCTCGGTACAGTGACTTGTCTGAAGTAAAGACCCGGTGTGCTCAGCTGCAGTGCCAGCACAAGAAAGTACATCTGGGGTGGCTCTTGTTTCTTATTCCTCTCTGTAGCTGAGCTCAGTGTATTCCTGGCACAGAAGACAATCTACAAATGCTTGTTGACATGAACTGACTTAAGGAAAGCAGATATCTGGGCGAAGATCAAAATCAGGTGGGCCAGAAGAGCACTGCTGTGTCCAAGAGCTGCGGCAATGTTAAAGGCATCACTTTCCTTCTTTCTGTACAACCTGTTGTGCTTATCTACCTAAGGTCACAAAGCAGAGGCAGAACCAGGATGAGAGCCAAGGTCGGTGGGACTCCAAGGCCTGCACTTAAAACCACTTAAAACAAATCAACATTCTATTTAATTTCGAGCCTTTTTATTTAATTTGTTCAAACAGTTCAGACTCAAACTCCCTTGAAAATTACTAAATAGAATTAGGCATCCTTGTTCTACCATCAGAGTATTTTTCTAAAGTGCAATCAGCAAGTTATTAGCAGAGGACTCAAACACAGATAAGGAGAGAAACTTATTCAGATAAGAAGGTAGTAACCACTGGTACCCTTTCAACAACCAGCAAACTTCAGGTTACACTTCGGAAAGAGAGTAACCATTCAGAAGCTTCCTCATGAAATCCAATTCTAAAAGGTAGAACAAGCAAAGACATAAAACTAGCCTGGTTGAGTTACACGGAAAATGGCACTCAGCTAC
Organism: Antilocapra americana; assembly: GCA_007570785.1. Classification (NCBI taxonomy): domain Eukaryota; kingdom Metazoa; phylum Chordata; class Mammalia; order Artiodactyla; family Antilocapridae; genus Antilocapra; species Antilocapra americana. Next base: position 491,127 of record ML660779.1, on the reverse strand, counting down.
TGTGTACGAAAGGTAAGTTTCAGCACTGACACAGACTGAGTTATCCCTCATGAGATGACAAGTACCGCCAAAAGTGGACCCACAGAAGCGGCTCCTGACTCACCCACTCACTCCCTCAGGCCAGTAAAACACAATGATGATAAGCACTGACTTGGGAGTCTGAAATTCCTGGGATCTAATCTCAACTCCATCCCTTACTAACTTTGTGCCGGCTGGGAGTTTTCTTCAATTTTCTAAGCTTCAGTATACACATGTATAAAATGACCTCACATGGGGACTCTTAAGGATTAATTCAATAGTGTAGACACTATGCAAGGCTTCTGTGAACAAATCAAGAAAAGAGACTGATAAAGTCACTACAAACATAGAACTTAAAACCCAAACAAATACTAACTACACAAATGATTGGAGCAGAGAATGAAGTTCACACTAAATTTTGCTTTTAGCTCATGACTAAAAACATGCCCTGAATGCAAATATCTCTAAATACCAAAGGGTTTTCTATTTCTCCAAACAGCAAATGGTTAGGACTACATTAATTGAGAGATATTACTACTTGCAATAATATCTTTTCTTACAGGTAGTTTGAAGTCAGCATATTCACTTTATGTTTGAAACAAATTCCAATGAAGCAATGGTTCAGAAATTCCATTTCACATTAGGCAGGATTCTACAGAACAAGGGTCAAGGTTTTCCTCTTGATCTAAGAAACCCACAGAGCCGAGTCTTTTGCCATGGGTCTTGCTTCTTCTAAGCCTCACTTATTAGACTTGTTTAAAAAAAATTCCAGTATAGACACACACAAACAAAATAGTTGCTTTTACAATATCTCTGAAGTAAAAAACTTAAAGACCTAATTTATTTTTTTCCCATTTCCCCCCACTAAACATGATGCATGGGTTGCTGGGCTCCTAGGACCATTCATGATCTTCTGGAATGATGTAAATTGAAATTGCTTTTAGATCTTATATCATAAGTGGAAGCAATTTTTTCTGTCTCAGCTCACTGACCCATGGAGGGAGAAAAATTCAATAGACAGTTAAATGAGCTGATGTATGGGGTTAAATTTTAGAGCAGGGGATCTATAACTCCTTAAGAAATTAATAATAATTTCTAATAATAAACTAAGAAGAGAGAAGAAAGGGAGAAGGGCAGGGAAGAAAGGAAAAAAGAGAGGCAAGTAAAGACAGACACAGGGCAAGATTTACAGAGACAAGGAAGACACAGAGCAGAGCCGAACACAGACTGTTTGGGGCAACAGACCCACCTTGTGGTCCTTTAAGATATTGCCGCACCAAACTTTGTTCCTGTTGCCTTTGGGGAAAAGCAGCCATGCAATGGGCTGTCAGAAGACCCTAGTTCCAAAGGGGCTTCTGTCACTCACTGCTCAGTCAGTTTCAGTTGGGTAAGTCACCTGGCTTCTCTAAGCCTCAGTTTCCATGCTTGACTTGCCCTTCACACCTCATAGGGTACTGTGAGGAACCAACGAGATTCTTATAGAATCTATATAAATATTTGAAATTACAACATTGCAACTGCTAAAACACAAAAGACAACAAGAGTCTCCTGGACTGGCATGGGAAGTAAAGCATTCCCAATTCCCACCTTAATCAGGAAGTACAACCGAGAAAAGGGAGTCACAACTTTGCTTTTAAATTAAAAAATAATGGAATGGGATTAAATGAGTTACAGAGCCAATGTTTCCTTTCTAAATTCTATGCCAAGAAATTGAAAAGCTAGTTTCCAAACCATTCACATGGTAGGAATCCCCTTTCCTCTGTCCAGAGTCTCTAAACTGCCCAGAGACCCTCTGCACTCACTGTGTCCTCCCGAGGCCCTCCCCGACACGCAGTCCACACAGAGCAGGGCTCACCACCAAACTTGCCAACGATTTTTCTTATTTTTGAGTATACAAATTACCACCGTGGCTGAAGTCTTCTGCCAATCATTGGCTACTGCCTGTATCTCCTCTAATATTATTTAATATTAAGTATAGTTTCCAGAATAAAACTAATAATCATTACTAACTCAACAGTACATACCATACCCCACCTTTTAGCAGAAAAAGCTCCTTCTCTCACGTCCTGGTGAATCTGCAGGATTTCCAGGCTGAGTCAATTTCAAGAAAAATTACTATTCTTCTCACCTGAAGCCATATGTAAGTAGGGAAAATGATCCAAAGTGCACCCCAACCATGCAGAGAGCTTTCCAGGACCAAAAGGAATTTTGTAACTAAGCAAATAATAATAATGTGAGCTGTGCGGGCTTGTCAACTTTAATTTCTTGGAAGCGTAGGCAAGGAAAAAAAGACATCAGATACCTCCCATCTGGACTTGGGAAATAACGAATCCATGTATTATTAAAGTGTTTCAAACTAATGAAAACACAAAAGGTAATCCTTCGGCTAGATCTATTTTTAAGCCTTGCCCAAATCCATGTTAACGCTTCTTTGTAAAACACTTGGAAGAAACTCAACAGAAAAGTCACTTATTCACTTGTCCAACCAATATTTATATGTCAGATCCTGTTCTTGTACTGGGAATGCAGCAATAAACAAAAGAGAAGAAAGCGCCCCCTGTCAGAGGCTTAATTTACGCATGGATAGAGGGGAATGCAGACAATAATCAAACAAATAACGTTAAGTAGAAATAAGTGAAATGTGGAAAATATAAACGGATAAGGAGACAGGGTGGAAAGAGTTGGGGAAGTGCTACTGTAGACACTGTAATTAGAGAAGACCTCTCTGGTGACATGTTCACTGAGCCTAAGACTTAAAGAGGTTCAGGTAAAGCCCTGTGGGCATCAAGCAGAACAACATTACAGGCAGAGAGACCAGCCAGTACAAAGGTCTGAGGAGGGCACAACCTTGGCATGTTTGAGAACAGTAAGGAGGCTGGGGTGTCTGAAGTGGAGAGCATAAGGGGGAAAAGTAGCTGCAGCTGAAATTAGCCTGTCAGAGGTGAGATGGTGCCAGGTCTTGCAGGCCAACACAAGGACTCCTGAGGTTTATTCTTAGATAAGAAGCCATTAAAGCTTTAAGCATGTGAGAGATGAGATCAAGAAGAGTCTGGGAGAAAATCACTGTGGAAGCAGGAGGACCAAGGAAACTAGTGGAAAATCCCAGAAGAGAAGGGAAGAGATGATTAGACTAGGGCACAGGTAATGAAGGGGTTGAGAAGTGATCAGATGCAGGATGTAGTCTGATAGTAGGGCTTGGATGTGGAGGACGAAGATGTGAAGTGTGAGAAAAAGAGTAGGAGGGGATGGTATCATGTTTTCAGGCCTGAGCAACCAGGTCCCACAAACAGGAGACAGGGACGCTGAGAAAGGAGCAGGTTTTGGAGGGGAGGGGAAGAAATCATAAGCAAATAAGAGGTAGCACCTTCCTGTATGGCTAAACCAGGTAGAAAGAGTAGCTCTAAGAAGTTCAGAGCTCACGTGGCTCTGCCCTTTCCACAAAGCCATCATCTGTGTTACTGAAAAGAGTTTGTCTGCTTGAAAACCCAAGAAGAAAATAATCATAGTAGTAGCCATTGTTTCTTAAACCCTTACTCATTACCTGGCACCAAGGTGAACACTGTACACACACTGCAGTTAATCCTCACATGTAAAAACACTTAATCACAGTACCTGGCACATGGTAAAACACCATTAAATGTTATCCATACTTGTTAAGTATGTAGCATTTAAATTCAATGATAACTTTAATGACTGATTTCTAGTAGTTTTATTTCCTTTTTTTGTTGTTTAAATCCCCCATTCACTTTACATCAGGATTCCTACCGTTTCTCAGTCTAACAGGTAGTTTTATGTACTCTTGCTTTTACAAATAGACCATTCCAAAGTCCTAACTTTATGCAGAGACATCAGTTTGGGCTGCCTCCTGAAGGCCCCAAATCACGTCATAGCTTCATGAGCGTTAAAACCCTGACACATAGTCTGGTCCCATATTCCCTTGGGATGCTCTTTTGTTATCACACACATGAGCTTTGAGCTACTTTGTTTCAGGCACCTGGGCATTTCTCTTTTTCTTTCAAGTTCATCCAGGTATTTAAACATTTCTTGGATCATACTTTTTTTGGCATCTCCCAATGTTTAAAGAAGGGTAGCCTGAACTAGCTCAGTATGACATATAACCAGAACCAGAAGTCCAATAATACCTTACAGATGAGGAAATGGTGCCTTAAATAGGTCTGTGCTCTATGCAGTAGACAGTGAAGCTTCTCTCCTGACACAGAGCTCACAGTTCTACCCTCTGGAGTCACACCAAATAAACGTGACAGTCAGCCTTTTATGTACCCTATAAGCATCTCAATACAGCTATTTATCCCATTTGCCTCCACCCTTCACATTCCAAACTAAACTCCCTCAATTATTTTTTTTAAAAAAAAAACAAAACTTTCATAACATGAACTCAAGGAGATTATTTTTTTTAAAACCTTAAAATAATACAAATCATAAATGCTCCACTGGGAGTGATAAACAGTGAATGGGTTTCCTTTGTGTATTATTATTTTCATTTTAGGGAATTTATGACCACACCAACAAAAACTGAAAGTTAAAGGATGGCACAATAAAAACCATGAAACCTGAGTTCTGCCACTAACTAGCTATACAAAATTAGGGGGCTTTGTGTTTTGTCTGTCTTCAAAATCAGAGTAATAATCCTTTTCTGTAATATATATGAAACAATTTAGAAAATTATACAATATAAAGGAAAACATTTTTATTAACATATTATAAATGTTGACAGTTTTATCAGGAAGAGTGAGACACTAACAAAAGAATCTACATTAATGCAAAAATGATTTTACCTTCATGTTGCAAGCTAGTTCCATTAGTTTTTTTGCATTTTCTTCTGAGCGGTATCTCTTAGGAAGCTGAACCCTGAAAAATTTCAGGGCACCTTCAAAGTCTGTCAGTAGCAAGTCATCTTTGGAAGTCTTGAAGAAAGAAGAAAACACAACCATGTACAAAACAAAAGCTTTTTAGCTATAAAGATGCTCAAGAAGCATTTCATAATCCCAGCACCTTTATAATTCCCGGAAGATAACTGCAGCGTCTGCGAGAGCTCCTCGCATGTGCCCACTGTCAGGGCCAGTGCTGGAGCACAGTGGCTGCTCAGAACGAGATCAGAAACGCCAGACAACACAGCTTACAAACAAGAGTGCACGGTACCTTTAACAGCCCAAGGGCGACGTTGAATATAACACTTATTCCCTAAAAGAGAAAACACAAAACATGTTCAGTGTTTAGAACTGGACTATTAAGCTCTTTGTCTTTAAAATATCCTGCAATTTTAGACAAACTGTAAAAACTTGAATAAAGAAATGGAGTACCTTGAAAATATTTTGGAAAATAGAAATAACAGGGCTACCACTGCAAAACCACTTAAGGTAGACCCAGTTTCCCATTCTTCTGAGAAAAGAGCTTTTCTACAGCTATTTTCACAGTTCAAGAATGCTTTCCAAAGTATACTATGCTTCCAGACTAAAAGATCAGAGTCATAAAATTGTGATCCCTCGTGAAATAACGCCTGGTGTCTCTTCCACTGCCCGCTCAAAGGACAACAATCGCTCTGTCCATGAGTCCTATGTCCCAGAAACGAATCTGCTCAGGGTTCCCTCCAACCTGCCTTTTTTCATCTAATCATTCTAGACGTGGTGGGGCAAAGGACAGCTGAGGGGAAGCACCAACATCTGCTGACCAAGTTAAAGTTTAAAAGTCTCTGGGCCTCAATTTCTAATATTCTCCCAATGGTTTTCTGAGCTAATTCGCTGAGAAAATTTAAGTTACTTAGCCTGTCACCAGACCCACAGTAATTACTTAACAGTTATTTACAGTAGTGAAAAACTAGATAAAGGTTTGCGATTAGGAACTGGTTATATAAATTATGATCTATCCAAAAATGGAATATCTGATAGTAAGTACGACTAATGGTATATTTCTGGAATGCTGTTTCTTATGTTTCAAGCTAGACAGAAGATACAAAAATCTATTAAAAAATCTGTATGTTTTAAATATGGGATAATTAAATAAAAAGAAGGATGGTACAGATATATGTGTCTATAGATATTCAAGTATGAGAAAAAAATAGGTTACTGAATAGCATATAAGCATAATCATATTTTATATGCATATAAAGTCATAATATCCATAATATACCATATGAAAAAACTGTTCTACATAGAACTTACACATATACATATATGAAAACACACACACAAAAGCTGAAAAGTAGTTTTCCTCTAGACTGAGATTAGAAGTATTTTCACATCTTTTTGCTTATACTTTCTATAACAAACATGTTATTATTTTTGAAATTAGCTTTTTCTTCTTAGATGCACACACCCTCCAAAACCTAAAACTAAGCTGTGGAAAAGACTGTTACTTACTATAATATCTATTTTCTTTTAGTAATAGACTCCCTAGTTAGAGAAAATTTCTAGGCAGCTTAAAAAAAAATTCTCCTTTGCAGCTAAGGATACGGTCATGTACCTAAGTTCTGGCTAACAAGAGGTTAAGTGGAAATGCAGGTGGAAATTCCAGGAAGTGTCTTTTTAAAAGAGGGGGTGCACCTCCCCCAAACCCCTAAACTTTCTAGCTTAAATACAGAGATAGTGCTTGGAGGACTCAGTCATCAGCCATTCGGAACAGAGCTGCACTCTGAGCAAGGAAGTTACTGCCTGTGACACAGGAAGGACACTACAAACAAAAGCCCAAGTGCTGTGGGCTTTTGATACATACCTCACACAGAAGCAGGTCGATGATATGGAAGACCATGTAGAGAGGGAATTTTGCAGTGAAGAGTGTAAGAAACCACTGGGAGGCATACATGTGTGCTTCAAGGCTTATATCCAGGAAGTGGTTGTACAGGTCAGGAATGTATTCCTGAAATAGCAAACTGATTAGCTTTAGGCACATATGCAGCTGTTTAATGTTCACTCAGGAGGCTCATAAATCTGCCAAAAATAAGTCAAAAAAGTCATATATTCCTGTTTTTCTAAAAACCGAAAAAGCGCTCAGAAGAACACTTATCATCTGGTATGAAATCAGCACTCAGCTCTCGTTTTCAGTTCACAAAGTAGCTCTGAAGAGGAATCCCCACATGGTGACAAGTATCTGAAAGGACAGTTTTTCTTTCTTAGTTATGAAATGTTTGGGAAAGTTTGTTTCACTTTTGTTAGGAGATTCCCAACCAGTCAGCTTCAGAGCCTTGGTAAGCATTTCCTGACTGAGTTTGCTGTGTTAAAATAAAGGCTCCTACACCCATCTGATCTTCTACACCCATCTGTGTTTATGAGACTGAAAACCTGGCTCCCACCCATCAGGTTAACACCTTATTAATCTTGGCACCATTATTACACAGAGAGAAACAAAAACCATTAAACCTGTCCTTGATCCTGGATCGCTAAGTAATCACACTGCTCCTTGGCACCATTTCTTCAATCCTGCTCTTTCCAGTCCTGCACCCTCATCGTTAAATGTGAGCTGGATTCTCTTTTTACCTGCATGAGGCGCTCCAACTGGTAAAATTTGCAATGCAAATCTTCAAAGTTTTGCTTGAAAAGTTCCCTGAGACCATAGTCAAACATGATCTTGACCAGAACACTGAACGCTTGTTCCTCAGGCATCTGTAACAGGGAAAGAGGGAAGGGGTGGGAGAATCAAAAACACATACAGAAGTTTTCTCAGTATGTAAAATTCATCCCTCAACTCTCTTATTTGAATACTAGGAAATTCAGTGGTAGGTAGTAACTCAGATCTCAGTTGTGTTTTATAACATTCACTCTTTCAACCAGGAAATATTTAATAATGCCTACTCTATGTCAGACACGGTTTCTGTCCTTAAGGAGCCTCTCATACAATAACTAAATAACTAAATCTCATACAATAACTAAAATGAATTAGTGAGAAAGATCAGTGGGAACACAAGAACAAAAAAGACTGAGTATTCCAGAGAGAGCTAGGAATAGGCTTTAGAGGGAGTACAGGATTTGAACTGAGTAAGAACAGGCCTACACTTGAGTATATGTTTCACCTTCCCCAAATCATGAGACCTTTGTTAAATCATTTTACCTCCTTAACTGTTAATTCATTTCAGTAAAAATGTTCTTTTTCCCCATTGTTACCAAAAACATGGCTAATGTTTGAAGTAATGCTTCAGCTATTATAGTAATGCTTGCAGTAACACTTAAAATACTACAAAAAGCCTCCTTCACTTCACTTCTATTTACAGATGCTACTCACTTACATATCTTCTGTAACTTTACGGAAAAATATCTTCTTGAGAACCTGGCAAAATGTCTAGTTTTCAAAATATAAAAAGAACACTGGAAATATTTAAGGCATGATGTGACTGTAGCAAGCTTTTCAAATGTCAGGAAGGTGAATGGGTTTCTGTTGAACAGGATGACGATGGTGGGCTGAGTAAAGAAACTGGGAATAAAGCAGAGCTAAAGAGCAAATCAGACTAAGTAATGAAATGAGAAAAGAACAGCAAATCATTGTTGGAAAGGTAAGGGCTTCGGGGGCAAAGGACCAGACCTTTGGGGTTTTTATCATCAAGACAACTTCACTCTTCACTCGCTGAGGGAGATGTGGCCTGCCTAGAGTGGCATTTCTGATGTTACGCAGCACATCTGCCCCAGCTCTGAATCAAACACTTATTTTAAACACAATGGCAAGCAGCAAAGGCAAGCAGCACAGAGTTCAAACCAAGACACTGGGGATTTGATCGGGAAACTCATTTTAAAAGGGTTGTGATACTTAAATGGGGATAAAAGCCCTTGCACTAAAGTTGAGAACAAAGACAAACCAGACTTGGTGAGATTCTGAGATATTAAAGTATGATGAAAACAACAAAACAAAAATTTAAAATGACCTCATGACGAAGTGTTAATCAGCCTAAATGTGAGAATCATTTCACAATGATTTACTAATCAAATCATCACATTTTACACCTTATATACACAGTTTTGTCAATTACCTGTAAATAAAACTGGGGGAAAAAACTTGACTTCTTCTTTATCAATGCTGTAGCTTTGTCACATTTTTGCATGCCTATCAATACCAATCAGCTAGGTTCTTAGCAAGATGTAAAATGGTTTTGTTATATTTGTATTGCAACCCACACAAAATGGATTAACCTCTTCAAAGGCTTCCTCTCCTCAGAGAAACAAAATCTAAACTGTGTGGCCTGGCCTCCACGGCCCTCCTTCAAGCTGGCCTTGACCTCTCTAGCTCCGCCCCCCACTCCCCAAGGCTCCTGATGCTCCGGTCACACTGCCCTTCTTTCAGTTCCTTCCAGATGCCAAGTTTTCCCCATTTCAGGCTTCCATATACTATACTATTCTCTTTGCCAGGAATGCTCTACTCTCCACTCTAGTCTTCAAAATAGTTTTATTATTTTCGTAACAATGTTTAAAAAAAGATAAACGATACAGAAAAGTACAAAAGAGGAGAGATGCCCCTTCTCCTATTTCAGGGTTCACCTTAAAGGGTACCTTGCCAGAGAAGTCTGTAAATGAGGCTTCCGTATTATTATCCTGTATCACACTTTTCACTATACCTTCATAGAGCCACTGAAATTAATAATGACATACTTGTACTGCTTTTTTGCCTACAACTAGTCAGCTTCACTAGCTCTGCATCCATAAGGACGGGCCACATTTACTTTATTCACTCCTGATCTCTATCTAGCACAGTTCAGACCATAACAGGTGCTCAAAAACTATCCTACCATCATCTGCGTGGTATTTTTACCAAGCATTTTAATTTGAATCATGAGGAAATAATGAGACAAATCAAGAATTTGGGATGTTTTACAAGGTAATTTGCTTGAATTTTTCAAAATTGTCAATGGCATGGGACATACAAAAAGGCAAAGAGGACAGTTTAGATTAAAAAAATAAGAAGCAATGACAAGCAAATGCGATGTTTGAGTCTTTGCTGATCTGGGTTAGAAAAAAAAGAGCTATAACACTCAGTAAACAGGGATAACTGAATGTGGACTGTGGGTAAGACGTTACTGAATTTCTTAGATTTGCCTGTGATATTCTGGTTAGGTCCTCAGGAGAAACATACATAAGTATTTAAGAGTGGAGTATTTTGATATTTGCTACTTATATTATCCAAAAGTAATTTCAAAAAATTTTTCCATAAAAATATAAATCACCTGTGTCCTGTGTGTGTGAAAAAAGAAGGAAAAGAGATGCAGAGAAGGCTGTGTGGAAGAATAATGAATTGATAAATTTAAGTCAAGTATATACAGGTGTTCACCTTAACATTTTTTCAATTTTGTTGTGGATTTAAAAAAATACTAAGAAGAGGGAGGATAAAGGTCTTTGCTGAATGAATGGATAAAATGGCACTGAAGCAGGCCAACTTCTCCCTCCCAGCCCAATACATAAATCTCAAAACAAAGACTGATGACAGCGGCTACTTTAGAGAAGATAAACACATCCCCCAAGGGTTTAACCAAGACTAAAGCCTATCCAATTATCCTAGTAATAAAAAAAAGTTCTACCCTTGTACCAATTTTCAACACTGTCCTTTATTTTTACCATGTTTCTCTCCCATGATGACATTATATTAAGGAAAAGGTTTCCAAATATAGGAGTCAACACTCATGCACCAGAGTCTGCCCAAAGGCAATACAAAGCCATGATCAAGTCTGAGGTAGGACATGTGTTATAAAATACACACAGACACCTAATTACTCACATGGAGAAGAAGAACAGCAGCGAGAAATGACTGGCCTTGGCAATAGCCAATCTCTTCATCATACACAGAATAAGCCTGGGGGAAAAAACACAGGAGGTGTAAATGAATGTAGCCAGTCTTAAAAAAAAAAACACAACACAAAACTTTATTTGGCTGCACTGGGTCTTAGTTACAGCATGTGAGGTCTTTGAGTTGTTGTACAGGGGACCTAGATCTCTGACCAGGCAGGGATCGAACCTAGGCCCCTTGCCTTGGGAGCTGGGAGTCTCTGCCAGTGGACCATCAGGGAAGTCCCAAATATAGTCACTCTTGAGTCATAGTTGCCTTGTAACAACTTGAACACAGGACCCTCAGAGATGCTACCCACACTCCACTGTGGCATTCTGATGGTCACTGAATGATGCAAACATTTCTCTTCAATTCCAATTTTTCTTTACAATATATAAACCTTGTCACCATGCCACTTCCTGTAGCCAGGGAGCAGTAAGGTTAAGTAAAAATCATTTTAGCACTGAAAAAAAAAAAGGTTGTCATTCTGCCTGTCTTTGCTCACGCTTTCCCTTCTTCTCTGCCTGGAAAACGTGCTCTTTCTTAAGGTTCCAAACATATTCCACTGCCCCAGGATTCTTTCTCTCCTCGGCAGGTCTACGGTCCTTACTACAAATGCATGCTTATTACAGCACTTAACTCACTGCGTTTCAGAGGTCCCTCCTCTCTACTAGACTATTAACTTCACAGGGGCAGGGGTGGTGCCCTATTCAACCTAGCAGCACATCAACCCACAGCAGGCACTCATCAAACACTGTCAATGTTTATATGTGTAAACATGCTTTCATAAATTCAGGTGGAATTCAATATACTCTCATTATATCCCCCACTTTGTCAAAGCTTATCTGATGAGAGGGCCTACAGAACAAGAAACACCCACTTATCCAAAGACAAGATACACAGAGAGATTTAGAAATGATCTTTTATAATTTAATGAGACAACTTTCCACCTATCAAATCAGTAAAAACAAACAAGTGTTAAAACCAATTTCATTAAGGCTGTTAAAAACTAGCAGTAACATATGCTAGCACAGCTCTGTGGAGAGCTGTTTGACAATATGGACGAAGGTACCAATCAACATCTGATTAGTCAAGAAAGAAGAAAGGTTTCACAGTTAATAGTTGTGCTGGAACTCCATAACTGCTGATGTCCTGGTCTGGCTCTCAGGCCCACTACTTACATCCTTATTTGCATGGTGAGAATAATCACAGTATTTATGTAATAGAGCTGATGTATTGTTCTCAGTCCTCTCAAGTAAAGTACTTAGTGCATGGCTTTATCAATTATGTCCTGGGATAAAAACGTATTGATTTTCTATAGGTACAGAATGGAGGGGAGCATTTTTCAGGCTCAGAGAAAAGCCTGAAGGAATGCATACAGAGTATGCAACACTTTCGGGAAATGTTTGGAGTAAAAGGTTCAAGGGGGCTGTAAGGAAATATGGGGAAAAAGGCATTTCATTAATTCATCAACATTTAATGAGCACCTACTATAATATGGCATGCACCTTGCCCAGTGCCACAGACGCTAATATATGTAAGAAATGATTCTTGCCCTTGAGAATTTCACAGTTCAGTTAGGAAGTCTGACAAGCAAATCAACCACAGTACAGTGAGAAGTTTAATGTGATTGAAGCATAAAATATTTAGGGAATAAGCCAGGATATATTACAGAATGCCTTTGATACTAAGCTAACAAATTTAGGACCAGGAAATAAACTAAAGAATTTTGACTTCATTCTGTGGGTTTAATGGAGGCCACTAAAATGATCCTGTTCTAGGGTCAACGCAGAGAAAATAATAAATAGGCTCGAACCCAAAGGCAGGGAGACTAATGCAAGGCAGCTTTTATGTAAGGGCCAGCAACATACGACCGTGGCCTGTGCCAGTGAGCAGAGAGGGAACTACTGCTACGAGAGACAACCACCGAGTCAAACTAAACATGGCCAAAGGAAGGGACGGGGAAATAACTGAAAAATGACTGTATCTTCAGGAAGACAACTGCATGGGGGGAAGAGGAGGACTGTTTTTAATTAAAAGAGATGTAACAACTAACCACAGTAGGAATACTGCTGGATCCTGATTCTAACTAAACTATACAGGCATTTAGGGAAATCTGATTATGGAATGGCAACTGGATGGTATTGCTAGTTAATGCCACAGGTGGATAATGTTCTTGTTTTTTTGATGTATGGTGAAGAGTGTGATGTTTGAAGTTCGCTTTAAAGCACTTTAGGAAAAAATTTTTTAAAGGGAAGATGAAGCAACTGTGGCAATATGTTGATAAATGTTGTATCTAGGTAGGGATGTATACAAACTTATTCATACTATTCAACTTTTATGGATATTTAAAAATTTTCATAATGAAGTATGTTTTTAAATGGACTCTATTATTATACCTTTTCTGATATACTTGACAGACTTCCACAAGGAGACCAAAAAGCAGCTGGAAATTCAGGTCTTGAGCTAACGTAGATTTGGAAACATTTATGTAGTGGTGACAACTGAAGCTGTAGGGTGGAAGGAGTCACCCAGGAAGACAGTGGAGAGCTACAGTAAACAGTGGCTGAGCACCTAGAGGAAGGCCTCTGTTTTAGGAGCACGCAAGAGAGAGAGAAAAAGTCATGAGGAAGGGAATCAATGAAGTTGTTACAGAAGTGAGAGCTTATCCAGGAAGGGGAGAAATCAGGAGCAGATAGAGCTGTAATTAAGATCATCATGAGAGAGAAACCACAGCATAGCAGGTCAGGAGTATGGGATCAGAGTCAGTGAGAACAGGGTTTCTTTCTGGGACATTTTGCAGGGAGGTGAGGGATGGCTAGATTGTTTCCTTAAATGGGAAGCACAACTAAGAAGGGGCTAAAAAGGATGATGAGAAGAGGATCACAACAGAAATTATAGCTCTGTAAGTTCTATTAGGAAACTGAAATTAAACCCAAGAAATAGTTTGCTAGGTTCCAAGCGTCCTTATAGTTTGAAGCATGTAGTTTACCACTGGGGCTCTCCTAGTGGCTCAGACAGTAAAGAATCCTCCTGCAACGCAGGTGACCCGGGTTTAATCCTGGGTCAGGAAAATCCCCTGGAGAAGGGAATGGCTACCCAATGTAGTATTCTTGCATGGGGAATTCCATGGACAGAGGAGTCTGGTGGGCTACAGTCCATGGGGTCACAAAGAGTCAGACATGACTGAGTGGCTAACACTTTCAATCATTGAAGAAATTGTCTTTTATTGCTAGTCTGTCCTAAAACTAGCTGATGGTTTTGCCTTCTCAACCATAATAAGCAAATTCTTCAAGGGTATGTCTTGTGCCTTGTTTGTACTTCCTATATAGCAGGTGCTAAATAGGTACTTGCTTAGTTTTAGGGCGAATAGACCAAAGTCTTGTTCTAAGGACCGAGAAAGTCAAATTCATCATTTACAATGTGAATACTAAAAAGGAGTTTGCAATGCTGTAGGACTCAGAGGTTTGTAACATAAAACCAACTCATGAGTCAAAATGTGGTGCCAGGGAACTATTGACTGAAAGTCCTAATCAAAAGAAATTCTACCATTTTATTTTAAATTATTTCCTGTTCACCATGAATCTGAAATTGCATTGTTACTTTTTGGTTTTACAATAACTTTTCTCTCTTTTTGCATTCTTGGACATAAAATACAAATTACATTTTTCAGTTATCTTTTGCATAATTTCAAAGAAACAGAATTACCGTCTAAAACAGTCTTTTTTTGGGTATGAAATACCTTGCATATTTTATATAAGGAATCTTGTCCATCTCCTCCTGTGTCCTTGAAGTAGTCGTGGGCTGGGAATGTCCGGTTAATATCACGAGTGATGGCACTGTCCTGGGGAGACTCCTGTGGAAATACCAGGAAGCAGAAGGTTCAGCAGTCAGTGATGGATGTACTTGTCTAGGCTAATACAACAAGGTCTTTTTCTAATTTACCTGCTTTAAAATGCTGCAGGAACATACATACACACAGCGTCTTCAGGGAAGGAAAAGCAAATATTAAGAGGGAAAAAAACAAAGAAAAGAGACCTGTTTCACTCTATACACCTCATGTATAGTCCATCTCTGCTGAAAGGAAGTGCAGGTGATAACCTTTCTATTGTTAAGAAGGAAAATGTGTTTCAAAACGGATTCCCCATAGAAAAATACTCAATCTAACCTCAAAAGAAAGAGGCAAAATGCTCCCATTAGAAAAACTGGGTACAAAAATTGCTGCTTTAATTGATACTTTGGCACAGAACTCATGGGCCAGGTTCTCAAAGGGAAAACAGAAGTTCCTGGATTGGAATTTACCAGGGGCAAATGGCATAAAAACTCACATAGCTGTCTACTCAATATGAAACTAGACTATCAAATGCCAAGAGATTCAAATGGGTTATGGGAAAATATCCTTTGCTTTTTTACAAATGGAGAAAAACTGTTTCCTCTTCTACAATGAATAATTAAAACTAAACGAATGTTAGTAATGCACAAAATATGCCAAACACCCAGCTATTTCTATAGCTTCCACTTGTTAAGCTTTATTTGCTCATGCGGTAAAGAATTGTAGCACAGAAACATGACCTTCTGTTTTAACAACGCATTGTCCTCATAGCTAAGACAACAGACTTAAATTCTCCTTGGTGAGACTACATTATTTTCAGCACACCATCCAAGAGCCCGACACTCTTGTTTCAAGTGAAAAACTAGTAATTTTTTTTTTTTTGGTCTGGTAATTTCTCTAGCCTTTTAGGTAATCAGGTTCCCAGGGCCATAAATATTTTACAGTTGTGGAATCTAAAATAACTTTACATTAACAAAAATTTTTTTACTGTATAAATTTGACATGTAACATTACGTAAATTTAAAGTGTAGAGCATGTTACTCTTCATGGAGTCACAAAGATTCGACTGAGTGACTAACACTTTCACTTTGATACATTTATACTATGTTGTAAAATGATTGCCGGTGTAGCAGTATCACATTATAGTTACAGTACAGTGTTACTGCCTACATTCAAAATACTGTGCATTAGATTTCGGCCTATTTACAACTCATCACAAGTTTGTATGCTTAAATACTAGTCTTACCCTTTCAACCTCCATCACTAGTGAGCTAACGTTAAACCTATACTCTTTCTTAACCCGCAAACTATTTAAGCTTAAATGACACTGCCAACCTGCTTTCCAAAGAGATTTACTGGCAGACTACTGGGATTTTTTTTTTTGTTTTTTTCCTGACTACTAGTTTTTAATGCATCATTAACAGTCAGGGCAGCTCTTAGCTGTGGTGATCCCTGACAGAACAAAATGCCATGTGAGAATTAAGACTACAGTGGCTATTTGCCTGGTGGCACCTCCTGGGCTTTAACACAGGGAGAGGAAACAGAGCTGAGGACAGCGAGTACCTCCCTGAGTTGAGAAAAGAGACAGAATTCAGAGAGGGCAAGGTAGCTAGAATCTGTAGCTCAGAGTACCAAAGAGGAAAAGCTGAACAGAAAGAGGGCTGCAAAGCAACCTAGAGGGGTTCCTATGAGTCACAAAATCATAAAGGAAAAGATGATAAACTGGACTTCATCAAATTAAAAATCTTTAATATTCAAAACCTATTGTTAAAAACATGAAAATGTAAGCCATGAACAGGATAAATCACCTACAAAATCTATCTGATAAGTGACTTATATCCAGAACATTTAACTCTCAAATAAAGTGACAAACAACTGATTTAAAGGGAGGAGGGGGTGCTAAAAGATGGAATAAATGCTTCAGAAAAGAAGACACAGAGATGGCAAGTAAACACACGGAAATTTTCATCATCATTTAGTTATCAGCAAAATATAAATTAGAACCACAATGAGATTTCTCTACATGGTCATTAAATGCTGAAATGAAAAGTACCTGATATACAAAGGACTGGCAAAGAACGACTTGTGCTCTCATCCGTTGCTGGTGGGAGTGCAAAACGGTACAAAGACTATAGAGACTGTTTGGAAGTTTCATATAAAGTTAAACATATGCTTATCATGCAATTCAGTGATTCATGTTTACATATTCAACCAAGAGAAATGAAAATAAAAATACATGTAAATACTTGAATTTAAATGTTCATAGCAGTGTGATTCCTAATAGCCCAAACTGGGATCCAGTGGGTAAATGGACAAAGAAACTGTGGTACATTCACACAGTGATGGACTACTACTCAGCAATAAAAGGGGGAAAACCCACTAATATGCAACATGATAGGCCACAAAAACATGATACTATATGAAATATGAGAGACATAAAAGACTACTTTCTATAATTCCATGTATGTGAAATTCTACAAAAGACAAAATCACAAGGTACAGAAAGCAGATCAATGTTTGGAAGGGGCTGGGGCTCAAAGGAAAAGGATGATTGTTAAGAGCTATTAGAGAACTTTTTAATATGCACATTAAAAAGCAGAGACATTACTTTGCCAAGAAAGGTTTTTCTAATCAAAGCTATGGTTTTTCCAGTAGTCATGTATGGATGTGAGAGTTGAACTATAAAGAAAGTAGAGTGCCAAAGAATTGATGGTTTTGAACTGTGGTGTTGGAGAAGACTCCTGAGAGTCCCTTGGACTGCAAGGTGATCCAATCAGTCCATCCTAAAGGAGATCAGTCCTGAATATTCATTAGAAGGACTGATGCTGAAGCTCAAACTCCAATATTTTGGCTACCTGATACAAAGAACTGACTCACTGGAAAAGATCCTGATGCTAGGAAAGATTGAAGGTGAGAGAAAGGGATGACAAAGGATAAGATGGTTGAATGGCATCACCAACTCAATGGGCTGAGTTTGAGTAAGTTCCAGGAGATGGTGATGGACTGGGAAGCCTGGCATGCTGCAGTCCACGGGGTTGCAAAAAGTTGGTCACAACTGACTGACTTAACAGAACGAAGAGAACTTTCCGAAGTGATAGAATTATTATCCATCACATCTGTGGTACTAATTAAAACATGTTGTACTGTTCACTTAAAAGCGGGTGAATTTTATTGTACATACATCACATCTAAATAAAGGTGATTTTAAAATGGAAAACACATAAAAGAAGATACACATACAACCAAACAAGAGTCTCTGGATGATTCAGGTCCTTTAGATTAAGAATTCCCAGTACTAGTTTAGCTAGATGTACCTCAAAAATGAAAATGATGCCAATTCATCTTTAAGGCCTTAAAACCAAGGGCTTATCTTACAGTCAGACGTTTCTGGGTTTAAAAGCTTGCCTTCTCTCTTACTTGACTGAAAAACTTTAGATAAGCTTATCTTCTCTGGTTAATATCATCTACCTTATCAAGTTGCAGTGATGGTTACATTAAATAATCTATAAATTATAAACATGTGAAGAGCTTACAAGGCTTCCCTGGTGGCTCAGTGGTAAAGAATCTGCCTGCAATGAAGGGGACGTGGGTTAGCTCACACTAGGAAGATTCCCTGGAATAGGAAATGGCAACCCTCTAGTATTCTTGCCCGGGAAATCTGATGGACAGAGGAGCCTGGCGGGCTTATAATCCATGGGGATCGCAAGAGAGTGAGGCATGACTTAGTGACTGAACAACAACAAAGAGCTCCCAGAACTGTCTGGCACATATATAAAACATTTGATAAAAGTGAAAGCAAGCAAAGCGTCCAGCACACTGAGAGCTGGGGCTGTCCTCTAAACACACACACATATCCACACACAAATAAGCACACACGCGTGCACACACTGTTAAACAGAGTACACACACACACATGGTTCACAGAATGTGTATAGCTTTTACTTTTATACATCTTATCTTCTTATAAAACTATTCACATAGGGGTAGAAACTGTGATTTAGTTTTGTAACTTCCACAGAGCCTAGCAAAATGCATGACACACACTTAGTGCTTGATAAACATATCTAAGAAAAATCCAAAAGCTTCCTTAAAATTGAGTGATGACAATGCTCATGTGACCAACAGCTCTCCCCAAACCACAATCTCTAATGCTGTTTATTAATTCAAGATTCATGTGAAAGCGGCATGAGACTAAATCAGAAGAGAACCTTATTAACAATTAAACACATTCTGACTAAATACCTTAAAAAAAAATCAACACTGCTATAATGATTGATTCATTAGTGACTTTCAAACTGTGTCATATGCAGGCAAGAGAATAACTGTCATGAGAAATAGGACAGAGCCCCCCCTTGCAGCTTCTCTTTATGTTTTAACAAAATAAGAAAGTAAGTTATTTTAAAAAATCAAATGCCTTATCAGTACCTTTAGGGAAGTATATTGATTTCACCAAGTCATCCAAAAACTGAAAATTTGTTTGTTCAGGGGTTTTATTATGAAGTATTTCAGTAATGCCAAAAGTATAGAGAACATATAATGAATACCCATGTAGATTATCAAGATTAAGAAAACAAATATCATAGATACAACTCTGTACACCTAATTCCAATCTCATATGCCCTCTTCCTCCTTTTACAGTTTAACTACTATCCTGATTTTGGTATCACTGCCAGGCATATTTTTAATGTATATGTTATGTACATATATGTGCATAGATGCATGTATTAATATGTGCATATGAATATAGTATCTACAAACCATATATACTCTTTACAGACTGTTTAAAGTATTTTCTATAAATGACATTATAATCCATGTCTTTTTCAGTAGCTTCTTTTGTTCAATACTGTATTTTAATGATTAATCCATGGTGATAAACATAGCTCAAGTGCATTTACCTGTGTAACTATGTACTTATTTATGTATAGAGTTATTTATCTATTCTACTGTGGATAAACATTCAGATGATTTCAACATTTTTCACTACAATGTGACAATAAAGATTCATGCTTCTTCTCAAAACAAAAAAGAGAAAGAAATAGAACAAAGACTGAGTCCTTCAGCTCAAAATGCAAAATAAATCATCCTGCAATTATCAAGAGAAATGACAAGAAAGGGAGTCTATATTAAAATACATATATTACTGTGGGTTAATAGTTTTTATTCTGCCTAGGATATGTGAATTCTCTTTAATTCAGTTTTATGTATGTATGTATTTTTGGCCACACTGTGCAGCTTGCAGGATCTTAGTTCCCCAACCAAGGGTTGAACCCAGGACCCTACAGTGAGAGTGCCAAGTCCAACCTCTGGACTGCCAGGGAATTCCTTTGAATTAAAATTAAAACTCAGTTTTAATTTTAACAAACACACAGAATATAAAACAGAAACACAGAGAGAAAACTACAGGCATATTGGGAGTTAAGAAACCTTTATTTGAAATAAAACTGTTTCATGAATAGCTCAAACAACAACAGAGTGTAAAAGTCTCAGCTTCAATTGTGAAACTGCAGCATGAGAAAAACTTATCGCACCCCTAGAGTGATTAATAGGAAAAATAATTGGATTTCACCAAAAATAAAAATTTTCTGCTTATAAAATGTCATTAAGAAAAGAAATAGGCCAGTAGTACATGTATCTGAAAAGGAACTATATTCAGAATATATATAAAAACTTAAAGAGATGACCTAATAAAGTGGGCAAAAATTTGAGCAGACACATTAGATAAGTAAATGAAAAGGCAGTTAGTTACCAGGACAATGCCAATTAAAACCACAATCAGCAAGCCAGTCAGAGCCTCTACTAAAAGGAATGAGTTCTTGGGGATGAGAGGGGAGCTACTACCTGGAACACTCCGTAGAGAATAATTCAATCAAGTGGAGATCTGGAAAATCATAATGATAATTTTAAAACATTGAAGGAAGATGACCCAAAGCAGCATTAAGTAGTTTCTGAAAGGTTCTGGAACTTAAAAACAAAAATGAGGAAGAGGACTTGAAGCACTAAAACAATAATTAAAATAAATTTCACATTGACAAAGCTTTTCAAAAATGATGAATGGACATGAAGTTCAGCTGCAATAAACTGTTCTGAAAAAGTTGTAAATTCTATTCTTGAATTACACCTCCACTGTAATCATATTTTCAAGAGAGATATCTGGTTTTTTAAAATGTCAGATGAAATCACTCTGGAATTTTATGAAACAAAAATGAAAGTCCTAAAACATGCTATGAATGATAGATTGTGGCTTAAGACAAACATGAAGGTTAGAAAATTATATGAAGAAGACAGAAGTACAAAAAGCTTCAAAATATTCTATGCCAGCTGTGTCAGTCTGACGATAAAGATAACCTGAAAATGGATACACAGTTATGAGAGAGAGATGATTTAGAAATTCAAATGTACATAGAATAGGAACACAGTAAAAAACTCTGAAAAAACTCTGTAACTGGTTAGTTCTCATCCATCTGCCCTCCCTCTAACTGTTTGATCATGGAAGTCAACAGGTAAGTAAGGGGTAAAATGCCCTTCAGAGAAGGTGATTTTGAAAATTCACAAACTGCATTTTTGAAGTCTTCAAGAATGACAATAAATCGAGGAGTTCTATGTGAACCACTTGCCTAAAATATTTGGTCTTAAGAAATATGCTGAAGAACTTAGGAATAAATCCATTTGACTCGCCAGAGGCCAACCTGTACAAAAATGATCCAAACATTCTAACAATGATGGATTTAGTAAGTTCCTATCAGAATAACGACATCGTTAAATTGGAAAAGATTCACAGTAACATATTGGATAATTCTTTCTTAAGAGAACACAGAAAAGAGCTTTTGTAAACCATCCAAACTCAAGTGCTTATACCATGATACACAGTCCTTTTATTTCTAAGCAGTTAAACACAGACATAGCTGATACAGGGGACTTGTTAGCACAAAGTATACTGGATGACAATATTCCCAGCCAAATTGAGTTAAGTCAAGCAAGTACATCTTTTCAGCAGACTGTAATTAGTAAAACTTTTACAAATGTAAAAGTTTTTAACTAGTCAAAACTACAGTTTTTCCAGTAGTCATGTATGGATGTGAGAGTTGGACTATAAAGAAAGCTGAGCACCAAGGAATTGATGCTTTTGAACTGTGGTGTTGGAAAAGACTCTTGAAGGTCCCTTGGACTGCAAGGAGATCAAACCAGTAATCCTAAGGTAATTAGTCCTGTGTAGTCATTGGAAGGACTGATGCTGAAGCTTCAATACTTTGGCCATCTGATACGAAGAACTGACTCACTGGAAAAGACCCTAATGCTAGGAAAGACTGGAGGCAGGAGGAGACGGTAAGGACAGAGGATGAGATGGTTGGATGGCATCACAGACTTGATGGACATGAGTTTGAGCAAGCTCCGGGAGTTGGTGATGGACAGGGAGGCCTGGTATGCTGCAGTCCTTGGGGTTGCAAATCGTTGGATATGACTGAGCGACTGAACTTACAAATGTACTTAATGCAATCATGCAAAACAACTAAACCTTAAAGAAACAAGAAATGGCTATTGTAAGGTGCTGTGTCCTGAAAGTTACTGAAGTCATGGCAGACATAGTTCTTTTAATCAACTGGGTTTATGTTTTGGCTGCTTCATTTACTGTAAGAAAAAAACAGCTTTACTGTCCAGAAGAAAACAAAACTGCCTTATGATTATGCAGTAGTAACATTCTGCGAACTTTTTCTGTTAAGAGCCAGATGGCAAATATTAATTCAACTCTCCCTCTGCACAGTAAAAGTAACCACAGACAATATGTAAATGAACAAGCATTTCTTCATTCTAATAAAACTTTATTTTCAAAACAAGAAGCATGCTGGATTTGCCGAAGTTTGCCAAGTCCCCTAAACATACAACATGATAATTTGTCACCAGCAACATGACCAGAGAGAAGATCTTTGGAATGATTTAGAATACACTGACATGTTACTGTTGATTGGCTTCATATGTTTTACTGGCAGAAATTTTATCACAAACAAGATACCGCAACTTGAAATGTATATGCCTTTGAACACTTTTTCCCCATGTAACAATGTTACAAATATTTGCTGTATTTTACAAAAGTCAACTCTCCAAAGCCTGTATATTTCTATAGCAGCAATGTAGTGAAGATTTAAATGAAACCCGTTAATTATAGTGGCACACTGTCCCTTATATTTCAAGCAGTAATACAAACAGTATACACAACTCAGAAATTCGAAACATTCACATTGAAATGTATTAGACTGGCTAAAATAAAAAGATAATACCAAATGTTGGTGAGGATATGAAACAAGTGGACCTCTTAATTGTTGCTAATGGAGATATAAAATGATACAACCACTTCAGTGAATTCCAAGGCAGTTTCCTGTAAATAGGCATTTATTCAGACTCAGCAATTTTACTCCGAAGTTCGCTTTGTTTCACACAGGCGAACAAAACCATGCATCCAAGAGGAAAATACACGTACAAAAAATGTTAATAATAATATTATTTGCAATGGTCAAAAACTAGAAATCTCAAATGTCCATTAACAGGGGGAAAAAAAGACAAACATATTACCATTCATATGGAATGCATACATATACTGCTGGAAATAATTTTACTAAAATACTATAAAATAGTAGCACTTTAAAAATGTATTCACTAAGCAAATACAGAGAATTAACTCCTCACACTAAAATCTAAATCTTTATTTCTCGTTCCCATACTCTTATCAAATGGGACTGGTCACTGTTCCCCAAACATAACCCCAAATTAATGATACATGTTCAAATTTTAAGTGTTAGCCACTCGGTTGTGTCCAATTCTTTGTGATCCCATGGATTTTAGTCCACCAAGCTCCTCTGTCCATGGGATTCTCCAGGCAAGAATACTAGAGTGGGCTGCTATTCCCTTCTCCATGGGATCTTCCTGACCCAGATCGAACCCAGGTCTCCTGCATTGCAGGAGGATTCTTTACTGTGTAAGCCACCAGGTAAGTTCAATGATACACCTTACTGCATTTTAGAAAGACAAATCTAACCTTTAATTTTCTTAGTATAATAACAAGCCCTTTTTGTTTTTAATAAAACATTTCTGCTTCCTTACAATTATAATACCGGGGGAAAAAAATAAGAAAAAAGAGATAATTTCACAACTCAAATAACTGTAGCTAATGTTTGGTGAGCATACGCCTAGCTTTTATATAATTATTTTTAAAATTGAGTTTACATTGTTTTGAAAGTTAATTTTTACTAACTGCAAAATGTTGTGAGCCTCTTTTTCTGTTATTTGACAGTTATCCTATCCTAGCATTTTTAGTGGACAGTAACATGGCCATACCATAACTTACGAGGCTGAATCTCGAACTCTGGTATATTCAGGCTGTTCTACTACTTCTGCTATAAACAAGGCTGTGAAGCAGAGTTGTGATTCTGAAGGGGAAGAGATGATTTGGGCAGTCACTCTTTTCCATTAAAGATCCAGCATAACTCTTGTGTTTTGCGTTTTGAGTTGCAGTGCCAATTTGTCCTCCAGAAAAGTTGTACATCCCAATTCATACATGACATCAGTATCACCTTCACAGTAGCTGCCCTCCTGTTTTGGAACTGTCACTTATATACTTGTTTCAGCCTCCTCTGGTCTGTATATAAGAACTGCCTCTAAAGTTGCAGAAAACGGCATATAAAGTTTACAGACTCCACCCTACTCTAACGCCAATGCATTTTTTGCTGAACCCACATGCTGACAAATACAGAGGGGAAAGAAAGCCACTATCATGCATATATTCCCTTGTTCTGTCAGTTGAGAAGGCTTCCCAAGTGACTCAGTGGTACTGCCAATGCAGGCGCCACAGGAGACATGGGTTTGATCCCTGGGTCAGGAAGATCCCCTGGAAGAGGAAATGGCAACCCACTCCAGGATTCTTGCCTGAAAAATCCCATGGACAGAAGAGCATGGCGGACCACAGTGCATGGGATCACAGAGTCAGAAACGACTGAGTACACACACAGTCAGTCAGCAATGAACACATTTTGTGCCAGGATCTTGGTTTCCAATACCATTTACCAACAAAAGGAAACAGGTTCCTTATGGAAAAGGTTGATTCTAGGCCCGGGGCAGGAAATACACCAGATAATCCTACAACATCGAGAATTGGCAGAGGATAAGGAAGCACTCCCCCGCAACTCACACAACAAAGAAAACCACCCATAACCACGGGAACATGTCAAAGGGAAGTATTTGCCAAACAGTTTCTAGTAGGCAAAGCTAGAATAATTTGAACAACAAAATTAATGAAGTAATACTAGATTATAAGCTAAAGCATAAAACAAACATCCATGAATCTATACTTATACAAATAAATGACCAAATAAGCAAATAAATGGGGGCAGAGGGGCAGAGGCGAATCTTCCAGAGAGAGCTCCAAATAATTCATGTAAATATCCTGCTCTCATGGAGGGAGCCCACTCCTCTGCTGGCTGTGCCCAGAGTCTTCCTTCAGTAAAGAGTACAGGATGGTAAGGGGAGGAAAAGTAACAACACTGACGAGACTGACAGACACGCCCTCAGTCAGATGCTCAAGGTGCACACCAACAGAGACAAGTTATGCTGACAGTACAGCACGTACCCTCAGTATGAGGCAACGAAAATGGGAGTCTGCTACGTAGTCTTCTTCCCCCAAATCCATAAATTTATGAGAAAAGCACAAGACAAATTCCAAATGAGGGAAATTCTATAAAATATCTGACCAGCATTCTCGATAGCCGCCAAAGTCATCAAAAACAAGGAAAGTCTAAGAAACTGCTACAGACAAGAGGAGCCTAAAGAGAGAGGAGGACTAAACAAAATGTAGTATCCTCACTGGAATATGGACGAGAAAATGGACATTAAGAATAAACGATGGAAATCTAAAGCATGGACTTTGCTTAATAGTGATGTATCAACGTTGGTTCACTAATTGAAACAAACGTACCATATTAAGGTTTGCACTTACTTTGGCACTCAATAAAATGCTGGACTGAATCTGTGGAATAAAACTGTTGAAATGAATGCTGTGGGTACAAGCTCAATAGTAATAAAAAAGTCTCTGTTCATGTAATTAATTTCTAGGTGATTTCTTTCTTGTCCCCAATTCTTAAGCTCTTTTTAGTGTATATGAGAAAGCACTAGCGAGGCTTTGTTACTTTCTTAAAGTGTAAGGCTTGTCTAAAATAATTGGTGCAGACAAAAATCTAAGGAAATAACATCTGTGCTGTTTTTTTGGTCCCATCTTGGTTTTGAAAGTCATCTATTAGTTCAAATCACAGTGGTACCAGGTTCTGCAATTTTTCTG
Organism: Antilocapra americana; assembly: GCA_007570785.1. NCBI lineage: Eukaryota > Metazoa > Chordata > Mammalia > Artiodactyla > Antilocapridae > Antilocapra > Antilocapra americana. The sequence continues at coordinate 465,199 of ML660779.1, read as the reverse complement.
GATGACTATTTTTATACCTTACTGTGAGAATTGGCTCACTGAGTAACTTCTCAGGATTAACAAGGTACTGGGAACTGACGGAAACTCTTTGAATCCACACCCTTTGTAAACTCAAGTTGGAAAATAGAAAGCTAAGAATGGCAGGAAGAAAAAGAAAGTACCCAAACAAAGAAAATGTGGTGGAAGGCTGCCATGAGAAATAACCAGCATAGAGAAGATTATTATTTCCAAAGTAACTTGTTGCCTAAAGAAAAAGTTAGATCTTCTTAAGATTATTTGGAATGCAATAAATGCTTTGTTAAAAGCCATCATGTAATACTTAAGAAAACAAAACAAGTCCACTCAAATCCACCACGCTATATCTTATCTTCACAATATATTTCACAGAAATAAAATAATTTTTTGGCTACATTTTGCTCTTTAAAAGTAAGCTACAGATTGTCAGAAGTGATTTTAAAGACTTAGTTTTTAAAATTCCCTAGAATAAAAACTCAAAAGAAAGAAAATGAAATTTAAGAAGTACTATGCTTAAAAATGAATAAATAAGTACCAAAAACCTTCTTGAGGTAAAATCATTTTCTTAAGCCTCTATTTCCCAAATCTCTTTCTTATTTACATTTTCCTATTTCTCTGAATTGTAATTATTTTAATAAGGTACACCTCGATACCTCAGTAATACGAGGTACAGCGTGTTTGTAAAAAACTGTGTGTGCATGCATGTTTAGTTGTGTCCCAGTCTTTGTGTTCCTATGGACTGTAGCCCACCAGGTTCCACTGTCCATGGAATTTTCCAGGCAAGAATACTGGGGCGGGTTGCCATTTCCTACTCCAGGGGGTCTTTCTGACCCAGGAATTGAACCCATGTCTCCTGCGTCTCTTGCACTGGTAGGTAGATTCCTTTATCACTGCGCCACCTGGGAAACCCATAAAACATATTAAAGCCCCTCAATTCCATTTATAGTTTAATCAATAACAATTCTAGAAATAAATATCTGTTTGATGGGCTCACTTAACACTGACAGTGTACATTTTTATCTTAAATTCATGTTTCAAAAACATACACATGTGCATCTGTGCAAACATGATTTTACTTGTCCCTATGTAACTGGCACCACTTATCTTCAATCAGTCTTCCTTCAACTTGCAGGGCTGTTATTCCACACCAATGCAGTAAGCAGGAATTTCAGTGTAAACCAGATTTGTGGGTAGACACTGCTTTGTATATTTATCCTGGTGATTTGCTCTCAGATACAAAATTCGTAATTCTAGTAAAATACTCATTGGATAACATTTAATAAAAGACTTTAAAAGCTCAACCAAAGGAAGGTTAAGAAATTAATCTTTAACATATTTAAACAACTGAAATACGGTATAGGAATAGAGTAATTGGGGCTTCCCAGGTGGCTCAGTCGTAAAGAACCCACCTACCAAATACAGGAGATGCAGAAGATGTGGGTTTGACCTGTGGGTCAGGAAGATCCCCTGGAGAATGAAAAGGCAATCCACTCCAGTATTCTTGCCTGAAAAATTTCATGGACAGAGGAGCCTGGTAGGCTATAGTCCACGGGCTTGCAAAGAGTCAGACATGACTGAGAGACTAAACACATTCAGTAATTAATGTTTCAAAATTTCCACTCCAAACACATCACACGCATAACAAAGTGTAACTAGATTTTCACAGACATGGAAGTAACTGAAGGCATTTCAGAATCTGGCCACAACTATGTGAAGACTGCAGTTGGACCTCTGACAAATACCAAAGACAGATTTTAGGCGCTATACCGAGGTCACACCAGGTAACAGAACACAATGTCATAGAATACTGACTCTGGGTCAAGCAGTTCTATCTTTAAAAACTGCCTCTTCTACTTGCTAACTGTATGACCTCAGACAAGTCATTTAACTAGTGTGAGCCTTAATATCCCTATCTGTAAAATTTATGCAATGCTCACTGTCTTATAAAGCTTATGAGAAGCAAATGAAATACTGCATGGCAAGCAGGTAGCATTAGGCCTTGTCCATCAGAAACAGTTTTTTCCCATCAGACTTGAGATTTATGATGCTGGCTTCTTTCCAACCTTGGGAGAGAAGCCAAAGGGCAAAATGTGTATTTGGCAAATTTTCCCATATTTGAAACTTAGTCAACTGTGAGGGATCTGCAATTTTAGATAGTATCCAATTCAGAAATTCAGTATATATTATTGACATCATAATTTATTTTAACCAAATAAAATTATAAAGAAGATAAATCAGGTAGCAGAAAAGCTGACCCAAAATATAAATGGTGCAATAAATTTTTCAAACCTATGAACCATGTTAATAAGCAGAACACTCTAGAACTCAGTATAAAACACCTTTGCTGATTATCTTTTAAAAACATAGTTTCTCAGAGGCAAAAATCCATTTGGGTTTCTCTGTTGACTCATTTGGTAAAGACTTCATTTACTTCAAGACAATCAACTAACTCTACCCACACCCAGTGCTTCTAATTCTTCTTTATTCTTATTCCCCTTCCAGTAAGAAAACAACTTGCCCCAAACATAACACAACAAAAAGACAACTATATTCTATAATCAATGAACTTGCCAAACAATCTTTTAATGCAGAAAGCAGACTCTAAAAGCAGCCTTCAGAGATGTTTGCCAACTAGGTGCCTCTACCGCTAAAACATTTTAGCATGGTTACCAGCCAAACAGGTATATACTTATTATGTTGGATCTACATACACAGTGTAATAGAAAATTAAATGGCTTCTTCAAAAAAACATGACTTTTTAATAAAATAAGGTACGGTTATCACATTGTTTCAATCCAAATATGGCATCATAGTGCCATTCCAAAAATAAATCTAAGTCCCATGTGAGATTCAGCCTTTTAGCTGTGTTCATTTCCTTTTAGGGCTCAAGTTTCCCACAGGAAAATTATTCAGTGTTTGGCAAAACTGTCCGAAATCATGTATAGATAAGGCACAACTGGTGACTGCACCATCAATCTTTTCCTGCTTTGCTATTGTTGCTTCTCCTTCACAGTACCCCATCATGGAGAGGCCCAAGAAGCAGAAAATACTCAAGAACTTTCATCTGACAAAAGTGAAGACAGTAAGTGTCACTTTGAGTAAAAGGTGTCAAGGAGATAATTTATGAGTCAGCTAAATTAGAAGACACAAAATTATTTTATATAAAGTCACATTTCAAATATATATTTCTGATAATTGTGATGAATACCAAATACTTATTTCAACTGTATTATTATTATTACTGAGCAAAAGTGCACGTCAAATGCCCTCTTAATACTTCTTAATACAGATTGTATTATTTGACGGGTATTATTCACCTAAAGGTTTTATAAAGTATTACATGCTAAAAATAAAATCTTCTCAAAATCACGCTCAAGACAGAAATTCATGTTTAAGATTTTAATTTTCCAAAGTAAAGAGCTAAGCTTAAGAAACAATCCTGCTTAGTCGCTCAGCTGTGTCCAAGTCTTTGTGACCCCATGGACTGTAGCCTGCCAAACTCCTTGGTTCATGGGGATTCTCCAAGAAAGAATACTGGAGTGGGTTGCCATCCCCTCTCCCAGGGGATGGTCCCAACTCAGGGATTGAACCCAGGTCTCCCACATTGCAGGCAGACTCTTTACTGTCTGAACCATCAGGCTACCTAAGAAGCAACTAACAAGAAATTAAAGACTTAAAAGCTATCTTATTTTATCATTAATGTATAAAGCTATAATCAGTTAGATCTTTGCCTACTAACCTAAAAACAGCATACAAGTAACAGGTATACAGTCAATCAAGCTCTATTAGTATCTATGTTGTAATGGCTTATTACATAGTAAGAGCCCTCCTGGAATTAAATTTTTTTTATGTTTTTCTATTTAAAATTCCTGGGAAACAGCAACTTATTTAAAAGGATAAGCAATGATATTCAATTTTATTTAAGCAAAAAAGTCACCCTCCAATCTCACTAGCAGTACAGATAATAACAACATAAATACAAACAAAGGCTTTCTAAAATCATGTTTCATATATATATTTTTTTACTCCCCCTAACATTTCTGAAGTGACTGCTACTGATAAAGAAAACTTGTTAACTAATTAAGATTTTTCAAATCTTAATTTGTTTGGTTGAAAGTACCAATGGAAAGACTTTTTTAAAATTTAATCCACATCAAAATCTGAACACTTTTCCAAAGCTGCTGCTAAGTCACGTCAGTCGTGTCCAACTCTGTGCGACCCCATAGACGGCAGCCCACCACGCTCTTCCATCTCTGGGATTTTCCAGGCAAGAATACTGGAGTGGGTTGCCATTTCCTTCTCCAATGCATGAAAGTGAAAAGTGAAAGTGAAGTCGCTCAGTCATGTCCAACGCTTCGAGACCCCATGGACTGTAGCCTACCAGGCTCCTCCGTCCATGGGATTTTCCAGGCAAGAGTACTGGAGTGGGGTGCCACTGCCTTCTGCATCCAAAGCTGCTGGAAATGCCCAATTTCTAAGCACTTGACCAATGCTGAACAATCCTTTGGACTTATTTTGGTGTCATGTTTGAGTCAGGGAGGTCTGAGACCTGGACTTTAGTCCCAGTTCTGCAACTAACATAACTGTGTCACTAGTCTGGGTCTCCCTTTCCCCATTTGAGAAAGGAAGAGTCTAGATTATGAACTCTTAAGGGAACCAGTAGCTCTGTCACTTTAGGATTCTATATTGATATTATTCACCTACTCAAAAACCTTAAGTCTATCTCCAATTCCTAGTGAAAATCACATCCCTTAGCCTTTAATTCCAGATCAGGTAGCCTCAAATTTATCTTTATGACCTTATTTCATTATATCTCAAATGGAAACCATACTGCCCTATTCACAAGGAAGCTAACAGCAGCTGCTGACATATACTGAATGTTTACTTCAGACCAAGCACTATGCTGAGCTTTACATGCATTACCTCATTAATCTTTAGAATACTTGTATGATATAGTACTATTCACAACAACAACTAAGAGGAATTATCAGTCTTGTCCAAAGTTGCACAGTGTCAGGGATAGGATTCAAACCCAGGTCTGCCTGCCTCTCAAGCACATACTTTTAATCACTACATATTACATGGTCTCTCTTAAGTATATAAATGCTCCTTGGAAGAAGAATGACAAACCTAGACAGTGTATTAAAAAGCAGTCATCACTTTGCTGACAAAGGTCCGTACGTTCAAAGCTATGGTTTTTCCATAGCTTTTCCAGTCATGTATGGATGTACGAGTTCGACAATAAAAAAGGTTGAGTGCTAAAGAACTGATGCTTTTGAACTGTGGTGCTGGAGAAGACACTTGACAGTCCCTTTGACTGCAAGGGGATCAAACCAATCAATCGTAAAGGAAATCAACCCTGAATATTCATTGGAAGGGCTGGTGCTGAAACTCCCAATACTTTGGCCACCCGATGCGAAGAGCTAACTCATTGGAAAAGACCCTGATGCTGGGAAAGACTGAAGGCAGGAGGAGAAGGGGGCAACAGAGGATGAGATGGTTGGATGGCATCACTGACTCAACGGACATGAGTTTGAGCAAACTCTGAGAGACAATGAAGGACAGGCAAGCGGTTCATGGGGTAGCAAAGAGTCAGACACAACTTAGGCAACTGAACAACAACAACATTTAGACATTCGAAGCTCAAAACTGTCACACTTTTATTTTTCCCTAATGAAACTCATTTTTAAAGTGCAATTAAAGTGATACCTCTTTACCACTTCAGTGCCAAATTTCTTTTCAATCTCTAAACTATTAAATGCTCTTACCGTAATCCCCAGTGACTTGTTCCCTGGTAAAGTATATCTAAATATATGTATCTTAATGTTGGAAAACTTTGGGACTAATTCGCCTGTGGAACATATTATAAAAAAAAGCAAGACAAAATACATAAAACGGCAGTAATATAATGGAGTAAACCATCAAGGCAGGGCTTTAAGGGCTTATGATCCCTGAGAGAAAGAGGCTCAGTATGCCCCTCCACATTCACCCAAGGTCTTTCCTCTGAGGGTATAAGCTGATTTCCAGCAGGCCCTGGAAGTTATTAGGAGACTGACTCTTTGCAACAAGGAAATAACAGTGGCAATCTTTCATTGAGTTTCTGTGATGTCATCATGCACAATTCTATATCTATATACTTAAGATGTGACAGCATCACTTTTTCACAATAATTCTAACAAGGGGATAAAATCCCATTTTACAGAGTAGAGAACCAAGAGCCAGAGATTCCAAAATCCATGCTCTTTTTACTGCCTTATCTCAGAAAAAGTGATCCAAATACTTTATACTATATTTATAAAGGAAATGAAGTAACAGTATGAAGAGATTTACATCAATGCAACATGCATCTGATGTTGAGTTGACTCCTGTATTAGAGTCTTCTTTACTTAAAGGTAAGTATCATTCTGAAGTTCTGACAGATTATATTACCTAACACACTGAGAACTAGGATTTAAATTTTGTCTTATTTCCAGTGCTCTGTAGGTTACAGCTATACATATATCCTTAATATATAACATGTAAATAATGTAACATAAATGACATTAACATAATTTAAGTAGGAATTTTTTAAATTCCAACAAATGTCACAGGGAGAATATTTTAAAATGAAAATGCCTTTTAAGTAAAATTCTGCTCCTCAGGGACCAATGAAGACAGAGATACACAAAATTTTTTTTTTTTTTTGGTCTAGCTATAAATAAACTGCTTTGGCAGTGGGGGTTTCCCCAGTCTTACCGGAAGAATTTTCAGAAATATATTATGCTATTTAATGTTGTAACTTTTGCTTTCTCCCCAAAGTAATGTCTTACTAATTCAACAAATATTTACTGAAAGCTAAGAGACACAAATTAAAGTTTTACTTTTAAAAGACTCTTTCATATTTTGATAGAAGCCAATACAATCTTTTTCTAACAAGCCAATAAAACTTTTATCAAGTGACTACCCTCATGGTAATTTAACATTATGTGCTTTGTACTGTCCTAAAGGCTTTCTCATGTCATATATTGTTTGATAATTATAAATCACTTTTGTCTATTGATTCTTTGGGGCCCTTTAATCCTGTCCAGCTAAATTTTCTTATGCCAATCTCTTCTAAGGGGTATGGAGAGAGAAGACTACAGAAATCTTACTCTACCCAGAGCTCAGCCCACCCCATATGCTGACTTCTAAGGAAATCTATCTAACACACATTTTCTTACCTATGAACACCAGAGTTACTTGCATTCCTCTTGTAATCTCATAATGCAAGGTCTTACATTACAGATACTTGTATACCAGTACACATATACTCATTACATATATACATATACACACTTTTAAAAAATATATTCCATCCCATGAGGTCAAAGTAGAGGCTTTCTAATATCTGCTATCTTCACTTGGTGGTAAAAAAAAAAAAATTAGATTCAAACACACTTATGAGGCATAGTAATACATTAGAAATTAAAAAGGTCTTATAGCCTCAAAACTCAATTTTCCACAATTGTCAAAGAGGGATAACATCCCCCTTGCCTGTTTTCTAGGAGGAAGAAATCAGATGATAAATAGGAAACTACTCAGTACAGGACCATAGGTAATACAGTGCTATTACGCCCTCATTTTCTACTTTAGTGATATGTTCTAAACCTACACTTCCTGGTTTCATTCTCCTAAAATTTACCTACCTCTCCCTAAATGTGGTCTTTTCATAAAAAAATAACACACATGCGTAGTTGTAAAGGTCAAATAGCACAGAGCCTACGAAGAAAAAGAACAGACCTCTCATACTTCACACTATCCCCTGATGCCCCAAGGCAACAATTTTCACATTTTAAAATTTTTAGCTGTTTTTTTATTTCTGAAGAAAATGTGTAATTGCAACTTTTTGGCTTTTCTGAAAAAGAGTTTCTAGTATGGGAGGTGATACTGTGGCTCTGCTACAGTCCCAACCCAACCTATCCTCCCACACTTACTTCCCTACCCTCATGAGGACACTCAACATTAACTCTGCTACAATTTTTCACTAACTCAATACTGTTCATAACTGAATCACAGAGTATATATCATGATCAAATTTCCTTCTTTAATTTTCTATCTTTTCTAAAGTTACTAATTATGAGATTTTTTTCTTTCCTTCAGTGTTCTAGCTATCTGTATTTGTAAGGCAGGTAAATATTTTGAGACCCCAAATATCTAAAAATGGGTTTTATCCTCACACTTGAATGAAAGTTTGACTGGGCATAAAATTCTAGGTTAAAAAAATCACTTCTTAAAATTCTGAACTTACTTCCAATTATTTTCTTGCTTCAATGTAGTAGGAAATCCAATGCTATTCAGATCTCTGTACTCAGGATGTTTGTACAGCCCCATCCCTCCTCAAGACCAAAATACCTTTAGGGTTTTCTTCACCCTTAGTTTTCTGAAATTTTATGATTTGCCATTACAAAGTCTTTTTTATTACATTAAGCTGGTTTGTCCTTTTCATTGTTGTTGTTCAGTTGCTAAGTCATGTCCGACTCTTTCCAACCCCATGCACTGCAGCAGAACAGGCCTCCCTGTGCCTCACCAACACCCGGAGTTTGCCCAAGTTCACATCCATTGAATCAGTGACGCTATCCAACCATCTCATCCTCTGTTGCCCTCTTCTCCTTTTGCCTTCAATCTTTCCCAGCATCAGGGTCTTTTCTAACAAGCTGGTTGTTCGCATCAGGTGGCCAAAGTATTAAGAGCTTCAGCATTAGGGCTTTCAAAGAGTCTTCAGAGGCTAACTTCACTTTGGATTGACTGGTTTGATCTTGCTGTCCAAGGGACTTTCAAGAATATTCTTTAGCACCACCGTTTGAAAGCATCAATTATTTGGTGCTCCGCCTTCTTTCTGGTCTAACTCTCACATCCATAAGTGACTGCTTCCTTTTCATTATGTAAACTCATATCCTTCAGTTGATAAATTTCTCTTGTGATATTAGAGACTTTCCCCATTCTTCTCTGTTTCTGAAAGTCTTCTTAGTCAGATATTGGACCCCCTTGATCACATCTCTAATTGTCTTGCTTTCATCTACTTTACTGTTTTTTGTTTCACTATTTAGTCTATCTCAATTTTATCTTCCAACTTTTCTAATTTTTTAAAATGTCTGATTATATTTTTAATCTCAAGAGCTTTCTTATTCTTTTTTTAAATGGCATCCTATTTTGTTTAATGGAAGCAAAATCATTTCTGAAAATATTTAGTTATAAATACTGGATTCTGGAGTGGGGGCTTTTCTTCTGTGACTTGCACTGCTTCTGCTTCCTGTTTTAGGTTTTGCACATTCATGATACATATTCTCAAATCTATTCATAAGACTTTCTCTGGTTGACTACTGATATTAAATATAAGGTATAAAACACAACTGGAAGCCTCAGACGCATGAGTGGGACTCACTGACTGATGGGCATCAACTTAAAGTGATGAGCCTGCTGAGTCCATGTGAATTGACAGCCCTCAAATACTGGCCCCCAGACTGGACTCCTCTTATCTCTTGCTTTAGAAAGTTTAAGTTTGACTAAGAGTATTCTAGAAGTGTAGTGGGAAGAGGATTTTGTCGTTGTTTAGCTGCTCAGTTGTGTATGACTCTTTTGTGAGCCCTGTGAACTCTAGCTCGCCAGACTCCTCTGTCCATGGATTTCCCAGGCAAGAATACTGGAGTGGGTTGCCATTTCCTTCTCCAGGGGATCTCCCCAACCCAGGGATCAAATCCATGTCTCCTGCATCGGCAGGCGTATTCTTTACCACTGAGCCACCAGGGAAGCCCAGGAAGAGGATACTGATTATTTAACAAGCAGATATTCTCTTGACACTCAGGTTTTCGGCAAGGTGTTTTAGGCACATTCTCAGCTATGCCTGGCATCTGAACAGCTGTGGTTCAGTCTCTGAAGAGTAACTTTCCCATCTTCTGCTGGGATGGTGAAAAACCAGTTGTCTGCTAGCACCAGCTTGGGATGGAGATCAGGGTAGTGGGGGGGGGCGATACCTAAGTGTGCTTTCAACAAACTTTCTAACAATTGTTTCATTTTCAGCTTCATGCTACTCTCTGCCTGTAAAGGCATATCAAGAATCTAATTTCCACCTATTTATTGGGTTTTATGAGATGAGTTTGACTCTTTTGTCCCTCCTCTCTGACTTTAGAATTCAGCTTTGTCAATTCTGCAGTCAGTTACCACTTGTCCGCTGGGTTTCTATGACCCCTGTAATTTTTTTGAGTTCGTTCATCTGCCAATACCTCTGCTCCTCTTCTCTTTGTCCATATGTATTATACTTCTGCTATTTTTATAGTGGATCAAACCAGTCAATCCTAAAGGAAATCAGTCCTGAATATTCATTGGAAAGACTGATGCTGAACCTGAAACTTCAATACTTTGGTCACCTGTTGCGAAGAACTGACTCCTTGGGAAAGATTGAGGGCAGGAGGGGCAGGGGATGACAGAGGATGAGATGGTTGGATGGCATCACTGACTGGATGGACATGAGTTTGAGCAAGCTCTTGAAGTTGGTGATGGACATGGAAGCCTGGCATGCTGCAGTCCATGGGGTTGCAAAGAGTCAGACATGACTGAGCAACTGAAATGAACTGATTGTGGAGTTAACAGAAATAAACATGCATACTAAATCTGCTAATATTTAGTAGAAGTCTGTCATATGTTTTCCAAGTATAGAAGTTAGTTGATAAATTGATAAAAGTTTCTTAATCTCTCTAAACCTAAGTTTCCTCACCTGTTTTTTATATATATAAACAAAAAATAAAAAACCCCGTACCCAATAGGTTTCTGTGACAGTTACATGAGGTAACAATGTAGGTTCTGAAGTCAGAAAGACTTGGGTTTGAATCCCATATCTTCTATTAACTGCTTGACTCCAGCAACTCCAAAGTCCACATTTTTCACCTTTGTAATGGGATTAATAATGAGTTACTAGCTCACAGACTGTTGAAAGGATTAAATGAGACAAAGTTTATAAAATTTTTCTGAAGCATAAGTCTCTGTTAACAATTATATTGTTGCCCATAATGCTTTATACACCTAAAATTACACACCCAAACACATATACACACTGCACATCAGCCTATTTAATTTTCTTCAGGACTTGACTGAATAAAGCCAAACTCCAACTTCCCTACAAAAACAACAAGATATAATAGAAAAGGACAACGAATTAGGAAGTATGCAGTCTGTCACAAATGGGTATGTGGCCACTGGACTGTTTTCCTATTGGTAAAAGGAGAGAATCAGACCAAATGATCTATAATGTCTTTTTCAGTTCAAATGATCTTCCCTGTCGCCTTTGGGGATAATATGACTTTCAAGAATTCAATGTTTCTAATTATCTGTCTGATAATGTTAATTTTTACAGGTATTTTCATATATCTTGTTTTTCCAACTAGACAGTATGAATTTGCTCTATGAATACCAAGGTGAGTTGCTTCCCCAAGCTAACAAGGTAATGAGGCCACTCTTTGAATATTAAATCAGAAAACAAAGTTTTATGGTAAAAGTGATATACACATCCACCTCAAAAAGAACGAGTTAGGAAGTCAGACTGTTAAAATCTGCAAGGAAATATAGGTAAGTAACAAAAGAAGTTAATTTAACAAAGAATATGTCAACTAGAAGGTCAGTGCTAGAAATACAAATGATTTCAACTTTTATGAGGAGCCCAATGGCCAGGTTTTCTGATTACAGAGGTGGAATATCAGGCTTAGTCTTATATTAGGAAATGTTCATGTTACAGAACCATATTCTGAGATTTCATTCTCACCAAGCAACATTCTGAATATGGCCTGACTACCCATGAAGACCAATTGAGAGAGAAAGATTGCTCCCTATTGCCAGCACTGATTTCTTATTTTAAACTAATGAAGTAACATGATTTTAAACACTGGCAAATCCCACAGGCCCTGGCAGGCTATACCCCATGGAGTTGCAAAGAGTTGGACACGACTAAGCAGAGATGTGCGCGTGCACTCACACACATACACACACACGGACCCACTCCAAGAAATAGATCCATGGTATGCCAGCTGTCCCACCAGTAGGCTTGGTAAATGTATCCAGATAGTTCCTCTGTGAAGCCTTTTGAAAAACAGATAACAGAATTTTTCCTTATGAAACATGTAAAAACTATGAAGTTCCATAAGCAAGTAATCATGTGATCCTTCTTTAAATCCCCGAGGCCAGCTAGCAATACTGGCATCTAGTGGAGCTTGCTACGTAAGTGCTTCTTGATTGCTTCTTAAACTTCCCCTAAAAGTCAGCTATGGCATAACACCATTTTCCATACCCTACAGCAGCTATCATCCCCTTCATGCATCACAGCCTTGTCATGGTGAATGGGCTTATGTGACTTAATGAAAATGCCATATCATGCAGTGTCACCCAAAATGGATGGGTCCTGACAAAGGGCGCTGACAAAACGTGGTCTACTGGAGGAGGAAATGGCAACCCACTCTCAGTATTCTTGCCATAAGAACCCCATGAACAGCATGAAAGGGCAAAAATATATGATACCTGAAGATTAACTCCCCAGGTCGGAAGGCGTCCAATACGCTACCTGGGAAGACCAGAGGCAACTAGTAATAGTTTCAGAAAGAAATGAAGTGGCTGGGCCAGTGTCGAAAAGGTGCTCAGCTGTGGATGTGTCTGATGGTGAAAATAAAGTCTGATACCGTAAAGAACAATATTGCATAGGAACCTGGAATGTAAGGTCGATGAATCAAGGCAAGCTGGATGTGGTCAAGCAGGAGATGGCAAGACTGAACACTGACATCTTAGGAATCAATAAAGTAAGTGGATTGGAATGGGTAAATTTAATTCACATGACCATTGTATCTACTCCTGTGGGCAAGAATCCCTTGTAAGAAATGGAGTAGCCCTCATAGTCAACAACAGATTCTGAAACACAGTACTTGGGTGCCATCTCAAAAATGACAGAATGATCTCAGTTCGTTTCCAAGACAAACCATTCAACACCACAGTAACCCAAGCCAATGCCCCAACCACAGGTGAGGAAGAAGCTGAAGCTGACTGGTTCTATGAAGACGTACAACACCTTCGAGAACTAACACCAAAATAAGACGTCCTTTTCATTATAGGGAATTAGAATGCAAATAAAGGAAGTCAAGAGATAACCTGTAATAACAAGAAAGTATGGCCTTGGATTACATAATGGAGCTCGGCAAAGGCTAACAGTTTTGTCAAAAAAACTTGCTGGTCACAGCAAACACCTTTTTCCAACAACCCAAGAGACAACTCTATACATGGACGTCACTAGATGGTCAATACTGAAATCAGATTGATTACGTTCTTTGTAGATGAAGAAGCTCTATACAGTCAGCAAAAGCAAGACTGGGAGCTCACTGAGCTCCTTGCTGCAAAATCAGGCTTAAAGTGATTTTGGGCCATTCAGTAATGACCTAAATCAAACCCCTTATGATTATATTATACAGTGGAGGTGATGAATAGACTCAAGTGGTTAGATCTGGTAGATAAGAGTGCCTGAAAAATTACAGACAGATGTTTGTAACACTATACAGGAGGCAGCGACCAAAATTATTCCAAAGAAAAAGAAATACAAGAAGGCAAAGTGGTTGTCTGAGGAGGCTTTACAAATAGCTGAGGAAAGAAGAGAAGTGAAAGGCAAGGAAGAAACGAAGAGATTTATCCAACTGAATGTAGAATTTCCAGAGAACAGCAAGAAGAGATAAGAAGGCCTTCTTACATGAACGACGCAAATAGAGGAAAACAAGAGAATGGGAAAGACTAAGAGATCTCTGCAAGAAAATTTAAGAGGTCATGCAAGGATGGGCACAATAAAGGACAGAAATGGTTAAGTACCTACCTGAAGCAGAAGAGATTAAGAAGAGGTGGCAAGAATACACAGAACTGCACAAAAAAGGTCTTAATTACTCCGATAACCACAATGGTGTGATCACTCACCTAGAGCCAGACATGCTAGAGTATGAAGTCAAGTGGGCCTTGGGAAGCATTACTCCGAACAAAGCTAGAAGAGGTGATGGAATTTCAGCTGAGCTATCTCAAATCCTAAATGATGATGCTGTGAAAGTGCTGCACTCAATATGTCAGCAAACTGGAAAACTCAACAGTGGCCACAGGACTTGAAAAGATCAGTTTTCATTTCAATCTCAAAAAAGAGCAATATCAAAGAAGCTTCAAACTACCACACAATTGCGTTCATCTCGCATGCTACCAAGGTTATGCTCAAAATCCCTCCAGTGAGGCTTCAGCAGTATATGAACGAAGAACTTTCAGGTGTACAAGCTGAGGAACCAGCTTGTATCAGTTTAAAAAAGGCAGAGGAACCAGAGATCAAAATGCCAACATTAGGTGGATCATGGAGAAAGCAAAGGAATTTCAGAAAAACATCTACCTCTGCTTCACCGACTGCGTGGAAGCCTTTGATAATATGGATCACAACAAACTGTGGAAAATTCTTAAAAGATAAAAGTAACAGACCACCTTACCTGTCTCCTGAGAAACCTGTATGGGAATCAAGAAGTAACAGTTCAAACAAGATATGAACAATGGACTGCTTCGAAATTGGGAAAGGAGAATGACAAAGCTGTGTACTGTCACCTTGCTTATTTGACATCTATGCAGAGTACATCATGTGAAATGCCAGGCTGATGAATCACAAGTTGGGATCAGGATTGTTGGGAGAAATATCAACAACCTCAGATATGCAGATGATACCACTTTAATGGCAGAATGTGAAGAGGAACTAAAGAGCCTCTTGATCAGGGTGAAAGAAGAGAGTGAAAATGTTGGCTTGAAACTCAACATTAAAAAAACTAAGGATATGGGAGAACGGCATTGAAACATGTAAATTATCATATGTGAAATGAATCACCAGCCCAGGTTTGATGCATGATACAGGGTGCTCAGGGCAGGTGCACTGGGATGACCCAGAGAGATGGAATCGGGAGGGAGGTGGGAGGGGGGGTTCTGGAAGGGGAACACATGTATATCTATGGTGGATTCATGTCAAAAATAAATAAAAATAAAATAGAATTTTGTTTAAGAAGAAAAAAAAGAATAAATGAATTTTCTGTGCAAAGTGATATTTTTCTTTCCAAGCAATTTTAAATAAAACAAGTTATGTAACTCATAAGCCTAAAAAATAAAAATAAAACAAACTAAGATCATGGCATCCGGTCCCATTACTTTGTGGCAAATAGAAGAAGAAAAATTGGAAGCAGTGACAGATTTTCTTTACTCAGGCTCCAAAATCACTGTGGACAGTGACTGCAGTCATGAAATTAAAAGATGCTTGCTCCTTGGAAGGAAAGCTGTCATAAACCTAGACAGCATATTAAAAAGTAGAGACACTTTGTCGACAAAGGTCCATATAATCAAAGCTATGATTTTTCCAATAATCATGTACAGACCTGAGAGCTGGACCATAAAAACGGCTAAGCACCAAAGAACTGATTCTGGTGCTGGAGAAGACTCTTCAGAGTCCTTTGGACTGCAAAGAGATCAAACCAGTCAATCCTAAAGGACATCAACCCTGAATATTAACTAGAAGGACTGATGCTGATGCTAAAGCTCCACAACTTTTTGGCCACCTGATGCAAAGAGCTGACTTATTGGGAAAGACCCTGATACTAGGAAAGATTAAAGGCAAAAGGAGAAGGAGGTGGCAGAGGATGAGATGCTTAAATAGCATCACTGACTCAATGGACATGAAGCTGGGTAAACTCTGGGAGACAGTGGAGGACAGAGGAGCCTTTTGTGTTGCTGTCCATGGGGTCACAAAGGGTCGGACATGAATTAATGATTGAACAACAACAATAACAGTACCATAAGCACTTCAGTCTGACTACATGACCAGCAGTGTGTTAAGAAAAGAAAGGAAGGAAAGATGGAAAAGTGGTAATGACTAAGAGGGGAAAAAAGGCAAAACCAAAGAATTAGAACAACTTCCTTCACCAAGCTGTCCTATTCTGTTGTTCTTCTTTCATGGTTGACAATTTTTACAGCGTACCTTATGTTGATCTAAAGCCAAAATCTTGTACATGCTGTGAGAAACTGGCAGGCTGATAGCACTGACTTAAATTCCCTGGGGCTTCCCGAGTGGCTCAGTGGTAAAGAATCTGCCTGCCAAGGCAGGAGATGTGGGTATGATCCCTGGGTCAGAAAGATCCTCTGGAGAAGGAAATGGCAACCCACTCTAGTATTCTTGCTTGGGAAATCCCATGGACACAGGAGCCTGGTAGTGGGCTACAGTCTATGGGGTCCTAAGAGAGTCAGACATAACTTAGCAACCAAATAACAATAACAAAAGGTCCATTGGCCAAGGCTACTGAATTTCCAGGAGTAAAGTTACCTAGCATATAAATCACACACATTTCCACACTAGTGCTTGGTACAAAGAGAGATGTTTACTATTTAGAGTCTAGAATGACCTTGACCATATGAAAAACCGCAAATGGGCTTCAGAATATCCTTTGACTATCACTGCTCTATAATGTCAAGAAGTTATAACAGTGACCAGAAAGTGATCATTAGAAAGGGTCATTCATTAGTTCCGTAAAACTTAACAAAACTTCCATACTAAGCCAGGTCTCATGTTAGACTTGGGAGTTAAAGGTATGAAGAGACACTGAACCTAGCTTTAGAGACTTTAGAAACAAGTAAAGGGAGTAAACGGAATAGTTTTATGTTGAATTTAAAGCTAATGTCATTTTAGAAAGGTGAGAATTTATGCCTCCCTACTTAAATGTGGGACTGGCTTTCAACGATTGTACATGGGGTGATACCACACCAATATGTAAAACTTCGTTAGATACAAAACTATGGCAGATAAGTAATATATTCACTTTTATTTGCAAAGCACTTTACATATTACAAAGTTCTTTTACATCCATTATCTAATTCAGTCCTCAAAGTAACCCTGTGAAGGATGAAAGGATTATTATAAATAGAAGAAACTAAGTGCTCAGAGAAGCCACTAGCCCTTACAAAATGTTTCAATTAGTAATAGAATCACAGATTCTCTGTTCAGAGTTCATTTTACATATCATGATTCCCTTATTACCTAAATTTTGAAGAAAAGCCAAATGACTCATTTATAGCCATAGGAAATGTCTAGAACATTCCTTGGGTCTGCAAAATATACTAACAATATGCATATTTAATATAAAACTTTAACCTGAATGGAAAAAGTATTTAAAAATCAACACAAATGACTTACGAAGCCTTTAAAATATTTTCATAATTCCGTGATTCTCCCCATCCTAAACTTCCCCAAATCTCCTCATACAGCAGTAAATTCTGGTTTGTCAATAATTTATTTCACAAGTCTTTTATGATACAAAAACACATAGTCAGTAACATTCCTATAACATCATCAAAAGCCGATGTTTTAATCAAACCTGAAAAGCTGAGGAAACTCCCAGAAATCACTATACTACTGGGAACTCATAACCCTGTTGCTTCATTTTCAAGTTCAAAGAGGTGAAGAGTAAAAGCATTTAACAGTACAAAAAATTCAAGTTTTCCCAATCCTTAAAATACTGAGACCATTATTCAAGTAAAAACGAAAAGTCATTTAAAAGGCTCAAAAAAGTATTTATCCAGCAATAAACCTTAAAGAAAATCCTTTTCAAAATGGGATTTAGGGTAAGAACGTGAAAAATGCAAAGAGCCATTCTGCTGTAAGACAATTTTTTCATTAAAGTGGAACAATTGTCCTTTTGTAATTGCTTTTTCACTTTAAGAGCAAAAAACACACCTTCAGTGAAATCACTGTATGAAAAACACAATTAATTACAAATATAATCAGTATAGTCTTATTTTTAAATTTCCTATGAAATAATTTCAACACAATCACAAAAAGCTTACACTTCCTGTGATACCAGTCGTATACCATATAAAGTTAAATAGGCTGTCTTGCCAAAGCCTAGGGTGACTGACTCTAATACTTTTTCTCATCCTTAACCAGTTAAGACTGGTAAACAAAACGTCATTAAACGTTGCAATAAACAGGCCAGTATGAAAAGGTTACTTATAAATACATACAAACTCTGCAAATTTTGTCACACAGAAACTGCCCCAGTCACAGAAGATTGTATGATTGTATCCAGACACATCTGTTCTCCCCAGCATGCACATACCATAAGAAAACAAAAATTTTAAAGCAGTATAGATATCAAATATGAGAAAAGAATTGATACCTGGAAGAAATCTTAGCATTTACAAGGTCCAATGATGACAAGATAAACTGGAAAGACGTCTGATATTAACTAAGCCTCATGGTGGGGGAGCGGCGGGGGGGGAGTGGTGGTGGTGATGCTTTGTTTTTCTGTAAAATTACTGTATCTATTTAATTTCTACTTTAGTTTTAGGCTGAGACATTGATAGAGGTTCTAATCTGGAGGGGGGTGGACCTCTGACAACATCTAAATTTGGTATTAGGGCAAAAATATAAAAATCTATTAACAAAAGCTCTTATTAAAAGAATTGTTGCCTCTGCTGTCATTAAAATATCAGCATGATTAGCCATTTCCAGAAAATTAAACAGATTTCCTCACCTCCATAAAATTTCCACAAAATCTTTTCCAAAAACCTGTTTTCTCTAAGACAGAACCCTACTGCAAGGAAAAATTAAAAGGGCTCAGTCTTCCAAAAAGTAAAAACTGCTGCTGCTACTGCTAAGTCACTTCAGTCATGTCCGACTCTGTGTGACCCCAGAGACAGCAGCCCACCAGGCTCCTCTGTCCCTGGGATTCACCAGGCAAGAATACTGGAGTGGGTTGTCATTTCCTTCTCCAATGCATGCGTGCATGCATGCTAAGTTGCTTCAGTCTTGTCCGACCCTGTGCGACCCTATGGACAGCAGCCCTCCAGGCTCCTCCATCCACAGGATTCTCTAGGCAAAAATACTGGAGTGGGTTGAAATAAAAACTGATGCTAATTAGTAGATTTAACATCAGTTTTCTATAAAAATTAATCTTATGATTACAATATTGGCAGAACTAAAAACTGACAAGCAAACTGGGCCAATTTGAACAGTTTACATTCTTTAATATATATGTGAAAAAGGGAAATTTAAAAAAAAATCTGTGCCACTTAAATAAAGGAAAATTATATACAGCTATTTTTCAGATTCCAACAGAAAAGATTTTCTACTTCAAATGGCAACTTAACAAAGCCACTGTTAACATAACTCACAATTTCAATATGAGTTCTAAACTTTGAAATAATTTAGAACCAAATTTTCAAGCTTTTGGGAAGAACTCAGAATCTGAAGTTTAAATGTTTATGCTAATACTTGTTCTCTTAAAAATAAAAACGCTTAAGTAGAATGATTTTGAGGCTAAAATCAAATCTCTAAAATCTAACATTGTAAGAATGCCATCCTTTATTTCAAATGGGGGTAAGAGGTTTTCTAACATAATGATGGAAAACCAAAGCATATCTGCCTGTTTTATAAATATCCATGTCCTTCCCTGGACTCAAAAATCCACTTTAACCCATTTCTCTTCATTTTCTTCTATCTTCCATCTCACTGAACACCATTGTCACATTCCTATTACAACATCTAGCCAAAGGCAGAGATCATGTAAGTTCCCTGAAGACTTCCAAAACATTAAAACCAGCAGAAAGCAGAGGAAATACTTTATGCCTGGAGCTGCTGGGACATCCTTCTTTCCTTTTAGAAAAATAAACCTCTTGCTCTAAACATAACCACTTTGAGAAACAAAACAGCACTTTCAATTACTAATTCTATAGATTTTGCTAGTATTTTGGCTGAAGAAAAAGCCTATTTGAGCAAATGAACTGTAACCCAATGATGTTTGTTTTTCCCAGAAAGAGAATAGCAATGGAGACTTAATCAGAACTTCTCTCATTCCTTAACACTAAAATATGGATTTCTTAACACTAACTGAAAGAATGCTTTTAAAAAGAATTAGTCGCTACTTTATTAGATGATTCCATTTAACTACAAAGAGAACATCTCTATCAATGCCTTCTATTTTAAAAAAAGAACTAGCTAAATGTATAGTGTATTTTCTGACTCAAGTTGCTTAGGATGCTTTTCTTCCTGATGTTCTAGTATTTAAAAAGGTCTCTAGATAAAAAGAGCAGAGAAACTAAAGATACATTTTAATGTATTTTCACTGTTACTAAAGTGGCAGCCATCAGCCCATCATTTAATTATTTTTCAGGTTATTAAAATGCATTTGGCTATAAAAGAGAAATCTAACTCAATTCAAATATTCTTAATACACACATACACAAAGGCATGGGCAAAAATACTAGAACACAATCACTTTCAGTACATACATCTCTTTAGGTCTTAGTGAAGGATGGCACAAAATATATCTTAGTTTTTTTTTTATAAATTATATAATTTGATTGCACTTTTGCTTCATGATTCAATGCACAAATTTAAAATTAATGTTTTAAGTTTTCACATTATTCACTGCATTGAGAATTTTCTCAAGGGAATAAGATAAAACATTCGGTTTTCTGAAGCACAGTGTGGAAACCTGCAGCATAGTTATATTTTGACATACATGAAGAATTCATCACTGAATTACTATGCAGTTAATTCATCACTGTATTTAATATTCCTTGTTAAATCAACTGTACATGAAGCCTAAACAGCTGGAAAGAACCCAGAAAAGCAACAAGAAAACAAAGACTTCTAAAAATGCTGACGCTTTTCACAACCAGGTTCAGTCATGCCAGCTGGAGAGGTGTTAGATATGGCTTTATTCATTTTTAAGTCTGAGAATTACAGTCACTTCCACGACATTATGAACAGCAATTTATCCTCATGGTCCTGATTCTTCTCATTCAAAAGCATTTAAAAAAGTCATTTCTGAAAACTTAACAAGGTATTTTGGATGGATCACTTGTTAACTATTGCTTAGAATCAAATTATTAAATTACTTTGTCCCATATTTCCCAGAGAACTAGAAATACAAAAAGATAAAAAGGAAACACACACACACAAAACACACAGTGACTCAATATTTGAACCACTTCAGACATGAAACCCATTAAGAGGGCCTTTGCTCCGAACTGTGTAAGGGTCCTTAGCTACCATCTGACTTGCACAAGAAGTACACATGGCCCCTGATAGGCGCTTTAGTCCTCTTTGGAAGACACTGTTGGAAAGACTATAAATGACACAGTTGCAGAAACTATTACTAATAGCAAGCCAGGTGGTCAAGAAGGATGCGAAGCGGTTGCTGTGGCCAGTAGAGCTCTCCAGTAAGAAGTAGATGATGTATGGCAACCAGAGGATGTAAAATACACTAGTAATTCGGAATAGGACCATAGCATAACGCTTATCAGAACAAGCCTGCACCTCCCCAGTCTCCCCACTCTGGCTGCTGAAGCGGGCTTGCCTTTCGTTGATTTCCTTTGTGTGCTGCTGGCAGATGCGGAAGATGTTGAAATAGGTGAAGCACACAATGAGGGCTGCTGGGGCATACAGCATCATCACGATGAACAGGGTGAAGTAGGGGTCGGTGTGCCAGGACTCCGCACACCACTGAAACACATCTCCATGATATCCAGGTTTGCCCCAGTGGAAAAAGGAAGGCAAGAAGACCAGGGTGGAATATAGCCAAATCAGGAAAATACACAGACGTAGTCTCCAGGGAGTAACCAGGGTATTATAGGTTAAAGGCTTAGTAATTGCAATATATCTATCAATGCTGATACAGGCCAGAGAGGCCATGGAGACACTCTTCAGAACTGATACTACAAAACCAAATACCTGGCAAGTCAAAGACTCCTCTACTGGAAGTGGGTAGTGGAGGAGTGATAAAGAAGGGACCAGGCAGCTTACCCCAACCAAGAGGTCAGCATATGCCATAGTCTGGATAAAGTAACTTGTTGTATGGTGGTTCAACAAAGGTGCACAGTGAAATACAAAAATCACAATGATGTTGCCAGAAATAATCAACACAGTTAGAAAGACAATAATCAATACTTCCAAAAGGCAAAAATTGACAGTTTCCAAGTAGCCAAATGCCAAGAGGCAAAAAGAGTGGCTGCTCTGATTACCATCCAAGGTAGAGTTCATCTTGAGCTCAGGAGTGATCTTTCACTTCATGCTGCCGCTTGGCTGCTGCCAACAGTTCAAAGGAGCAGCTGCTGTCATTGCGGTCAGCTCTGTATGTCTGCAATAAAGCCCGAGGAGCCTTAGTCCCCAAGCTCGCGATGCTGCCTCTCTGGTGCATTGCCTGCAGTGTAATTCCCCTTTAAATCCTTCTTGGAATAGTGAGCACCAGCGGCAGTTGTCTGGCCAGTCCCAGATGCGGCCATAGTACCAGGTTTACCACACACATGGCACCAGGGGAGTAAGGCAAACTCTGGGTACAAGGTCTTCAGCCAGTGAGGGTGGGGGGCAGGGGCAGAAGAGAAGGGAGGAAGGCTAGGACTTCAGCAGGAGTTGTAATGAGTCTCCTCTGAACAGCTGACAGAAGAAAAGGAGAGAGCGTTTTACATTTTGTATCCAAAGCCCTAATCAAGAACCTGGCTAGCTCAGGCTGGTATCCTACCTCCCACCCCACCCCACCCCACCCCGGTCAACAATTCACGCCTACCCTCAGCAGCACCCCCACATAAATGGTTCTTACTTTACAGAGGAGGTGCAGCAACAGCAGGCTTTCATGACCAACATAAAGCAAAATCAATCTCCAGTCAGATCAATCTAACCCCATTTCCTTTATTTTGAGCTTTTCAGGGGAGAAAAAGAATCTACTTACACCATTTAATTACCACTAATAAAATTAGCCAAGATAACTTAATTTTTTTTATTGATTCCAATGTAATATTTTGCCTCTTAGAAAACATTTCAACAGCATTGATCTACCTAGCTCAATTTCCGAGTATTACCTGTAATTCTGCATGCTGCAATCCGAACAAAAGCCACAGAACATCCTTAGCAGAAAGCCTTGCAAAGCAGGAATGTGCCTCAGCCTCGTTTACTGCAGAACTGAGACACAGAGGGAGGGGATAAAGGAGGAGGAGGAGAAACAGGGAGAAGAGGGGGCTTGGGAAAAGGAAGAGGCGGGGGAGGGGAAAGAAGAAAACGCCCGGTGTGCGCACATGCTCTGGCATCTTTAGCAGCTCATTAGAATGCACTGCCAGAGAAGTGCTCCCCGATTTCCAGACTGCACAGCGGGGGGGATAACTTAATGTGCCTGCAGTGCAGCGTCTGAAAGCTGTTTCCTCGTCGGTCTGGAACCCCCCCTTTCGTGGATAAGCAGAATCTAGACTGCCAGTAAGAGGAGGAGGTGGTAACCAGGACTGAGTGAGAGCCGGGGATTATACTGAAACACACTGCCAGAGGAGTAATGGTGAGAGGAAATTCCTATTTTCTTGTAGCATTTCCCACAGAACAAAGAGGAATGTTAAAGAATGAAAGTATGTTAACAGTGCATGACAACCGAAGAATCAAATTCCAGTACCAGAAGTTCTAGCTAGAAGGCTACATATTTAGTATTAATTTCCTCTCATGATTCACTAAATACAGATCAGGTTTAAGAAACATGACGACAGTAACAAGCCAATTTAAAAATTAGGTCTTTACGAGAAAAAACAAAGAAAATCCCATCCATTCCAACTACTGCAGAAATAGCACACACAAAGAAGAATTACGTGTTCCTATATTCAACACCATCCTCTGGTTGAGATGTTGTAACTTGCTTCTAGTGTGCTGTGAAGTGGTATATATACAAACAAAAGATGGGCAAGTAAATGCACCCATAATTGCAGGAAGTTTCATGGTACAAACTAACTTTGTATCTTAGAACACACAATCTTGTCTGTGCCTTCTAACACAAATTGGGATTGTATTGTAGCATTTCAGATGATGTCAAATAAGCACAATTTTCAGCTAACTGGGAGTGTCAAATTATGACCATTTTTAGTTAACTGTATATTTTTAGTATCTTTTCCTCCAGGTATCTTTGGTCTCTCAATTCATTCTTCTAAGTAAAGTTTCACTAACTGGAGTAAAATAAACAAATGTTGACATCTGAAAACATTTCAGGAAGACTGCACACTGGGATGGAGATAGATGTATGAGATCCAACTTTCATTTTTTGTTTGCTTCACACACATACTTTCTCATTATAAGCAACGGTGAATCATTAGAATTCAACTACATTTTAAGATTTGAAGCACTGTGCTTATTACATGAAGGCAAGGAACTCAAAAAGCCTATAAAGCATAAGTTTGATAGCTGTAATTGACAGGTCTTACTGGAAAAGATGGCAAAGTGTGTCAAAAAGACCCATGACATTTACCTCCCATCTGGTTCAAATCCTTGCTTCCTTGCTCTATTGTCACTTAGCTTCTCTTAGCTTTAGTTTCATCACCTTCAAAATGAAGATCATACTCCCTATTTCATGAGGTTGTTGAGAAATAAAGCAGATGGTGTACACAAAAGGCTTACCAAAATCTAAGATATAGGAGGCATATAACTTTACTTTCTTTTCATGCAACTCAAACAGCCTTCCTAAACAGTCTGTGTTTTCCCATTAGCCACATTGTGCTGCTTGAGTTTGGGCTCTTTTGAATCCTAAGGTGCCCTCTCTCACTGTGACTGGCTAGTTCTAAGGCTGGTAACAATAGTTATTTGGATATATTGCTGCCCTGCATTCCTCAAATACACTGAGACTGTACATACATAGGCAAGAAGAAATGATGATATGGCATTAAAAAATTATTCCCGTTAGACAAGGAATTTCTCTGCCTATGTCTCTGATTTCGCCCCTAAGTTCTTTCCATCCACAACTTGCCTGCTGGTCACACATCTTCTATTTGGATGCCTTATAGACTTCAACCATAGCAGATCCAACAATACATTTTCCTTCCAAATAAACCTCTCTCTCTTTTTTTTTTTTTCTGAGATTTTCCCAGGCACTCAGGTATGAACTCAGGAATCATTTTGACCACTCACTCCCTTAATATACCATTCTTACTCATCACATCTTGGGAATATATTTCTATAATGGTCCTAAAATTCATTTCCCCTTTTAGTTTTTAATATTTGGGGCTATCATAAAATATTTTCTGTACTTCGCTTCTTGTTCATTTTTCTAATCTATTCATTTCTGCCTGGTAAAATATCCATCAACACATGCTTTATTAGGGTTATTATGAACTCCTTTATGCAAGAAGAGTCAGTGGTTCCCAATGCCTTTCCAGTCTGATCTCACTAGTCCAAATCCCCCAAATACCTTGCCCTCCAGCCAAATCAGATTACTCACTACTCTCTACATTTGACGTAGACTTTATTTCTGATCTCCCTGTTTTGAGTGTTTAATAAATATTGACTTAGAATAATTTCTGAGAATTACATTTCAGTAAATGGAAAAACTATTTGCCAAAGCTAAGAGTCCATGTTTTTCTAACTACTTGTAAATTTGGGCTTGTACTTATTCTCTTATTCCACCTCAGGTTTCTCATGTATGAAACTAGACAGTTATGCTGATAAAAACAGCTGTTATATTAACTGATAGCTTTAAAGAATTAAAAATGCTATAAAAATGCAATGAAACCAACAAGCTGTTACAGTACCATTAGTAAAATAGTAGTGCTCTCAATTTTGTTTCTGTTTTAATAAAACCACTCTAGGAGCAGCTATAATCAAAATATTTGAGTGTATGTGAGCACAGGTGTTCAGTCACTCAGTTGTGACCCCATGAATTGTAGCCCA
This sequence comes from Antilocapra americana, assembly GCA_007570785.1. Lineage (NCBI taxonomy): Eukaryota > Metazoa > Chordata > Mammalia > Artiodactyla > Antilocapridae > Antilocapra > Antilocapra americana. The sequence continues at coordinate 439,464 of ML660779.1, read as the reverse complement.
CCAGGCTCCTCTGTCCATGGAATTCTCCAGGCAAGAATACTGGAGTATACTGCCATTTCCTATTCTAGGGATCTTCCCGACCCAGGGATCAAATCTGCATCTTTTTTGTCTCCCGCAATGGCAGGAGGATTCTTTACCACTGCCACCTGGGAAACCCTCAAAATATTCATACTAGAAACTAAATAATCAGTTAAGAGTTATATGTTTTATTTTGGATTAAAAGAAGTCACTTTCTTTAGAGGAGAGAAATTATTAATGATAAAGGGGAGCAATAAATCTACATCCTCACAAAAATCCATTCTTACATTTCCCTTTTAAACTAATGTAGTTGCAAGATGTATTGAATAAAAGAGTATTTCTGTATATATGACTAAAGAAAATACATTAAAAATCAATTCTACTTTGATTTTTTTGATTATTCATAATAATGGGATTAGGAATGATTTTGTTTCTTTATGGTTTTATGTTTCCTGAATTTGCTAATTTCTATGTGCTATTTTTATAATCAGATAAAAAAAGATAGCCAAAATAATATATAACATGTCCCTTTTGGTAAAACTAAGAAAAAAACCTGGCTGTATGATGTCCTCCCAGAGCCACACTGAATAGATGATGCCAAGTTAAATCACCTATTTCACAGGGCTCAGCTCCATTTGGCTTCATGTCATCACTGCAACACGTCTTCAGACGGTCCTTGGTAGTACTCAGTTTCTTCATAATGGACTCTGATGGCCTCAGTTAAAAATTCTTACAGAACGACAATGTAACTTGATTAACTATGTAAAATTGTTAATATTTAATTATTTTGTTAAATATCAATAATCTCAGATATGCAGATGACACCATTCTTATGGCAGAAAGTGAAGAATTAAAGAGCCTCTTGATGAAAGTGAAAGAGGAGAAGGAAAAAGTTGGCTTAAAGCTCAACATTCAGAATAAAGAAGATGGCATATGGTCCCATCACTTCATGGCAAATAGATGGAGAAACAGTGGAAACAGTGGCAGACTATTTTTGGGGGCTCCAAAATCACTGCAGATGGTGAATGCACCATGAAATAAAAAGACACTTACTCCTTGGAAGAAAAGTTATAACCAACTTAGACAGCATATTAAAAAGCAGAGACATTATTACTTTGCTGACAAAGGCCCGTCTAGTCAAGGCTATAGTTTTTCCAGTAGTCATATATGGATGTGACAGTTGGACTATAAAGAAAGCTGAGCACCGAAGAATTGATGCTTTTGAACCCTGGTGTTCGAGAAGACTCTTGAGAGTCCCTTGGACTGCAAGGAGATCCAACCAGTCCATCCTAAAGGAGATCAATTGTGAACGTTCATTGGAAGGACTGATACTGAAGCTGAAACTCCAATACTTTGGCCACCTGATGCAAAGAGCTGACTCATTTGAAAAGACCTTGATGCTGGCAAAGATTGAAGGTGGGAGGAGAAGAGGATGACAGAGGATGAGATCGTTGGATGGGACCACCGGCTCAATGGACATTAGTTTGAGTAAACTCTGGGAGTTGGTGATGGACAGGGAGGCCTGGCGTGCTGCAGTCCATGGGGTTGCAACCAGTCAGACATGACTGAGCAACTCAACTGAACCATTTTGTTTCTGGTTAAATATTTTCTGATCTATAAAAACGGCAACTTGTGTATGGCTCAAAAGTTTGAAACAGAAGTCGCTCAGTTGTGTCTGACTCTTTGCGACTCCATGGACTGCAGTCTACCAGGCTCCTCTGTCCATGGGATTTTCCAGGCAAGAATACTGGAGTGAGTTGCCATTTCCTTCTCCAGGGGATCTTCCAGGGAGGCCCCTGTATGGCTCAACCTAACACTAAAATATTAAAATAACAGAATCACAAAACTAGAAATGAAAAATGGCAGAAATAGAAAGGAAACATGAAGAAAAAATAAGAAAAGAATGTCTGAATTACATTTATTCTTCTCTCAACCTCCTCAGGAGTTTATCTACTATAGATGGAAATGGATCAATCTCAGAGCTTCAAATCCATGATTCACTTCTGGGAATTATCTATCACTTATTATTTAGTAAAAATGAGCTTTCAATGTTGATTTATTTAATTAACATATTATCTTAGTGCAGCTGATGTAGGTGTATTTATATCAAACGTCATTCCAAACCCAATTTAAGGTACTTTGTCTCATCTTTCATGCCTCTCTCCCTCATCTCGCATGTGTGTTCATTCATTAAGTGCCAAAGATCCTACCTTGGAAATTTCTCTCCAAAAGTATCTCTTTTTCTATTTCTTCTACCACTAGAAAAACCAAGTGATGATTATCTCTTGCCTTGAATTACTAACAGGTTTTGCTGCAGTTAATCTTACTCTATTCTAACTCAACAATAATACAATAACAGTAACTAAGCAGTAATTTATACTTACCAGTCAGTTCAGTTGCTCAGTCGTGTTCAACTCTTTGCATCTCAATGGACTGCAGCACGCTAGGCTTCCCTGTCCATCACCAACTCCCAGAGCCTGCTCAAACTCATGTCCATTGCGTCGGTAATGCCATCCAACCATCTCATCCTCTGTCGTCCCCTTTTCCTCTTGCCTCCCATCTTTCCCCGCAACAGGGTCTTTCCCAATGAGTCAGTTTTTCACATCAGGGGACCAAAGTATTGGAGATCTCTCAGGAGTCAAGTCAGGTGGTGTGGTATTCCCATCTCTTTAAGAATTTCCCACAGTTTGCTGTGATCCACACAGTCAAAGGCTTTCGCACAGTCAATAAAGCAGAAGTAGATGTTTTTCTGAAACTCTCTTGCTTGTTCTATGATCCAATGGATGTTGGCAATTTTATCTCTGGTTCCTCTGCCTTTTCTAAATCCAGTTTGAACATCTGGAAGTGCACATACTGTTGAACTCTGGCTTGGAGAACTTTGACCATTACTTTGCTAGCGTGTGAGATGAGTGCAATTGTGTGGTAGTTTGAGCATTCTTTGGATTGCCTTTCTTTGGGATTGGAATAAAAACTGTCCTCTTCCAGTTCTGTGGCCATTGCTAAGTTTTCCAGATTTGCTGGCATACTGAGTGCAGCACTTTCCCAGCATCATCTTTCAGCATTTGGAATAGCCCAACTGGAATTCCATCACCTCCACTGGCTTTGTTTGTAGTGATGCTTCCTGAGGCCCACTTGACTTCATATTCCAGGTGTCTGGCTCTAGTTGAGTGATCACACCATCGCAGTTATCTGGGTCATGAAGGTCTTTTTTGTATAGTTCTTCTGTGTATTCTTGCCTCCTCTTCTTAGTATTTTCTGTTTCTGTTAGGTCCATACCATTTCTGTCCTTCATTGTGCTCATCTTTGCAAGAAATGTTCCCTTGGTATCTCTAATTTCCTTGAAGAGATCTCTAGTCTTTCCTATTCTATTGTTTTCCTCTGTTTCTTTGCACTGACCAAAGGAGAGCTAGCCAGCTGTGTACCAGCCCCTCCCTGCCCAGAGGCAGACTTGTGACATCCAGAGCCAGAAGGCAAGGGGCTGCTGCAATCTCAGCCCCAGAGAAAGCATCTTCCACCAAACTTCGAGTAGGTTCCCAGCTGCCTGAGATCCTGGATGTTTGACATCTGCCAGAAGGGTTGCAACCTGAGATCAGCTCTCCAGAGGAGCCATACAGCATACCTGAGATGGTGCTCTCACGGTCACCCGGGAAACTGAGCAGCCCAGACCAAGGAGGTGACTAAGACGCATGGCCCACCTGTGACAGTGCGCTTGCCAAGCATCTGGTCACCTGAGCTGCTCAGACCTGGGAATGGCACAAAACACATGCGCAATCCACAGAGACTGAGCAGGAACTGTGTCCGAGTGTCTCCTGTGGAGGTACGGGTCAGAGGTGGCTTGCTGCAGGGACAGGGGCTCTGGGTGCAGCAGACCTGGGTATGGCATAAGCCCTCTTGGAGGAGGTCACCATTAACCCACCACAGAACCACCAGAATTTACATAGGACTGGGGAATCAGACCCTTGTGAGGGCATAAAAAAAACCTTGTGCCCACCAGGACTCAGGAGAAAGGAGCAGTGACCCCACAAGAAATTGACCCAGACATGCCCATGAGTGTCCGGGAGTCTCCGGCAGAGGCTTGGGTTGGCGGTGGCCTGCTACAGGGTTGGGAGTACTGAGTGCAGCTGTTCCTGCATGGGATCTTTTGAAGGAGGTCACCAGTTATCTTCATTACCTCCACCATAGTTTGGCCTCAGGTCAAGTAACAGGGAGGGAACATAGCCCTTCCCATCAACAGAAAATGTGGATTAAAGATTTACTGAGCGTGGGCCCACCCATTAGAACAAGACCTAGTTTCCCTCTCAGTCAGTCTCTCCCATCAGGAAGCTTCCATAAGCCTCTTATCCTTATCCATCAGAGGGCAGAGAGAATGAAAACCACATTCACAGAAAACTAACCAAATTGATCACAAGGACCACAGCCTTGTCTAGCTCCATGAAACTATGAGCCATGCTGTGTAGGGCCACCCAAGATGGATGGGTCATGGTAGAGAGTTCTGAAAAAACGTGGTCCACTGGAGCAGGGAATGGCAGACCACTTTGGTATTCTTGTCTTGAGAATCCCATTGAGCAGTATGAAAAGGAAAAGGTATGACACTGAAAGATACACTCCCCAGGTCGGTAGGTGCCCAATATGCTACTGGAGATCAGTGGAGAAATAACTCCAGAAAGAATGAAGAGACAGAGCCAAAGCAAAAACATACAGTTGTGGATGTGACTGGTGATGGAAGTAAAGTCCGATGCTGCAAATTTTGCATAGGAACCTGCAATGTTAGGTCCATGAATCAAGGCAAACTGGAAGTGGTCAAACGGGAGATCACAAGAGTGAACATCAACATTTTCAGAATCAGTGAACTAAAATGGAATGGAATGGGTGAAGTTAACTCAGATAACCATTATATCTACTACTGTGGGCAAGAATCCCTTAGAAGAAATGGAGTGCCATCATAGTCAACAAAAGAGTCCAACATGCAGTACTAGGATGCAATCTCAAAAACGACAGAATAATCTCTGTTCATTTCCAAGGTAAACCATTCAATATCACAGTAATCTATGCCCCGACCAGTAATGCTAAAGAAGTTGAAGTTGAAAGGTTCGATGAAGACCTACAGGACTTTCGAGCACTAACACCCAAAAAAGATGTCCTCTTCATTATAGCGGACTGAAATGCAAAAGTAGGAAGTCAAGAGCTACCTGGAGTAACAGGCAAATTTGGTCTTTGAGTACAAAATGAAGCAGGTCAAGGGCTAACAGTTTTGCCAAGAGAATGCACTGGTCATAGCAACTATCCTCTTCCAACAATACAAGAGAGGACTCTACACATGGACACCACCTAATGGTCAATACCAATACCAGATTGATGATACTTACCAGGGTCTATGAATTGTATTAAGTGTTTTCACCCACTAAGTACATAAAACTAACAACTCAGCAAATAAGATACTACTATTATACCATTTTACACACAGGAAACAAAAGTTTAATGCTAAACTGCGCAATGTCAATGGCCTAAATATAGAACTAGGATTTGAATCAAGACAATGTACCTTTAGATGGACACACTAAATCACTCTGCATACTGCATTCCAAACCTGAATATATGATTTGCCTCTTAAAATGCTTAAATGACTTCCTATTGCCTGAAGTATTAAATATCTTATTTAAGCTTTCTAAGATCTATTTTTCATACACTATGAAACTGCCAAGCTCTTTCTCATTCTTGAGAAAATGCTTTTAACTTTAACACCACACATGACATGCAGTCCACCTATCCTACCCCAACAATCACCCTTCCTTGATAATTTATGAACAAAAGACCTTTTCGAACTCTCAGATGAAAAGTTCTTGTCACTTGCTGCACAACAATATGTTCTTTCTTATTTATAACACTCATGCAGTTGGTTAGTTAATTGTCTACTTTAGATTGCAGATTCCCCCAAACCAGAGAACAGGTATGTTTTATTCACAGACATATCCGTAAGACCTTAACAAATGGGCTGGCACACAGCAGGCTTTCAAAGGTATTTCTGACTGACTAAGAAGTATCTACAATACAACAAGCAATTCTGTTTTTGGAAGGGAAGACCTTTCAAGTAAAATTCTAGTATGACAACAACTTAATTCACTGATAATTATTAGGGTGATGCATAGTCTCATAATATAAAAAGATCTTGAAAACTGCCTGGACAGATATGACTTACAGAAACTCAAAAGGGTACATGAAATTACCAAGATAGCATATGGAGACTTAAAAATTATTTTCACAAAAAACAATTTAAAGGAATAGTATCTTAGACCATTAGAATGCTGTAACAAAAATACCACAGACTGAATTGCCTGCAAACAACAAATTTATTTCTCATCGTTCTGGAGACTGGAAAGTCCAAGACCAAGGTGGTGGCAGATCTGGTGTCTGGTGAGAACCCACAGATATCTTACACTGTGTTTTCACAGGGCAGAAGGTGCAAGGGAGCTTTCCAGGGTCTTTTTTATAAGGATACTAATCCCATTCATGAGGGCTCCACATCCTTGATCTATTTCCTCTCAAAGGTCCAACCTCCAAATACCATCACATCGTTGGGGGTGGGGGGTGTTGGGGATTTCAATATATGAACTTTGGGGAGACATGAACATTCAAATCTACAGCAGACCTACTACTGCAACTGCTATATGGGAAGAGATAATAAAGTTCTAAAAGTCCACTGACAATCTATTTTCTTATAAAATCAGATAGCAAGGGTACTGAATTGTGAAACAGTAGAATCATGGGCTATTTTGGGAGCAGGTCTCAAGCACATGCTATTTCATTTTTCCAGAATGCTAAAGCTTAAAAGAAGCTCAACCATTTACTTTTAGCAACTTCATTTCACAGAAAAAGGAAATTAATAGTCACAAGTGCAAAACTTGATTTGAGTTCATATAAGCCAGTGGCAGAGCTGACAGTAGTACTTAGGCTTCCTAACTTCATGGCCAGTTCTTTATTTGCTAACTTGTACCCTTTTTGTTTAATATCAACAGGAGGTTTTCATCATTACACCTTACTGAATCCTTAACTATTATCAAAACCACTAGAAAGATCTTTAATTAAAATATGCAAAATAATGAAATTATAAGTAGATACTCAAAATTTTCCAGACTGGTAAAATGTCCAAAGGATTCCTTTGCACAATCAGAAACGTAAATATTGATTATCTGGGCTAATAGTTTAGGTTCTGGATAAAAGCCTGAAATTCAGGGCAAAACACTCTTACTACTGATGTTTGCCACTAAAATAACTAGCGAAAACAATGCAAACAGGCATCAGAGAAGACAAAGCTGACTGATGGAAGGAAAGAGAAACATCAGAATACGTTGCTATTTCATTAGTCTCGTATTAAAATAATCCTTTAAGGCAGCCTTTTGATGTAAACTTCTGGTACTAAGCATAACAAAATAGAGTCATTGATACAAAAGGTGAAAAATAACCAAAAGAAGGACCAGAGGATATTCTGGAAGTTGGAAACGAGAAAGTGCCCTATTTTTCTTCCATTCTAAACTCCAATTTATTTGATTTATCAGAACCAAGAAGCTGTAAACCTTTCAGCTGGGAGTGAGAGAGGCCATAGGGGTCCCTGTGGATTATTTACTAGTTTCCTCTCCCTGTGTCTGCTAAGTTTTAACTAGAGACTACAGTTGAGAAACCCTCTGTCAAGACCATTAGGAAAAGAAAACAAAGAATCCAGGACTATTAGCTCTACAGAAATTTATTCCATGAAGCCCAGGGAGTTCAATATCAAGAAGTCTATTATATGTTGATAATGTATCTACTTCATCAACAAATTAAAGAAAATCATATTTAAGTGCTGAAAAATTCCTTCATAAAATTTCAGTGTGTGCGTTAGTCACTTAGTCTTATTCGACTCTTTGAGACCCCATGGACTGCAGCCTTCCAGGCTCCTGTGCCCATGGAATTCTCCAGGCAAGAATACTGAAATGAGTAGCCTAGCCATTTCCTTCTCCAGAGGATCTTCTCAACACTGGGATGGAATCTGGGTCGCCTGCATTGCAGGCAGATTCTTTATGATCTGAGCCACCAGGGAAGCCTGGTAGATATTTCAGTAGACATTCCTAATTGAAAAAAGCAAACTCTAGATAAAATAAAATCACTTAAATAAAAAGCATTTACAAAAAAAAAAAAGAAATCCAACTGAATAGCATGCTTTCTAGAAGTCTGAAAAACTAAGATCATTTTAATTAAAATCAGGAACTCAATAGTGATGCTACTTATCACTATCATCATTAAACACTATCTTAATGCTTCTATCAAACATAAAAACAGGAAAATTTAGTAACCTGAATAAACAGTGAAAAAAAAGTGCAACTGTTTTTGCTATTATCATATACCTAAAAATCTCAAAGGATGCTAGTATAAACAGAAGGATGAATCAAAATATCAAGAAGCACATGGATAGAGAATTTTAAAAAAGTCTATTCTCTATTGTAGCAATTAGCTATTTAGAAATGGAAATCAGAATAAAAATATTCCATTTGGTATAGCAAGAACACTCTAAGATAATTCTTAGGAACAAATTTAACTAAAGAGGAATAAAACATATATGAAAGCAATTCTGAAGTCTAACAAACATAAGATCTGGGCAAATGGAAAGACATACTATATTCCCAGATATAAAGATATTATAATAATGTAACTTGTAACCTAAATTAATATATAAATTAAATGTAATTCAAACTAAAATCCTTATATAACCTTACAGGATGATGGTCAGACTGGAGAAAATGACTTTAAAGTTTATATGGAAAATTACATACGAAAAAAAAGGTAAGAAAAATATGTATTGGGAAACAATGAAGAATAAGACTTGCTTTACCAGATAATAGAACATTAACTCAAAGTCTCTTTAACCAAAACCAAAACAATACTGGTATAGGAACACACAAACATTAACTTGAACAAGCTAGAAATCAACCCCAGCATATATGAGAATTTAAGATATAACAAAGATGGTAGTTCTACTCAGCAGGAAAACAGAAGTAGCACAACTGGTTAGCCATCTGGGAGAAAGTAAAATTGGACCACTGTCATATGCCATGTACAAAAATAAATTCCAGATGGATTAAAGATGTACAAATTCAACACATACAATAAAAATCTCACAAGGAAATGCTGGAAAGTACATTTACAGAATCTCGAGGTAGGATAAATCTCAACCAAGATGCAATTTTCTACATAAAATTGAAAATGCTTTGTATGGCGTAAAACTATAGTCAATATAAATGTAAAATTCTAGAAAAGTATAATGACGTTACAAAGAACTAATATAAATAATCATATAAAGTACTTACAAACTAACATCTTACAATTAATAGAAAAATATACAAAGAATACAAAGAGAATTCATGGAAGAGCAAATCGCTCATATTTACTTGTAGTCAGGGAACTGCAAGCTAAAGACATAATAGCATCATTTACATCCACTGACAGCAAAAATTATAGTGATATCAAATACCGTCTGGGATATGGATTAATAGCCACTTTCCTACATTGCTGGTGGAACTGTGAACTGCCACAGCCTTTCAGAGAGGCAAGTTGGATATAAGTAAGTTAAATACAAAAATTAAATAGCAAGTTTAAAAAACATATTACCTGCTGACCCAGTAACCACACTACTGAGACTATTCCATAAAAGTCAAAGATTTGGAACATGTGTAAGGTCGTTTAGTAAACATCATTTAGAGACTGAAAACTGGAAACAAAATAAATGCCTACCAATAGGAGAATTTGGAGAAGGAAAATGGCAACCCACTCCTGTATTCTTGCCTACAGAATCCCGTGGACAGAGGAGCCTGGTGGGCTGCCATCTATGGGGTCGCACAGAGTTGGACACAACTGAAGTGACTTAGCAGCAGCAGCAGCAATAGGAGAATGACTGAATAAAAAACTGCACTGATTTAGTCTATTTGGGTTTCTATAATAAAATACCACAGAATGGATGGCTTATGAACAGCAGAATTTTATTGCTCACCATTCTGGAGGCTAGAAGTCTAAGATCAGGGTGCCACACAGTTGGGCTTAGGTGAAGGTTCCCTTCTGCGTGGCTCACTGCCAACTTCTAGCTGTGCCCTCTCATGGTGGAAGGTAAGGAGGGAGCTTTCCCTTGACTCTTTTATAAGGGTGCTAACCCTAGCATGAGGATCCTGCCCTCATGATAGAGTCACCTCCCGAAGGCCCTACTTTTTCACTATTACCTTGGTATAATGGTTAAGTTCCAATATGAATTTTAAAGGACACCTTCAGATCATAGCACCTGTTATATGCAAGAATGTTCACAGCAACTTTATAAAAGCTAAAACAAGAAACAAAACATCTATAATACCAGAATAGATTTTTTAAAGTGTGATTTATTCATACAATGGAATATTTGCAGCAACTAAAAAAATGAAAATGAATAAAAAACGAACTACTGGAACTTCCCTGGTGGTCCAGTGGTTAAAAATCTGCCTGCCAATGCAAAGGACATGGGTTTGATTCCTGGTCTGGGAAGATCCCATGTATCTTGGACCAATTAAGCCGGTGGGCCACAACTACTGAGCCTGTGCTCTAGAGCCCACACTCCACAACGAGAAGCCACCCCAACGACAAGCCCAAGCACTGCAACCAGAGGAGTAGCCCTACTCCCCACAACTAGAGAAAGCCTGCACGCAGCAACGAAGACCCAGTGTGGCCAAAAATGAATTTTTTTAAATCTTAAAAAAAAAAAAAAAAACCTACTGATACACTCCCAAAATGGATGAGCAGAAAAAGTCAGATACAAACAAGTACATGCTACACGACTATATCACTGTTTTTAAATGAAGTTCAAGAACAATCAAACCTAATCTAGTGACAGAGAAGTCAGAACACAGTATTGGTTTTTCAGTAGGGGCGGTTACAACTAGACAGGGACAAAAATGACTTTTTGGAGTGATGGATATATTCTTCCTTTTGGTAGTGATCAAAGCAGTATATTAACATGTAAAATGTCATCGAGCTGATAAATTTGTGTATTTTAGCCTACGTAAATCACAGCTTGCTGTAGAATTTAAAAATATGTAGTTTTACGACTCAAAAAAAAATCAGAGCAAATTTTAAAATGTCAATTACAGTGATAACTATTTCTAGGAAGACAGAAAAACCTAGTTTTATAGATATAGCCAATATATATCTAATATCTAAGCTACATAACACTACAGAATAAAACAAAACAGCATCAACCCATATTATGATGGTTAAATAACTTGTATATTCTGATTACATGTCAGCAATTTAATACACATATTTTAGAAAGCTTTTTAGGTTCCAACCATCCACATGACAGTAAGTTTAATGTGAAATATAAAGTGCATGACACCAGCATATATAAAACATTAATCAAATACATCAGATACTGTTAATAGCTGATCTTTTAACATACCAGGCTCTTCTTTGAGAAACAGGTATTACCATTTTCATGGAACCACAAAAATAGAATATTCCATGTCTTTAAATTATCTGTATGAGCAGCCACACCAAAAATACTTAAGAAATAATTTTTGGCCAAACATTTCGAAGGACTTCAAAATGTTACAATTACCTAACAGGACTTGCAAATAAAATAAAAAAATGAACTAGCTGTTTACACACATTGCATACCCTGTTCTTCCATGTGTCCAATGATACAACGAGTACAACACTGCCATTCTTTCATGCCTGGTAAGGTCTTTTCTGAAACCCATCTTAAACATTACATTCCTGATAAACACTCTTCCTATCCCCCTCATATGGAATTATTCACTCCTTTTGATGGTTTCTACTGTGCTTTTCCAGATTACCACATGACTTATGTTAACTGCTTTTGTTTGACTTCATAGCTCCAACACTGCGATTGTAATAGGCACTCAATATAGTGGGTTAAACAATCACATTGACACAGTAAAGGGAATCAGAACATTAGTTCTTGAGGAAAAATATTTTGAGCAAATAAAAGTCATTTTTCTGGTGAGGAAAGATTTGACTTCATGTTTGAATTCTGTCCTTGGCTACAAGGTTTTTTGTGTTTTTTTAAAAAAAAAAACACAGTTGTTTTATAGCACTATTATTCACTTCTCATAAGGTTTTAATATATTTTTAAAAGAAGTCCTACTACTTTGTCACATTGAAAAATTCTCATATATTATTGAGAGTTCTGAGCAGCTCATTCATAACTCAGATTTGAAATTCGTATACCATCAAAGAAACTGCTTCCTAAAGACGAAAATTTCAAGAATTTTAGAAAACAAAAGCAAAGCTTAAAACCAATAACATGGGTGCAAAAGGCACAAACCACTGCCTGACCTAGCAGAAAATTAAATTTTTGCATGCTTATACAAAGAATAGTTGTGTTGCTCCATTTGCAAAACCTTGAGGAATTCATCAACTTGAGAAGGGGATAGCATAAAAACTGAGAATTCAATTTGGAGGAATGAACTGAAAGGCAATATGGTTTAAGATGATAGAAGCATGTTCTTCCAATTGTAAAAAAATTAGGACTATGCCTTTACTTACAAAGAGCACATTTCTGGGAAGTGTGAAAAGGATTAAAATAAACAAAGGAAAGTTTTTACACATAGCATAGCACAACTGACCTATACACAAAGGGCAAAGGCTATCTTTTGCCTCTGAGGTGAAAAGGAAGAAAACCTATGCCTTCTCCTTTGCGCCAACACTAGAAGTAACTATGAGCCAGAAGTCTGAAAGTTCTATTCTTATGTGAAAGGAATCACATAAAATTCTTGGTAAGTGAATAGACACAATAATCTTTTAATAATAGAATTCTAAAAGAACTATTGCTGAAGCTGAATTATCATCCCCTTACCTTAGTGATGAGAATTCGGTATTTTTCTACCAGGTGGTCGTTGTTGTGACAACCTGCTAGGAGCTGCCAGACTTCTCCTCGAAGAGCTTCAGGAACACCGCTTCTTACTAAGGATGACAACTGCTTTGGCCTCACGCTCAAGTTGAGATGCCTAAAAAGAAAGCCATAAGCTGTAAGTGCATAAAAGACAGAGCTTTTAAAAGTGCGTTACTTTTAGGAAAGCTAAACTAAATGATATATAAAGACTTAATAAAAAACATTAATAAAGAAAAAAAGCCACTGAACCAGACGTGGCCAATATAACTGTAAAAGATTGGGTGGAGAAAAAAATTCTGAAGTCAGACTGCTTCTTATGTATCTCTAAATTATTGGTCTAAATTTTTTTAAAAAAATAAAAATCAGAACTGGAAACTATAGCTTTATGGTTGTAGCTTGTACAAGAAAAAAGAAGCAAATTCTCATTAGTGGACACATAGCTAAAAATAAGAGCTCAGCTTTTTTTTTTTCTAGGTAAACATTTTTTTTGTTCTAGGTAAACATTTGTTCTAAGTAAGAATAAATATAAAAATATATGCTATCAGCAGTTTTTATGGTGCTTTGCTTTAAGTAAATTTTTTGAATAACTAGGATGGATTAAAAAGTTTCTACTGTACTATTATATTATCAAAGCAAGTTACTAAAGTGTTGGAGCTTCATTTATTTCATCTACAAAATGGGGGGAGTAAGATATCTCTTTGGTGGGGGGCTGCATCATGCAGCATGCAGGATCTTATTTCTCAGATGATGATGAAAGTCACTCAGTCAAGTCCAACTCTTTGTGACCTCATGGACTGCAGCCTGCTGGGCTCTTCTGTTCATGGAATTCTCCAGCCACGAGTTCCCAGATCAGGAATCAAACCCATTGCCCCCTGCAGTGGAAACCCAAAGTCCTAATCACCAGACCGCCAGGGAATTTCCTAAAGTACTTTTACTGGGGGAAATAAAACATCTTGAAAAAGAATTTTTTATAAGTTTTTATAATTTACAAGGTGCTTTTTACATTTAATTTTATTCGATCCTCACAACAACCATTTGAGGTATGTGGTAGTATCTCCAGTTCTACAGATGGAGAAAGAAGTTCAGGGAAGTTGATTAAGAGACAGGTAAACTCAAACTCAGTGAATGCTCTACCTCTTACATCACAGCTGCTTTGTGATTTGAGAGCCACCATTACTGAGTCAATAAAGCAGGATTCGGACATGCAGGAACTTCTGTGGCTACCAGACTTAAGCACAAGTTACCAGGACTTCCCTGGTGGCTCAGACAGTAAAGCGTCTGCCGACAACGCGGGAGACGTGGGTTCGATCCCTGGGTCGGGAAGATCTGGAGAAGGAAATGGCAACCCACTCCAGTACTCCTGCCTGGAAAATCCCATTAGGCTACCATCTATGGGGTCACAAAGAGTTGGACACGACTGAGTGACTTCACTTTACTGGTACAAAATGACCACTATCAAAATATTGTACAGAAAGGTCTGAGACTTTTCTCAAAATTCTCCCAGAACTCCAGCAGAATGAAGCACAGTACATTTAAAAGTCATTAACTCTGTGATGATGCTAGCACCCTAATACAAAAGCTATAGACAGTTGAACATAGTTTTAGCTTTGCTTAGGGAAAAACAAACAAAAATACACACACACACACACACACACACATATATATATATTATACATATTATAAGTTGAAGAGTTGGAAGTAGAAAGGACTAATGTACTTCTATTATCTAATCCAAGGATTGGTACACTATGGCTTATGGGACAAATCTGGCTCACCACGTATTTCTGTAAACCAACTCTTACTGAAACACAAGCCATTTTTATTTCTTTAAGTATTGTCTGTGGCTGCTTTCACATTGCAACAGCAGAGGTGAGTAGGTGCAACGGAGTCTATTGGCCACAAAGCCTAAAATACTTATATTTGGCTCTTAAAAAAAACTAACCTTAGAATTATTTGATAACATAAGCTTGATTTATACTGGTAAAATAATTTTCAGAATAATTTTATGTCACTGATAATAACTCAGCCAACTATTTCATTACTGACATTAGTTCTCTTAACCACTGAAATTCTTATCAAAATGAACTTAAGAGAATTAGAACACATTTGTATATTTATTATAAACATTGACACTAAAATCTAATGTAGAGTTAAATAAATCAGTTTTGGAATCAGACCTGACTGTGTTAAAAACTCTGAGCCTGCTGTTTACTAACTAGAATTGTTGACTTACTCTCTAAGCCAGTTTCATCATCTATAAAAACAGATACTATTTTATAAGGTTATTATAGTTGAAATAGAGCACATAACTTGGCACAGTACTGGGCACAGAGTCAATCTATTACTTCTTAGTATGATTACTACCATTACAGCATCTATTATTCTTAATCTACAAAATCCTGCATGGTGGTTCTACAGATTTGTATTTTGCAAATGAAATTAGATTCTAAAAAGTTAAGTGAAGTGCCCAAGATCATACAGCTTAGAAACAGGAGAGGTAGGACCTGAAGCCAGGTCTACCAGGCTCTAAAATTCCATGACACTGTGATGATTCCTATCATAAAACATATATAATTATGATGAAAAAATGGCGACAAAATAAATTGAAGAAGAGAAACTATATTATTATTTCTAAAGACATGACTGATATCAGCAAAAAACAGTTATAAACATCCTGAAGATAGGTGAGACAGATGTAAAGTTAGTTAACATATTTGAAGGAGTAAGATAAGGATATCATTTCATCAAAAGAATAACAAAATGGATAAACAAAGCTCAATAACTAAACAAATTCCAAGGAATTGTATGAAACACTGGTGAGTTCATTTTATAAAATCTGGAGCATTCAGAGTCTAAGTGCTGTATCTAAATAATTTTACATACACTATTATATAACCCATGTCAAGACTCAATTACATTTCTATTTCAGAGCGGAAATCTTTTTATACAGATGAAATTTCTGCCAGCAACAGTCCAACGCTCCAAATTCACTGAACTGAAAATATACTGTGATGAGAGCATCAGCAGGTTTGTCTCCTGATTGCTGAAGGAATATAAAAAAATAAATGAGAACTATTCCCCTGGGGTGCTTCTGCAGAGGTCATTTATTAAAACCATTTGTGCAAAGACAAACCATGCTTTGGTTTGCATTCTCCTCCTGTACACATCTGACATTTCCCAACTGGAGAGTGTTCTACCCAAAGTGTAAAGCTTTGTGAGAGTGCTAGAAGCAGATGATGCCCATTTGTAGTCCATCCCTTAAGGGCATGAAGTTTTTTTTTTTAATGCTGAGACACAACACAACACAAAGAACAGAGTGAAGGTTTCAACAGTTAAAACTTCAGAGAAAAAGCAGACTCCAAAGTAACAGGTCCATGGGGAATCGGTATGATAACCCTAAGAACCAGAAAGTCAGACGGCATATAGTGGCATCCTACACAGTGGGAAAAGGAACAACATAAATGCCTCACCAACCTGATTTATCAGAATGTCTCTGATTTCACTAATGAATTACCTGAAGGTAGTGTACTCTTTTTAGACAATCTATAGGATATTGCTTAACACTGTCATCAAACCGTCTCTTGAGCTGACGAGAAATTCCTGAATTTTTCAAGTGTCAGTAATTGGTAGAGCAACAAATACATACCATGTGTATAACATTCTGCTCTGTCACTTAAAGCACATAACAGAGATAGAGAAAAACCCCACTGCAGTCTCTATCATGGTTCTATGCATCGTGGGAGTATCTTCTAGACTTTCCTGATTACTGTGTCCTGCCTTAACTACTGTGTTATTATCTTAACCAGGTGGCAGTTCCTACCCACTTCAATATAAGTGACTTCTATCCTTCTTTATTTTCTCCATGGATTCCATGTCTGCATAAATATTTCTGCAGCAATGAGAACTTACTAGGTTTCTGATATTATGAAAGCTGATTTCAGATCCTCACGACTTCACTATCCTTACAAACCTCTACCAACAGAGATTCTAGAATGTGAACCTCATACTTAGGTTTTTATTATTAGCTCCAAAACTGAAAAATGTTTGGCAAAATTCCCTACCCCTAAGAACTGCAGGTGGAAAGGAGAACTATTCTATCACAACTTACCATTTAGACAGCAGTTCTCCCCATGTTTCAAGAATTTTTTCTGCACATTCTTTGGATACATCACCAGATCCACTCAAGAGAGGCTCATCGTTATCTTTAATAAGCAAAACACACAAAAGGAAAACAGAAGTAGATATGCTAGCCAGAAGAAAGACCTGGAAATTTAACAGTCAAATTTGAAAGATTTCATTGGGAGCACAGTGTCATAACTTCTCTCTTAGCATATAGTCATAAATACAAGTAAAAAATGGCCCTAGGTAGAATGTTGCTGAAACTCTTTAATTCTCTTGCTTTTTATATATGCCTATATAATGTCAACTGAAGAAAAGAGCCATATGACTATAAGTGATAGGACTTAAAGTATGGTATGCTCTCTTACCTGTTTCACAGCGAACAATGTCATACATGAAAATACATAGCAGTCTTATGTATAACAGTTAAAAGCACAAAGCATGCACGCATAAACTTCCAAAATAGAAAATCAGAAAGTATCTGAATAAATTTTGATATACATTTACAATCCAAACTTGTGTTGACACTTTTTAACATAATGATCTGGCAAAATATTAAGTGCACATAAAATTAAAATAAGAACTAATCTTACAGAGCTATGATTTTCTTCTTTCCCCTTTCATGTTTTTATGACTTTCTAAATCTTCTATATTGGCATGGGTTAATAGAAAGCATAAAAATACTTTTGAAAAAGGACCAAGATGAATCACTTCAAACTTTGTTCAAGTAATCAGGAAATGTAAATCTGAATACAAATTTAAGGATTATAAGATTTAAAGACAATGAAAAAAGTGACTGATAATGGAATGTGAGAGAACTGAGAAAAGTGTAATGAAAGTAGTGGGAAAATAAGATTTACTTACTTTTCTTTGTTGGACACTAAGGGAGTTTTCAACTTTTTGCTACAAATAGTATTACGATTAACGGATCTCATTGCTTTTATTGGGTATATGCCCAGAAGGGAACTTCCTGGGTTAAAAAATGCATGCTTTTAAGGATTCTGAAACTTATATGACAAACTGCCTCCCAAAAGGGTTTATCAACTGACATTTGCACTAGCTGGGTAAAACAGTACTTGCTTCCATGTCAGCTCAATCAATGCTGTTTCTAAATGTTTTTGTTTAACTTGCCTTTAAAAAGTTTGGATCTTAACATTTCTTGATAATTACATCATGAATTGGCATCCCTTCAGTGATAGTCTATCTGAGAGTACTGATTTTAAAGGCTCAGAAATCCAGGATATTTATTACTAAACTTATTTACATTATATGTCTTGAACATTATCAGCAGTTTCCACAGTGAGTTCGGGAAGAAGACAGACTGAATCTAAGTGAGACCTCCGCAGATGAATAGGGAAAAGAAGAAGGCTCAAGGGTACTGAGATAATGTCCCTCTGCTTCACTATTTTCCAGAGTTGGCCATACTCTAAATGCCTCAAGTAATTCTCCACTCATTGAAATGTCATATAACACAATGTTTTTGGGTGATAGTAGCTATTTTAAAATGTATTAAAATTTACAAGAGATAATTCCTTTAAAGAGATTAGGAAGACTTATTTTACAAAATTCTCTTTTACTGTTCGGATGTGTTCAGAATGTTGCTTTCGAACACCTCCCCTTTGTAACTGCTGGCTTCCTGTCCTGTGAACACAAATGGCCTATGGATAAGGAGGCTCTTTAGAGGACTATAGCCATTTCTTTTCAGGGAGCAAACATCACAACAGGATCAATTTCCATGGTTTGTATACTGGATTAGACAGAATTTAAAAGATGGTATGGCTGCAGTCTCCTGTCATTAACTTTTCACTATGGAAATGGATCTAGGAAGGCTACTCATCTTGCCAATATTTACTGAGCATTTATTATATATCAGGAATTGGACTACACACCACGGAAACAATATGGAGCAGAAAAGGACACACTCTCCTCCTTACAGAGCTTGTGTTCTAAAGTCCCCTGATTCTCCCACAGACTGCCACCTGCCCTTAGTCCTTCTCTCTCCCCAGTTGAGGGTTGTCAGCAGAGGCTTTCTGAATCCCTTCAATTATATTAAAAAAAAAACTGTGCCTATTATAGACTAGAACTACATCTCAGTCCTGATGTTATCTATTAGCTGGGTCCAAATTTCTTTTTAACTGGTAGATATCCTTTAACATCTATAATGTGGAGATTTGAACAGTCTATGGTTTCACAATAAATGGTGTGTCTTTCTCAACTTCTGGCATTTTTTTTCATTGCCAAGTCTTAAAGGGAGCGAAGTTCTGTAAATTTTTATATGCTCTGCATCTTAAGCAATGTTGACATAAAGGAAAACTGCAAGTCTCCAGAACCAGTTATACAGTGAATCTCAAAGAGTAGGAACAATTTCACCCTTCCGGCCTTAAAACATGACTTAAATTGTCTCTGCAGGAGACTCTAATATGTATGCTAACTTTTCAAAAACATTTGTGCCTTCTTTGCACTTCAAAATGCTTTATGTGAATAAATGCCCAGAGACAGTAACACAGTAGAGCTCAGACTGCTAATTCACAGACCTGGATTAAAACCCTCCCTGCCAATTTCTAAATATTGTGACGTTGGGCAAACTCACTTTCCTTATGTTCAAAATAAGTCTTATTTTTCAGGAATTTGTGTGGATTATATAAACAAAGTATTATTTTACTCCATAAACAAAGTACCTGTCTACCACACTAAGCATCTAGCAACTGGTGGCCATTAACATTACCAATAAATGATTTTAAGTTGATTAGTCATAGGAAAAGTAGAAGTTATGGGGAACAACAGGAATCGGGAAGTCAGCACTTGCTCTAAACTTGGAAAAAGTACATATAATTACATATAATCATGGACACATATTTCTTCTACCCCAATCAAACATTCCTATCATCCTGATGCTTTTGTTAACGCACTTTTTTTAGCCAGAAGTGCCCAAACCAGCACATTTATCTCTGAATTCTCCCTGCACTTTAAAAGTTCCAGCTAAAAACGAGAGTCATGGTGCGCCACCACATACTCCACAACGAAAACTGAAGTCTCTCCTGTGAATTTCCAGAACACTCCCTGTGAACCTCACATAGATGCATACCTCACATGACTTTTCATAATCAGCTTGTTTTTGCCCTTAAAAATAAAGCTCTGGTACAAAATGCCTTCCAAATTTTCATTTTTCCTGTATTCCATCCCTCCATTTCTCACTGTGATATAGCATATTTTAACACAGATTGACAGAACAATTCACAGACATAACCACGAAAAAAGAGAGGGAAAAAAACCCCAAACTGGTTGATTCCTAGTATTTATCAGTATGAAAATCCAATAATGTATAAATCAGTTGAGATGGAAACATTTATTTAGGTGGAAGCTATGTCAAATTTGCTCTAAAAATGTGCTGTATTAATTCACTAAGCGAGCAGAGACTGATTCTTATTTTTTTTTTTTTTAAAAAGCACTAATTATAAACCTCATTTTTTCTAACTTGGCTACAATTACCTCAAAGAAAGTCCTATGGCAATCATTTTTTATTTCCCACAGTCCTTTGCACAGACTCTCATAAACATTTGTTAAAAGTATTCAAAATACTATGTCACTTTATCATTTCCCTGATAAAACTGTAATGATCTATATAGTCCACCACCCAAAATAGAAATTAAGTTCTCTCTACAATTTACCTTCCTCTTCATCATCTTCTGGAGGAGAAGGTATCATTGAACTCTGAGATCCTGACTGTGGCAGGCGAATTGAAGGACTGGCTGTAGTTTTCCTCCTCTCTCTCTCTGATTCACTTTCCAAGCATACAACTTCATATAAAGTGTCAGTATTGTTCTTTCTCTCCTTTTGCTTTATCTTAAAGGGGAAAACACGTTATTTATCAAGTGATAAAAAAATTTTTTTAATGAGCACTACTTCTGATTTTACGTAGGATATGAGAATAAAAAGGTATTACTTTGAATATCTAAACTAAATGCTACTTTTTCTAAGCAGAAAAACCTATGTTTAGGCTTAAAACCCTTAAGAAAATAGGATATTTACTGAATAGGACTCTAATTCTGCAATTTTATTTACTGTATTCAGACTGTATCATCAAACATTCAACTACCAATATTTAGTAAGTTAACTTAAAAAGTTGGAGAAAGCAATGGCACCCCACTCCAGTACTCCTGCCTGGAAAATCCCATGGATGGAGGAGCCTGGTAGGCTGCAGTACCTCAGTTCGCTAGGAGTTGGACACAACTAAGTGACTTCACTCTCACTTTTCACTTTCATGCACCGGAGAAGCAAATGGCAACCCACTCCAGTGTTCTTGCCTGGAGAATACCGGGGACAGCAGAGCCTGGTGAGCTGCCGTCTATGGGGTCGCACAGAGTTGGACACGACTGAAGTAACTTAGCAGCAGCAGCAGTAACTTAAAAAGTTAACTGTTCTGCAGCTTCCCAGTTACCTTAAAGTTTTGCTCAAGCTTTCCTATATAAAACTATACATAAAAAATGCTTTAAAAATAATCTAAAATATGCAGTTTAAGACTAAGAATGTCTTATCTCCATGCCTCTACCACCAAATCCTTTAGCCTAGTGATAACAGAACACATAACTTTTCTTCAACTGAAAGCTACAGCTGGGGAGTGGGAAGAGAGGTAAGTGACAGGAAATAGATTAATGGACTTCACAAGATTTCTGTTAACTCAAACTGTTTTGTATTTTGGGTTTACCTCGAGGCAAGCACATAACATATTAAAATGACTTAAATAAAAAATTAAGAGTAGGGAATATAAAATTTTACCAGTACAATATTTAAATACATTAATATTCCAGTCAGTTTAAGGAGGAGGAAAAAAGGAGTGAATTACAGTGCAGGAGGAAAAGACAGAACTGTAGGAAAAGATACAGAGAAATCTAGAACAGAAAGGTAGCAACATCAAAGAGAAAGATATACATGCATGAAGTAAAAATACAGAAGAGGGAGGCAATAAGAGGTTCATTAGAAATATCAGGCAGAGAGCAGACATTACCATCTTAATGTTTATTTGGATTCTTAAGAAAAACTATCCCAATCCTAGAAGGCTAACATAGTAGCAACAGATCCTTTCAATAGCATCCTGAAGCACTGCTTAATTAAGTAGTTGGTAACGTTTTCTGTAAAGGGCCAAACAGTAAATATTTTAGTCTATGTGGGCCAGTAGTCTCTGCTGCAATTCCTCAACTCTAACATTATGGTGCAAGAGCAGCCATAGACAGTGAGCATGACTGTGTTTCAAAACTTTTTTATGCAAACCACTGTCAGGCCAGATTTGACCCACAGATCCAGATGTGCTGACTGTTTTAACATGTACGAAGGATTATTTAATTTTCAAGATGAACAAATGACTTAATTACTATTAATTAAAGGACCCAGACTCTGTGAAATTACATATTAACCTGTAAGTTTGTGACCACCAGCTACACAAATAATTTCTGTCCAATAGAAAAGATAACCCAAAGGTTACCTACAGTACATTAAACAGTTTTGTTTCTAACCCACCAATTGTGTTCTAATTTTTTTTTTTTTTAAGAAAAGACTACATAAATTCAAGTTCCTCAAATACTTGGAACCAGTTTTACTATCTTACTGGTTCCCTCATTATTTAATTAATTATATTAAAATTTATGACATATGTTCATTCTAAATTTGCAATCATGATTTTTAACTTTCAAATATTATGCTTTGATAGGTCAAAGAATTTACTTTTGTTTTGCTTATTCTCTAAAACATTAGTTAACTGCTTTCTAAAACAGTTCAAAGATCAACATAACTTTTTACCTTAAAATTTTTTTTCCCCAGAAACTATATAAATGTAACAACTCCTGCACTTCACCTTGAAACTCCACTTTGAGTAATAGTGACCAGAGCAATACTGTCCTTTGGAAGTCAGATAAATATGGAGTCAAGATGATAAATGCAAAAAGAAAAATCTACTTTTATAAAAGAGAAATCTAGTAGTTACCATCTTAACCAAGTTATCATACATTTTAGGAATAGTTCAGTAACCTGTGGTTCCTCATCTAGCAGTTCAAGAGTTCTAGCACAGAAAGCATTTTCTATCTTGGGAGGTACTGTGAAATACTGCATATGTGTGAGTGTCCCTGTGTATACATACACACAGGCTTCCCAGATCACAAGAAATTGCAACCCACTCCAGTATTCTTGCCTGGAAAATTACATGGACAGAAGAACCTGGTGGACCACAGTCCCTGGTGTCACAAAGAGTTGGATGCGACTGAGCGCATGCTCATGTGCGCGCGTGCATGCACACACACATATGCAGAGTCGGATGCGACTGAGCACACACGTGCGCACACACACACACACACACCAGTACACACACAGATAGAGGCTCGGGTTTCCAATATGGATGGTTACACTAATTACTTGTCTATGAACACTGGTCACATCACTTAGTCTTTCAGACATTAGCTTCATTTATAAAATAATAACTTCATAAAACATTTTAAGATCCCTACACTGTCTTGAGCAATGAAAATTTTGTGTAATTCTATAACTTTAAGAATTAAAGAACAATTAGTGGGTCTTTTATTCACCTTATGTTACTGTTGGAAAATCTAGTCTTTGGACCATTTCTTCCTCTTTCCTCACTAATTTTAAAAGTTTCTTCTCTAATATGGTGCCATCTTAATATAGGAATCCCCACAGTTGGGAAGGGTTCCAAGCTAAAAAGGAGCTATTGAGTCACCAGATAATTTTAGGGAAAGGAAAAAGAATAAATTTTTAAACATGCATTTTTAATAATGTTTCTATAATTGTTTTCCCATGCTGTTTAGTCACTAAGATGTGTTCGACTCTTTTGTGACCCCATGGACTGTAGCTTGCCAGGCTCCTTTGTCCATGGAATTTTTCAGGCAAGAGTACTAGAGCGGGTTGTCATTTCCTTCTCCATGTTTTCCCATACTTATGGCAATAAACAGGAACTATATATTGAGTATTTAAGAAATTTTGTCTGTAGAAATGTTTCCTTTTCTGTCTAGTGAGAACTGCAAAGAGGTTAAAATTTCAAATTATGTTTGACTTAAATAAATCCCTAAAATGCTCTTACAGAAAGACAAGAGAAGTACATTTCTATGGGAAGAACCCTGGCTAACACTCTTAGAAGGCTTATGGTATGAATCTTGTTCACATGACATCCCATAAAATCTACTATTTTACATCTTTGGATCTATAAAATATAAACACTATCCTCACTGTGGAATATGGATCACTATGGAAATTAAGAGACAGAAAATGTAGCTAGTCCGGGAATTGCCACAAGAGGGCCTCAGTTAGTGGTAGCTGCTATTAATTTTTAAAGCCAAGAATGTAAAAGAGGAGATTAATAAACTTAGCTTATTATGTTAGAAGGAATGAGAATTAAGAGTGTCCTAAGTGCGCTAAGACAGGAAAAAACTGTTCAAATTCTTCATACTCTCTCTCTTCCCCCTCAACTGACTACCCCTCACACCCACCCCCCAAGACATCCAAAAAAGGAGAAAAATGAGAGATTATTCTTAGGAATTCCCTGCTCTCCTCCCAGCTTCCACATACAAACTTCAGCTTTTCGCAAAGAAAATACTGACAACTCAACCTATGTTTAGCTTGTAACTTTAGCAAAGAGTCTAGAATAGTCTATCAGGCTAAGTCTCAGGCATACATTATATTTTTGGCTATTCTACACCGACAAGTCATTTGTTAGCCTCGTTAAGATACATTATTCTAGATCAAACCACAGAAAAAATACTCCTGTAAACCTATGCAATCTTTGAATCAAAAGCTATATAACATAAGTCCTCAAGGTAAAAGCAAGACCATGGTAATCTTATTTATATTCACTAAGATGAAAGAAACAGAATTCTGTTTAAGGAGAACAATTTTTTATTTACAAGTTTATACTAAAAAATATACAATTAATTTGCTGGCTAATCATTTCTACCCACTCCTTAAATTTGTAAAATAATGCCTGCAAATTGGTTTTTTTTCTGAAGCATTCTTTCCCTGAGGCTAACCACTAAATAATCAATGCTGTTCTGATTTCATGACTTAAGTGTTTTTTCTGTCCCACTAATATCCCTCTCAATAATAATAGCTAAAATGCATGAAGAACATGTATGCGCCAGGGACTATTCCAAACATGTTACACAGTTTCTCACCGACTGTCACAAAAACACTATCACTGCCATTTCACAGCTGAGCAAACTGAGGCTCAGGGAGTTGAAGGAGCTTGCTCAAAGTCCTAAACCCAGTCAATGGTTAGATTCATGTACTCTGACTCAAAAGCCAAGTTCTAGATGATAATCCTATAATCCTTTGCTCCTGTCACAGTGAAGATCTGAGAGAACAGGTTTACTTTTTGTCTCTTAAGATAACACTGAAAAGAAGTTTCAGTTCTGCTTGCTACCTTTTTCTAACTATAACCCAAAGGGCTAACTTGAACACAATGGAACTAAAATACTTATTGCTACAGAAAAGTATATTCAAGTAAATGCACATACAATATTATAATCTTGTATAATGGAATTTCAATGTTATATGAAATAAAATTCATAAATTTTTTTGAGAACTATGTTCAAGATGTTTGGCGTAAATCACTGAACAGGACAGACTAAAAATATTGCCTTAGGAGGTTTCTAAAACTAAAAACACTTAATAAACAAACAAAAAAAAGTATATTTTGCAGTATATTAGAAGCTAAAACATTCCTGTACGTAAAAAATTTTTTTAAAGTTTATCAACAGAGAGGTAAATGGCAACACCAGTGGATAACTGGGCAAATTGCAGTGTTAAATGGGGGTGGTGAGGAGTTGCTAAGAAATCTAACCAAAGACCTGAGGACTTGAAGGAGGTGAATAGCAGCAAGTAGAATCCAGGCAAGAGCATCTGAAGTAAAAGGAACAGTTAATAGCAAAGGCCCTAAGAGCATAGTTAGAACAGAGGAAGGAAGCAAGAAGAGGAATTAGTTTACATAGGCAGCAGATCAGATAGTGTCTAATAACTTACTACATGGACTCAGGATTTTATGGAGTAAAACAGGATTAGAGAATTTGAGCAGAAGAATGATGTGATTTGACATTAGGCTGCTATATTAAGAATATATCAAAAGGTCACAAAAATAGAAATAGGGAGATGTGTGAAAAAGCTATTCCAATAATCCAAGTAAAAACAACGCTTAGGATGAAATTAACGTAATCTAGGTGATAAGAAGTGGTCAGTTTCTAGGTATGCTTTAAAAATAGACAGAATTTCTTGACAGACAGGATATAGTATGTGAAAAAAAATAAAAATTCTTGGTCTAAGCCCATAAGCTGAGATAGTAAAGACAGGTAGGCAGAGTACTTTATAGGTGAGGGATGCAATAATAACATCTTTTTTGGACATGGTAAATATGAAAGATTCTGAAGGGTAAATGAAAGAGTGGTATTTAAGGAGGAGGAAGTAATTATCTGTATCAAATGCTCCTGACACATTAAGTAAGATGAAAACTCAGACTGACCACTGGACTCAGCAATTTAGGTCATCATGAACTTGATTACTCTGAAGGAATTTTGACAAACAAAAGCAAAGAAAGGAGCAATACGTTGTGGGGCAACTGGGATCCCCCCAAAAAAGGCTAAAAGAAGGGAAGAGAAATATTATCTGCTGCCCACCACAAAAATGACAGTACAGAGTTTGACCAAATTAACTATTAAAAAAAAAAAAGGTTCAGTTCTCAGAAGACCATAGCACAGTCTCTACAGTCTAAGCATGTAAAGTGTCTAATATATAATCCCAAAATACTAGACAAAGAAACAGGAAAATGTGGCTCTCCAGACTCAGGTTTAGCAGCCCAAGATTTTTAAAGCAATTATATTAAAATTATGCTCAAGAATATAAAAGAAAATCTGCTTAAAATAAAGATCAAGGAGGTAACCATATAAGAAACAGAAACCATTAAACCAAATGGACATTCCAGCAAAAAAAAAAAAGACCTGAAATTTTTAAAACACTCATTGAATGAGGTTAACAACAGATTGGAGATGACAAAATACAGTGTCAAGTGAACTTTAAGTTAGGTCAACAGAAAGTATCTAACAACAACAACAAAATTTGGAAAAACAAAAGAATCTCGGAGGTCTGTGGGATAATAACAAAAGGTCAAAAATACGTATGATTGGAATCCCTTGAGAGAGAAGAGAGATGTGGCAGAGAAAAAATCTGGA
The DNA here is from genome assembly GCA_007570785.1 of Antilocapra americana. Taxonomy (NCBI): domain Eukaryota; kingdom Metazoa; phylum Chordata; class Mammalia; order Artiodactyla; family Antilocapridae; genus Antilocapra; species Antilocapra americana. The sequence goes on along the minus strand of ML660779.1, from coordinate 412,209 downwards.
AGAAATAATGGGTCAGAATTTCCCAAAAAATGGTAGAAGAAAAAAAAAAAAAAACAAATATAAATTTAAAAATTCATGAAGCCCAGCAAATCTGAAGACAAAGAGAAAGAAAAACCACACCTAGGCACATCATAGTTAAAGGTCTAAAAACCCAAGATACAAAATAATATCAAAAGCAGCCAGAGAAAATGACCCATTACAAATATAAATGCATGCTGTGAGATGACATCTATAAGTGCTGAAAGTAAAAAACTGTCAACCCTGAACCCTACATGCAGAGAAAATATCCTACTGGAATAAAAGTGAAATAAAGACTTTCAGATAAAGAAATCTGACAGTTCACTAAAAGAAATCTGAAAAGAAGCTGTTCAGGTTTAAGGCAAGTGAGACCAGAAAGAAACCTGGTTTTTCCGGAAGAAATGAAAAGCAACAAAACACAAAATAGATGGGTAAAAATGAAAGACAACTTTCCTCTTTAATATATTTAAAATACACATGACTATTTAAAGATCTAATTGATAGCTTGGATTAATGATAAATCAGCCTCAGAAGTGACTTCTCTCATTCCCCCCCTCTATATTTACAGAAAGGTATAGTACCTGTTTTAGTTTCAAAAAGAAATTTTCAGTAGTACTACGTTTGCTGAAGGGCCAGAATAATCTTTCATTAGGTGAGCAAACTCGGACTTTTGTCTCTAGAAGAAAGCGAACAGGCTCCTGTACTTCTGTTATTACCAAATCAACAGCTGTGGTCATAAACAACACTTTATCTAGGGAGAGAGAAGGGAGAAGCAAATTTTTTAAGTGGAAATATATTTGCTCACATAAATAAATTACAAGTTTTAAATGACATTCAGATAGAGCATGAAACAGCTTGAAAAAAGTTTATGCACAGCATATCTGAAAAGGTACACAGGAAATTAGTCACAGCGGTACCCTTTAGGATGGGACACTAGAACTGTGGCAGACTTTTCCTTTTCCTTATATATCCTTTGAATTTTAAATGATATGTATATATGTTATCTCTCCACAAAAAAGTAATACTTGGAAGCCTGTTAATAAATAAGCGTATAAATAGAAGAGGAAGCAGGAAAAGAAAAAAAATGGAAGAAAGGAGAGGGAGGAAAAAATACTTTGTTTACAGGTTAAAGTTAATAATAAATTCAAAGAACTATTCAAATTCCTTGGTTGCATCAGAATTAGATAAACACTAAATATTTCTCAAATAAGTAGAACTAAGATTTGGGTATCCTCTTGGGACTAAAATTTCTGTTCATGATGTCACCAATCTGCACCACCTTTAGGAGTTTCTTCATTTACAACTTGAAAATGTGGGGATTTTGGATTCCAGCTCCCAGTAATAACATAGGACTTTCCATCTGAACTTTTGCCCATAGATTCCTAAAGAAAAGAGTAACAACATTAATGCCAAAAAAATAACAACATTTTCATTAATCATGGCATTAATCATTCTGCTGCCTTTAAAAAAATAGGTGTAAAAATAAAAGAATACGAAAGATGATCATATATATATATATACGCACACACACATGAAAAGTCAGGAGTATAGATGAATGATTACAGTTAAAAATGTGCCAACTATTTATGCAACTGCTCCTGAAAAGTTATATATAAAGTAAATGCAAATCATATCAAACTGTACAGACATCAGGAAAATTTACTACCTACACCTATGTTGAATTTTTCTGTCAAGTGAACAACTACTACATAAATTTTAGTTATGAAAATAAAGATTTTCATATAATAGCAATAGTATATACACTGCATACGTTTCTAAAGCTCCTAACAGTCTGCAAATAACTCTCTCACAAAATGTCTTTGACTCCAACATTAACCCTACACTATTGCAATCAAGAAACGGAGATTAAGTAGGTATAAGGTCAGACTGGTAAACAGCAAGTAGGAAATACCCTTATCTTTGCTTATTGCTTCATAAATATGATTAACATTAGATTTGGTGCACCAACCTTAATAGAGGAAATAGAGTATAAACTTAAAAAAAAAAACACAACTATCCTTACCAAATCTAACAAGTGCATGTCACTATTTCGTACATCTTTTCCTGGGCTAAGGAGAAGACCAAAACATCTGCAAAAAAAGAACCAATATAAATTTGGGAAAAAGACTACAGCAAAGATGTTTAAGTCAGATCACTGAAAAAAATTCTGACAGAAAAAAGGACATATTTAAATTATCAACAAATTAGCATTATCAAAATCTATTTCTTTGAGATCAACAAGTTTTGTGTTCACCTTTTATTATCACATAGTCAACATACTAGCTGAAAATATAGAGATACTTCAAAATAAATGAAATATACACTTTAAAACAATTCCCCAGGGAGCAAGATAGTTTGCAAATACATTTTTGAATATAGTATATGACTGCTTCAGTAGACTGACAAGAAATAAAATTTACATTTAAGCCAAACTTACTAAAAAAATGTTTACCTTTCAATGGCAAGCTCTTTATTAGTTGTTTGTTGCACATAGATGACAATCTTCTTATCAATTCCTTGGCGTAGTTTAAAGCATTGTCTGTCTTTATCTTTAGGAACTGCACTGTAGGACAACACATTTCATCAATTTTGGAAAGCATTTCCTTGTAATATACACCAGAATAACTTTTGTTATGATCTGAAAATCAGGCACTAAAAAGAATCACAGATTCAGTTCTTTTCTATGCCTGTTATTCAAATAACAGATATTATTATCTGCCTCTTGATGTGAAAAGACCATCATTACTATATGTAAACCACTAAACCATTTTACATTTATTAAAGCTACAAAACCACTCTTGTATCTCCTGAAATGTGACTTTTTTTCTTAGTTTTTTTTTGTTGCTGTGAAAATTGAATTAGATATTTATAAAATTCTGAAGTACTTAAAAGTTTTCTTCACTTTCTGTCACTGTTTTTTACCAATACAAATAAATTACTAATGCCTTATGTGTTTAAACATACAATAAACAAAAGATTATTATATAGATCCTTTTAATTTCAAAACAAAATGCTTTAGAAAAACAGCAGAGATGAGAAAGATACGGCCAACAGTAAGCTATTGCCCAATTTTCCCCTTAAGCAGTGATAACCTTATGAAAACCCATGTGATAATTATGAAAATATTAATGATGTAGTTAAACACCAGCTTAAGAAAACAGTTGGAAATATTCTCTAAATGATAGTTTACCAAAATAATCTCCTTGACTCCCACACATCCTTTCTCTAGCTCCTTTGTTCTCAAAGACAGACACATCTGCTTATAGCAATCAGCCAAGATACAGCAAATCTGAATTGCACCTTATTACTGTATGTCTTTAAGATAATAGCAATAGAACCATTAAACAATAATACAAAAGGCTACATAAGAGCTCTGAGTACCAACTCACACTAAAAAGTGACTCTTAAGAAATAAAATTAATTTGAATGCTATCTGCACTAGTACACCAGTAACCAATTTAAGAACAGGTTATAACACTGAGATTGAAAAAAACAACAACAAAGAATCTTAGGTTAAGGGTCTAAAAATGCAAACATGTGCAAGAAAAACTGCTACAAACAAAACTATTAAATATGTATGGCTGACAGAAATGTCACCTACAAGAATATGGACAGGTCTCAGTTTTCAATTCACATCAGACACACTGGTCTCTATGTTCTGTGGATGTTTAAGTATAAATTAATATAATCTCAGCTCTCAGCAGTATTCAAAACAACAATGGAAATAAAAGTTATTTCTGGTATTCTGAATCTGAAGGGTAAGGAAAAGCTACATTAATAGGAAGCAGGGTGGTGAGCATAAGCAGTTTACTGATGTCAGGGGTCTAGATTATATTTCTGTTCTTATTACTATATCACTGAATGAATCCAACCAAGTAATTTTACACTTAATTCCTATTCTATAAATTAAGAAACATACATCCAGGTTATCTTCTCTGGTTTTCTTCACCTACAGAACAAGGACAAGATCAACTGGGATACTTTGTAGATTAAATACGGCCAAAAATAAGTGCTTTGAAATGACAGAAGTGAAAATGCGCCATCTTCCTAAGGGCCAAACTTTCTAATTTTAACAAGGATTATACATATTCAGGAATGAAAAGAAAAGCATTAATTCTCAAAGCACTTGGTCTATATTTATGCTATGGTAAAATCATAATTTATCTTGTGCTATGGCTAACTATACACACATATATTTTTTAAATAGGTGAATAAGTCATATGGATATACCACTGTATTTGGCTTTAGGTATAACTGGCACACAACGTATTAGTTTCAGGTTTACAACATAATGATTTTATATTTGCATTTATTGTGAAATGCATCATATTTTAACCACTCTATTACGGTCAACATTTAATTTCCACTTTTTAATTTTGCTAATATTGTGTCAAGGGGAACATTCATGCTGGTAACTCTTTCAGCATCTCAATGACGCTTCTGGCTTCTGATTCCTAGACGTACTACAGAATCATTGGATGAAAGGAACTGCGTTTGAAAAGTTCAAATCTGACAAAGGCATCCTTGTCAATAATTTCATCACTGTACTAGGTTCTACAACACTCTTTTCTATTATAAATTCATGAAAACATGCAACAAAAAAATAACAGAGCCCTAACAAAGAAATCTGACTATCCAGGGGTTTTCTGTACAGCATTTTCTTGATACACAGTTGAATAGGCATATCTGTGATTGTTAACCTACCTTGAGAATGCCTGATCTCAGAAGAAGAAATTACCCTAGTGCTTCTCTTCTGAGAGATCTGGGAAACCTTTCCTATTTATAACTAGGAATTTACAAATAATCTTCAATCTTTATTTCCAATAAAGGGAAAAAAACAGTTTAACTGTTCTGTTTCTTAAAAAGGAAAAAAATTATTACAAGGTTTATAGATTATGATATCTACTTCCCAGTATAGGAATGCATACTGCAGAAAACACCATAATAATGTTGGCGTGAAAACAGAAATACAAATAAGAAAGCATAAAGTAAAATGGCTCATACTTCGTTGTACAAGCCAAGGTTGAAGCTGCATTGTATACTAAACTTGCCACCAGATGGCATGACAATTCCAAAGTCTTTGAAGGGAGAGCAATGAAACAATCATTTCCCAAATGAAACAACCATTGTGCCTTTTAATTTAAAAACAAAATATCAGAAACCATTTATATGTTCATTTTATCCACTTTATGAGTAGTCATGAAGCAAAGAAAGTTCTATATGCAACTACTGATTATGATTCCAAGAAGCACCCATTCTGTGATATGAGCTATGAAGAAAAAAAAGTCAATCATCTTGCAACCATAATATTTTAAAGTTAGAAAGGATTTTTAGACTCTAGCCACTTTATCTTATAAATAAGGAAACTAATGTCAGGAAATGTGAAGAAACTTGGAAAAGGTCACACTGTAATGGTAGCAATACGTAAACTAATCCTAAGTTTTAATTTCTATTGCAGGGTTATTTTTACTACTCAAAGAAGCATCATTTTACTTAAAAACCAGAACCAGTTATTTCTGACCCTGTATGCAAGGTCAGACTTCAGATACAGACCTTATTTCTCCCCTCCCAATGTATTACAATAAATTTTAATGATAAAACTTGATTTCAGTAGCCTTAAGATCTTTAGATTATTAAAACAAATACACCAACCAACCCAAAACAAAACAGAAAAAAAACTCTAGCAAAACAAATCCAGCTATAGATTCAGATGATGTAGCTTCTGTCATGTTTAATAAAAGCAGTCAGCCAGCTGCTCTGAGTCTGACTAAAAGAACATGGTAACATGATATATTTCCCTACATGAAATAATTTATTTTTATTGTTTAAAATTCTTTAAATCTTGCCTCTCCAATTTGCCTTTTTCCGTTATCACTTACATCAAAAAAACCAAAACTCTACCTATAAAAGCAATCATTTTATAATACAAAAGTTAGGTAATCTGACCTAGAATTTCCCTAAAAACACAGACAGTTCATCATGTTAATACAAACTCAAATAAAAAGAATAAAATAAGATGCCCTACCTAAAATAACCTTTACCATCATCTTCTTTTATTTCTAGAGACACAGAGAAGGTAAAGATGTCACTGTCAGGAGTCTGAGGTGCAGCAGTAGCTGAAAGTGGGGTCTGCTTGGCAGAACGGCGGAAGGCAGTAGCAAAACTGTAAAGTATCCGGCTCACCTACAATCAGACATGTTAGCAGATGGGGTGTTATCAAAACAGTAAAATACTTTTGTTAAGGGTGAAAGTGACCTACGTTGTTTGAGGGAGGTAGTTCACCTTTCCTCCACTGATTTCTTTTAATAAATTATCCAATGTATTAGACCTATAAAGCAAACAACACTAAAAATAGCCAGAGTATAGGCTTTACAAAAGGAATGACTGTGAACACTAGAAATCCAACTGAAAGATGATTTCCAAAATTGTCGGGAATTACTTGAATATATTTATTGTAATAAAAAATGGTCCTCCAAGCTTAACTCTATGATTTGCAAATATGCATTGCTAGAAGCAAGATGCTGATTTAACCCATTTAAGCAGCAGCCAATTGGTCTCCTCTGACGCTCTTAGCAACAAGGTTCTGGCTAGCCAAACTTTTATTCACATTGCAGGCCATCAAGCTGGAACAAATAAAACAGTAGCAGAGAATTTCATTTGGCTTATAAATGACCACAGAAAATACTATAATCATTTCAATGACACAAGGGTGAAGATGAAATTTCATCCGTAGACATTTTCCTCCTAAGTACTTACAGCTTCTTGTATTTCACACCGAAAGACATGTATTCTGAAGAGCTCTGCATTGTAATGACTTTCAGTGAAAGCAAAACAGTCACTCTCAGGAGTTCCATCATGCCCTCTGACACAGAAGAGGATTTTGTAGATAGGGTAGTTTGCTATTTCAGTGTTTGTCTGAGGATCTAAAAGTCTGTTCAGAAAAAATATATATAAAGAGATTAGAGGAACTGTGGACAATTTTCACTATGTCCATATTATGATTCAAGACTCATCTTTCTAGCAAAAAGACCATATAAATCATTTCTTGAGCCTCGCAGGCTACAGTCCAAAGGGTCACAAAGAGTTGGAAATAACTGAGCACACACAGCAATCATATTAATCTTAAATCTTGATAAATATGTCACATGTGGAATCTTAAAATTACTGATGACACAATTCCATAGTACTAAAAACTACATAATCCCCTATTTTAGGGAGGTCATCAGGAAAGCATAAATAATATTAATGTTTCTTAAATACTCTGTAACTAAATAAAAAATAATGGGTAAATTAGACTACCAAAATAGATCATTAAAGTTGTGCTTCTCAATATCTCCTAACAGAATGACCTAAGCTGCTTTATTATTTTAAAAACTAAAATACTGACGTAGTTTCTCAGAGTGAAATATGTTCTTTTGCTTCATGGCAAATAAGGAAGAGAGACTTACAAAACGTTAACACCGAAGAAAAAAAATTTTATTAATAAAATCAAAAGAATGTCAGTCACTGAAAATTAAAGAGATATTATTCATTCAAAAATGTATTCATTCAACAAATATTTATGTGATACCTACACAACATCCCAGGCTCCATCCTGGGCCCTGACAATACAAAACATTGAAATTGAAATTAGGAAGTTATAAAATTATGAAATTATGAAGTTTCAACACTGAATGGGCAGAGCCTAGGGGATAATGGAAATACCTAAGAGGGGGAACTAATCCAAATTCAAAGGCACTTTGATAAAGACTCTGAAAACATGAGGCAAGAGAGACTAGTTTACTCATGTCTTTATAGAATTAAAATATATTAGAACAAAGTATAACTTCAGTCAGAGGAATGACTATTTACTAAGAATCATGTAAAAATGAGTTGTAGGGAATTCCCTGGCAGTTAGAGGTTTGGACTTGGTGCTTTCACTGAAGTGGCCTAGGCTCAATTCCTTGGTCAGGGAACTAAGATTTCACAAGCTGCATTACGGCAAAAGGAAAAAAAAAAAAAGCTAAATGTTACTAAGCTTCACATTAATAAATACAACTAAAATTAATATTTGTGCATCTTTGCAAAGTAGTTCTTTAAACACTCAAGAGAAGAATTACATATGCAGATGACTGGAATATTAATTAACTTACTACTACTATCCATATGCAGCTACAACTCTACTACCATAAAAATCCAAAATGCTTGAGTGTAGAGAGACAGATATTCTCATACACTACAAATAAAAGTACAAGCTAGATCAGCATTTCTAGGTGGTCATTTGGCAATGCATCAAAACCCATAAAAAGGGGCAAATCTTTGACCCCCCAGTGAATCTACTTCTAGGAACTGATCCTAAAGAAACTTAAAAATACATAAAAATTTAGCTCAAAAGTACTACTTATAAGAAAATTACAGGGAAAGCACTTAAGTAAGTAAAAGTTGCTCAGTCGTGTCTGACTCTTTGCAACCCAAAGAACTATACAGTTCGTGGAATTCTCTAGGCCAGAATACTGGAGTAGATAGCCTTTCCCTTCTCCACGGAATCTTCCCAACCCAGGGATTGAACCCAGGTCTCCTGCATTGCAGGTGGATTCTTTACCAGTTGAGCCACAAGGGAAGCCCAATTTACATGCCCACGTAATAAAAGTTTAATATTACCTATTATTAGTAGCACTTTTATCATTAAAACAACTAAAATATGTAACATTAGACTGGTTATTTCTGAAAAGCCCATCATATGCCATCGTGAATTATATTTAAGTATATTTATTGATATGGAAAGATTCACAATACAAAAAAGCATTTTATGTATTATGTAATTCCACTGTTAAAAATGTCGATTCTAAGAGTTGTGTAATTATACTTGCATATATATGTAGGTATATACACACAGACACAAATATACCTACAACTACACAAAAGGGGCCTTAATAAACCAAGGTGTTTACTGTTATTTACAAATGGGAGAGTAGAATTAAGAGCATTTCCTAACCTAAAATATGTCACAAATGAACTTAAAACAGAAGCATAGAGAATAAACTTGTGGTTGCTAGGGGTTGGGGGGGTTGGTGAGGGAGGGAAGGACTGGGAGTATGGGATTAGTAGATGTAAATTATTATATATAGGATAAACAACGAGGTACTACTGTATAGCACAGGAAACTATACTCCATGTCCTGTGATAAATAATAGAAAAAAAATTAAGAAAAAGAATGTCTATATGTGCGTAAGTCACTCACTCTTGCTATATAACAGAGACTGACACAACACTGTAAATCAACGATACTTCAATAAAAAAGTTAAGAGTAATTTTCTAAATTTTTGCTTATTTGTGTTCTCTGATTTTTCTGAAATAAGTATGCATTTTTAATATAAAGCTAGCTCTGTATTTAGTTAGCTGATACAGACATCTGCCTAACTATGTTTAATCACTGTGACCTGTTTCAGTTAGTATAAACAATAGCCATACCAAGAGACTTCTCTGAGCTTCAGTTTCCTCATCTTAAAAATTTAGGAATGACACTGAAGTAGTTAATATTTACCAACAGGTTTCTGTAATTTCCAAAGTCAGTATGAAACTTCACATTGAACTAATGTGTAAGCTAGTATTTGTACTGGGGGGCACATGGAAAATATAAATTGTTAGGCAGACTATTAGGTCAACATATTTCAATAATCCCCAAAACACTTAAATTTCTAAAATGCTACAAAGAATTGAGGTGAGGAAGAGTATAAAAAACTGTTCAAACAAGTGACTATTTTTCATAAAAGGGCACAATCCTTGGAAGACATGAAAACTAAGTGCCAAATGAATTAACCACTACATGAATAAAATAATTATGTATTTTGTTCACTATTGCTTTGTTATAAAATTATAGGTCAGAAATCTGATCAAATGTTACAAATATTCCTAGAAGGCTGGTCTTACCTCACAGTTCCTTCAGATACGTTAGGCACTGACAGGGTTACATCTAGTGAGATCTGACATTGGCCTCTTAAGATGGACATCATCCTCAAAGCTTCCACTTCGCTCCTGGGAGCATTTACTGAGGCACAGCCTAAATAAGTGAGTTTGCTGAAAACTACACTGTCCTCATCTGCCACTGGTGTGAAAGGACTTGACCCTTCAGAATCTGAAAGAAACAATAAGGAAGTGATTATTTTCACTTTGATATTTTGTTAACATGAATACTAAGTAAAAATCTACAAGCTACGTTTAGGTTCTAAAGTTAGTCACTTTCCCAGAAGAAAATTAAAGTCAGAAATCTCACACCAGAACTTGTCACCAACACTAGAATTTTTAGGTATGGCTATAGTTTCAATCCTAAACCTAAATGGTGACCTGAGATTCAGATCTGATTTATCTCTTATAATTTGTTTTGACTTTATAATTTACATTTAGGTTAGTAATACATTTAGTATTTTACCAACCTGAAAAATCCTCTTTCTTCTTTCTCATCTGTTCTATTATAATGATTTCTCTTATTCATCATCTTAGCTACTTTATCATGTTCTCTCAGTCCCCCTGCCTTTTCTTTCCCAATAAACATTTACAGTTTTAATACTCTACTTTTCCTCAAAGAGCCTTCATAATTGTCCTTTCCCTCGTCTTTTGGTTTCCTTTTTTCAATTTGATAACTATTCCCATCAAGCCATACAATAGGCCTGAGGTAAACATTTTCTTCACCAAGAATTATTAATCTATTTCCTCAGTCAGTCAGTTCAGTTCAGCTTCTCATTCATGCCTGACTTTGCGATCCCATGGACTGCAGCATGCCAGGCTTCCCTGTCCATCACCATTTCCCAGAGCTTACTCCAACTCATGTCCATTGAGTCGGTGATGCCATCCAACCATCTCATCTTCTGTCGACCCCTTCTCCCGCCAATATCCAATTTCCCCAATACCATACTCAAATTATTTTTTCCTGAAAAAAAATCTTTAAACACTCTAACACTGCCTCACTGTTATATAACTGTTTTTGTTTCTCTTTGCCATAAATGATACATATTTAAAGTGGACATATGTATATGTGTAACTGATTCACGCTGCCTCCTACCTGAAACTAATACAACATTGTAAATCAACTACACACCAATAAAAAAATTTTTTAATGACATACATTTAAAGGGAAATCAGAATGGTACATGTATTTATTCCTCTCACATCCCCCTCAATCTAGAATATGAAGATTCTAAATAATACAGATACAGTTTTTGCTTGCTCTGCATCAAACCTAGTACAAAATGGACACTCAAATATTAAAAACAATAACCTTCAGTTATGCAAGCAATGCAGGAATCCTAACCTCCTTGTCCAGGTTTCACTGGCAGGCTCATCTCTGGTTTCTGGAGCCCTACTAATGACACAGGGTTAATGGTGGATGAAGCTGAGAGTTGATTAGAAAGAGGCCCATCTCCTTCGCCATCCAGCTGTGACCTTTCCACAAGCTCCTTGTCCCCTGGCTGGTCGTCCATTGGAGGATCCATCAGCACATCGGCTAGCTCTTTTTGCAGCTGCTGTTCACTTCCATTCCCTATAATCTAAGGGTCACAAATATATGCAATCAGCGAAGTGATAGAGAGAGGCCAGTACTGCTTAAAATGGGTCCACATCTAGAGAAAATCATTAGCAATATTTTTCATATATAGATATCTTCTGAATGTTTTGAAAAAAGTGAATAAAGATCTGCAATAAATAGCTGCAGCTGCTCTATTAATCCATACAAATTTTCATGAAAAAGTGTACAGTGAATTTGAGACTAATACCCAGAAATACATGTGATAATCTGTCAATTCTATTTAAAGTTTTCTACAGTGTTCTAAAATCACAACAACTAAAATTTTTGTAATTTTACTTGTCTGTTAAGAAATAAAGCTTATTAAGAGGAGAAGCTTCTCTTATCCTTAAGGAAAAGGGAAAATGTGTTTGCTTCCAAAAATTACCAGCACAAACATATGTATTAGGTAATAAACCATCACATGCACTTTACCACAGTTGCTATAAGGAAGTCTCTTAAGGGAGACTTCTCTGGCATAAACAGTTCTTAAGGTTCTCAACACTTGAATAAAGCTGGGGAGATGTAAGTAGAAAACGAGCCTGAGGAACAGAAGCACTCCATTTCAATGTCAAGGATTTTTCTAGAGTCATGATGGTTTATTATTGTTGCTCAACAAGGAAGTAAACAAGTAAAAGGTCAAGTGAATACTACCCAATGCTAAGGAAAACCACAAGTGAGAAAACCCAATATCATTAAATACTTAAATATTATTTAAAATAATTAAAACTCATTATCATTAAATGCTTATTCAAGAAACACTAGAAAAATTAACAAGAGAATTAATGCAGAAAAGAAAATCATGATGAAAAAAGTACTGATTTAGGCGAGTTTCTAAAGACCTGAAAAAAAGTTTAAATGAGTGGGACTATGAGACTGTTAAAAACAAAGAGGTCTTCACAGTAAAATTAAAGACACAAGTTAGGAAGCAAAATCCCAATAGCAGTACTCTGGACTAACTACCAAGGAACCCAGTTCAAACAATTTTGTAACTCTATAAAATTCAAGTCCTTTTCGCTGTAAACTATGATTGAGAAACAGTGGCAAATCTTTTTTGCTACATTTTCCCAACATGTCAGATATTCTTGCCTTGGAAAAAAGAACTGGAGAGGTATTCAGTCGCTGGCTGCGATGAAAGAGTCTGTTTTTAACTTCCTTTTATATTCAGAGTTACTGCTATTGGAACTGCAATTCAGTCAAATATTTTTAATTCTTTGCTATACCTGATTCTACACAAGTGCAATCAAATTCTTTTTTTTCAGAAGTCTGCTTTTAAAAGTTTCTTAAAGCACATAAAAAACAATCTAGAAATTCAGTTCAGTTGCTCAGTCATGTCTGACTCTTTGCGATCCCATGAATCGCAGCACGCCAAGCTCCCTGTCCATCACCAACTTCCGGAGTCCACCCAAACTCATGTCCATCAATTGGTGACGCCATCCAGCCATCTCATCCTCTGTCGTCCCCTTCTCCTCCTGCCCTAAATCCTTCCCAGGATCAGGGTCTTTTCTAATGAGTCACTTCTTCGAATGAGGTGGCCAAAGTACTGGAGTTTCAGCTTCAACATCAGTCCTCCCAATGAACACCCAGGACTGATCTCCTTTAGGATGGACTGGTTGGATCTCCTTGCAGTCCAAGGGACTCTGATGAGTCTTCTCCAACACCACAGGTCAAAAGCATCAATTCTTTGGTGCTCAGCTTTCTTTACAGTCCAACTCTCACATCCATACATGACTACTGGAAAAACCATACCCTTGACTACATGGATTTTTGTTGGCAAAATAATGTCTCTGCTTTTTAATATGCTATCTAGGTAGGTCATAACTTTCCTTCCAAGGAGTAAGTGTCTTTTAATTTCATGGCTCCAATCACCAGCTGCAGTGATTTTGGAACCCCCAAAAATAAAGTCTGCCACTGTTCCCACTGTTTCCCCATCTATTTGCCATGAAGTGATGCCATCGTCTTAGTTTTCTGAGTGTTGAGCTTTAAGCCAACTTGTTCACTCTCATCAAGACGCTTTTTAGTTCCTCTTCACTTTCTGACATAAGGGTGGTGTCATCTGCATATCTGAGGTTACTGATATTTCTCCCAGCAATCTTGATTCCAGCATGTGGTTCTTCCAGTCCAGCGTTTCTCATGATATACTCTGTATATAAGTTAAATAAGCAAGGTGACAATATACAGCCTTGATGTACTCCTTTACCTATTTGGAACCAGTCTGTCGTTCCATATCCAGTTCTAACTGTTGCTTCCTGATCTGCATACAGGTTTCTTAAGAGACAAGTCAGATGGTCTGACATTCCCATCTCTTAAAATTCTTAAAATTTTCCACAGTTTATAGTGATCCACACAGTCAAAGGCTTTGGCATAGTCAATAAAGCAGAAATAGATGTTTTTCTGGAACTCTCTTCCTTTTTTGATGATCCAGCAGATACTGGCAATTTGATTTCTGGTTCCTCTGCCTTTTCTAAAACGAGCTTGAACATCTGCAAGTTCACAGTTCATATATTGCTGAAGCCTGGCTTGGAGAATTTTGAGCATTACTTTACTAGCATGTGAGATGAGTGCAACTGTGTGGTAGTTTGAGTATTCTTTGGGATTGCCTTTCTTTGGGATTGGAATGAAAAGTGACCTTTTCCAGTCCTGTGGCCACTGCTGAGTTTTCCAAATTTGCTGGCATATTGAGTGCACCACTTTCACAGCATCATCTTCCAGGATTTGAAACAGCTCAACTGGAATTCCATCACCTACACTAGCTTTGTTTATACTGATGCTTTCTAAGGCCCACTTGACTTCACATTCCAGGATATGTGGCTCTAGGTGAGTGATCACACCTTTGTGATTATCTGGGTCGTGAAGATTTTTATTGTACAGTTCTTCTGTGTATTCTTGCCACCTCTTCTTAATATCTTCTGCTTCTGTTAGATCCATGCCATTTCTGTCCTTTATCGAACTCATCTTTGCATGAAATGTTCCCTTGGTATCTCAAAGGCAAAATGATAGGATACTGAAAAAGGAACTCCCCAGGTTGGTAGGTGCTCAATATGTTACTGGAGATTAGTGGAGAAATCTAGAATTTAGTTTCAATTAATCTATTTTTTTCAGAACTGGTTAAGATACTGTATGACATGCAATAAATAAAGGATAGCTTAACTGAACCTAAACTATTTTTCAAGGGGAAGGAGAAGTAAATTAAGTAGGATAGCTAGAGCTTCCTATAACTGATGAAGATATTAGACTCCGTGTTTAAGCAATAGTAATTTTAACTGGGAAGGCTATCATTAAAGAGCAAACTAACCTGAAGACATTTCACATGCTATGAGGTACTGTTTTTTCTTTGGTAGATAGGACAAACTCAAGTTTTCTTTTCTTTTAGATAAGCTACCTCCATTGTGATATATTCACAAAACATATCACAAACCCTGATATGTTTATGTGTTTGTCTTTCGTGTTTATACATGTTTACCTTGTATTCTTCCCTTGTTTATAAAGTTTACAAACCTAAGAACCACCTTCTATTTCCATAACACTTCCTTAAAGGGTAGGAAAACTAATGTACGACACAATCTAAAAGCTGCTTAAAAATAGCAACCTAACTTATGCTAGGTTCCAATAATAACTAATAACTAGTTCCAATATAGCACTCAACACTTACCATTTAGCTCATTTGTGCACCTTCAATCCAATTTAAAACTTAACTATATGTGACATAATTTATTTAATAATACTTATCTCAATTAAGTCTTTTTTTTTTAAGACAGTAAATTAATCTGAATGTTTCCATATGGGAAACATTCAGCAATGCCTTTCAAGATTCCCTAACTTTGGCACCTGAAGAACGTGGTAAAACACAAATCTGTTGGGCCCTAGAATTCCTATTTCAGTAAGGCTGGCATAGGACTGATAATTAGAATTTTTAAAGTTTCCAGGTGATGGTGATGTTGCTAGTCTGGGAAACAATCTTAGATTAATGGTTGACGACTACACAATACAATTACCAATATCACCAGGAAGCATGTTAAAATTAAAATACTTGATCCTCCCTCTATTCACTTACCTCCTATCCTAGCAACTAAATTAGTCTCAGAGATAAAGCCTTGGTATATATATTTTAAAGAACCTTCATAGGTGATTCACGAAACAGTTGTCAGGCCACATGAGGCCAGCAGGGTACAGTTTTGTTCACCCATCCTATAAATGAAGAGCTTAAATTAGCAACTGTTTATCTCTGACTTCCTGTCATAACAGAAAAATAAACTCATTATCAGCAGGGCTTTCTGTTTCTTGCTGCCAACAGCATTCTTAACAGATACCATGATCATCTCTAAAATAAATGTAGCTGCAGCTAACGCAATCAAGATACTGGTATTAGTGAAAGGACAGCTACATAGAGCAACACAACAAAACAGAACTCAGAAATAGACCTACATGTGCATGGCTGATTGTTTTCAACAAAGTTGGCTAGGTAACTCATGAGAAAGGTAACAAAGTAAAACAAACGGTGCTGAAACAACTAACCTGACATCAAACACATGCAGGAACATCCATTTCTTACATCACATACAAAAACTAGTGCAAAATGGATTGCGTATCTGAATGTAAATCTGAAAGCTGTAATGTGTTTTCTTCTGTAAACACAGGAGAAAGTCTTTGGGATCTTGGACACAAGGATTTCTTAGGACACAGAAAGCAGGGATGAAAGAAAAAATGAAGTGCAGTTTCGTGAATGTTTACAGCAGCATTGTTCATAACTGCCAAAAGCTGAGTACAATGTAAACGTTTATCCAGTGGTGAATGGATAACTTCCATATAGCTATACAACTGAATACTGGCTCGGACAGGAAAGCGTCTGCCTGCATGTGGGAGGCCCAGGTTCAATCCCTGGGTTGGGAAGATCCCCTGGAGAAGGAAATGGCAACCCACTCCAGTACCCTTGCCTGGAAAATCCCACGGACAGAGGGGCACGGTAGGCTACAGTCCACGGGGTCACAAAGAGTCAGATATGACTGAGTGACTTCACTTTCACTTTCAGCAGTAAAAACGAATGAATTACTAACATTAAAACAACATGGATAACACAAAAGAATCATTCTAAATAAAAGAAATAGACACACAAGGGGATATACTGTATGGTTCAATTTACATGGTATTCTGGAAAATGTCAAACTATAGAGACAGAAATCAGACTGACTGACAGGCTGGGAATGGGAAAAACGACAGACTAAAAACAACTGTTAAAGGAACTTTTCAGAGTAATGAAAATATTCTGTATCTTGATTATGGTTGTGATTACATAATAAGAGTTTACATTCATTAAAATTCATAGAATTATATACCTAAAAGGGCTGTATTTTATTGTGTGTAAATTTACCTCGATACTTTTTTCCTTTTGGCCATGCTGTGCAGCATGTGGGGCCCTTAGTTCTCCAACCAGGGATCAAATCCACACCCCCTGTACTGGAAGCACAGAGTATTAACCATTGGACTGCCAGGGAAGTCTAATTACTCAACAGACTTCACTTAAACTAGAAAGGGGATAATGATAATAGGAGAGGCTATGCAATATGAAGGCAGAGGTTATATGGGAAATCTCTGCTCCTTTTTCTTAATTTTGCTGTGAATCTAAAACTGCTCTTCAAAACGAAGGCTATTTTTTTAAAAATAGGAAAAAAATGTGATTTCTATGAAAGATGAAACTTGAGAACAGAACTGTTTCTTTTCCCTACAACAGCCCTCAAAAGGTGTTCATCCAGGATTCTGTTTTCGGCAATAACTTCCTTTTACAGATTTTCCAATGCCATTTTATCCACTCCCAACGGTATATAAACAACCCCTAATATGCATCTACAATCCCTCACCCTCTACTGAACAGACACCTTCAGGTATATACTCCAAACTTACTGTGTCAAAATTCTAATCCTCTTCTCATCTTTTTTTTTTTAATCAATAAATTGCACTACTATCCATCCACTCAGCAACCAAATGAAGGATTAGTCATCCTTCATCCCTCTCACTAACACACCACTCACAAATCCTACTGATCCTTGCTCAACTGTGCATTTCCCTCCATCTCTCTGCATAGTTAACACCATAGGAACCTCTTTGGATTTACATAAGTCTACTGGAAAGGTAGTGGTTTCCATGCTTTCTTTCTCCTCTGATCTACCATTCATTTGGCCAGTCAAGCTACAACTGCAAATCTTACTTCCCATCAAGCAGGCTGCCTTATTTTTAACCTCTTCCATGTCTCCTCAATGTCCGTAAGACAAAGCCCAAAATCATTTCTATGTTCTATGAGTTTCTCACAACCCTAATTACCTTCTCATCTCTTAGCAGTCACATCAAGCCATTCAAATTCCCAAGGCACATCACAAACTTTCAAACATTTAAGCTTTACATAGATTGTTCCCTTCCCTGGAAAACCCTCTTGCTTGCCTTTCTACTCTTAAACACCAAGCTTAAATTAGGTCACCTCCTCTGGGAGACCTTAATCCTCATATATAGAGTTTAATCATTCTCTTTTTAGGGAGTGCATGGCTACATATTTTAGAGGATATCTGCTTAGTGGGCCCATTCAGCCAGACTGGGCATGAGACAGCAGAGATTCTCTTAAATGATCTTTATAGTCCCAAAGCCTGGTGTAGTGACAGGTACAAAGTGTATCTACAATACATATACAATACATATTTAATGAAATGAACTTTATAAGTGCCAAAAATATAGACCAAAGTATTATTTTATCTAATCTGGATAGTCTATAAATTTTGTTTTTTGTGACAGTTAAGCCAATCTGAATGATTTATTTTAGCTTTGTTAACTACTTAAAACAAAAACAAATACCATCATTTCCTATGAGTGTCATTAAGGTTTTACATTTACTGTAAGAATACTGGGCAGGACCAAATACTAATAGCATGTTACAAAGATCTATACAGTCAAAGCTATGGTTTTTCCAGTAGTCATGTACAGTTGTGAGAGCTGGACCATAAAGAAGGATGAGCACTTAAGAAATGAGACTTTTGAACTAAGGTGCTAGAGAAGATTCTTGAGAGTCCCTTGGACAGCAAGGACATCAAACCAGTCGATCCTAAAGGAAATCAACCCTGAATATTCATTGGAAGGACTGATGCTGAAGCTCCAATACTTTGGCCACCTGTTGTAAAGAGCTGACTCACTGGAAAAGACTCTGATGCTGGGAAAGACTGAGGACAAGCGGAGAAGAGGACAACAGAGGATGAGATGGCTGGATGGCATCTGACTTACTGGACATGAGGTCTGAGCAACTCTGGGAGACAGTGAAAGACAGGGAAGCCTGGCATGCTGCAGTTGATAGGATTGCAAAGAGTTGGACATGACTTAGCAACTGAATAACAACAAAACACAATTATCTGAAGTTCAAAAAACACTTCTAACTTAATTTAGCCCAAATATAAAAATAAGAAAGCAAAGCATATAGGTATAGATAACTAAAGGTCATGTTTTGGTTTGTGTTCATCTCCATGTAATCTTTAAGTAGAGAAGGGGAGAGTTTGTTTAAAACATTCCTGAATCGAGAAGAAATATATAAGTATAAAGTAGCCAAACACAGACACAATGTTTGCAAGGACAGACACTGCAAGGAGTGATTTATTTCTAATTCTACTTATATAGTCCAGGGGTAGTAAAAACAAAAACAAACAACTGGAACAAGAGTTGGCTTGTGGCACAACTCCAGGGGGCACCATTCACATCACAGTCTATGTGAACAGCATCAGCCTGGGAGTGCACAGGGGAGAGCCTATGCAGCTACACTCAGTAATTCTACCTGGGCTCCACAATAAGACAAATCTGAGTTGGGGACATGCCTCTGACACTAACTCTGGGGGCTATGGGCAAATTAATCCCTGGGAGCCACAACCATCCCATCTCTAAAACGAGACTGTTAATACCTATCTTACAAGACTGTTGTGCTTCAACGATATGATCTCTGGACACTCATTAGATACATCAGAACCACTGAATCATGTGATTTTTATTGGGAATGTCTCATTTCTCACATAACGGTACCTGCCAACTAGTAAGCATCCAATAAGTATCTCCCTACACAACTTTCAGCTATTTTTAAATAAACTCTGGTCCACCTACTGGAGGTGAGATTTAAAAAAAAAAGCAAATAATAACTTAAAAAAAAAATAGTTCTTCCACTTTCCTTGGTCTGAAGAAAACTAAGAACACACCTACTATTTATGTGCAAAAGAAGCATTAATGGAATAACATCTGTCATTTCTAAATAGTATCAAATAAAGGCAGTAACTTAAGTGGCAGAATTGGCTACAAGTGTATATCCTTGAGAGCAAAACTGCTTTAGGGAACCTAAGGACAAAATGTTCCAAAGGCAATATCCAGAGTCCTTTCCTGGTCTTAATTTTCTACTTCTAACTTTATAGTTCCTGTTTCCCTTCACTGCAACAATATCAACTAGGATCTACTTGCTTTGCCAATTATACAAAGCTACTTTAGGCAGTGTGAGATGCTTTTCAGTGGACATTTTATGTCTTCAATAAAGCATGAAAGTGTGTGCTGGAAAAATCCACAGAAAATCAGAAATTAAAGATAAATTCATGAAGATCTACAGTTCCCACTACTTGTGTCATACTGCAGTGAAAAATACAAATGAAAACAGTTCAAATTAAGTAATTTTGCTCAGCTTCAGGGTAACAGCTGAGCCATTTCAAAACAAGTATATAAATCTCAGGCTTATCAGAAAACAAGGCACAAAAGCAGCAGAAGTCCAGTTTGGATACTGAAAAGTATATTGACTCATCTCAAATCCGCTCATGACACATCCTTTCTGTGATCCTGGATAAATCACTTTGTGCCTCACTAATACACTGCAGTTGTTCTGATTATCCATGTCTTTATTTTACTGTATAAAAGAAGGACCAGAAAAACAAATTAATATTATCATTAGGAATTACAGACATTAATTTTAAAAGGGAAGGGAGAGAACCTTGTGCATTCATCTTTAAAATTCAACTGGAGGAGGACCCCAAATACTTAGGTTGTGCTAAATAATAGGATTATGGCTAGGCTAGGCTTTATTTTTCTTGTTGTATGAACTTTCTACATCAAACATACATTGTTTCTATAATTAGAGAAAAAAAGTGACAAAAAGGCTATTTGCATTTGTATCTAGGGAGAAAAAGAAAAGCATGCACATTCAGTTCTACTGCATGCAGTGGCCCTAACTCCAAACTCTTCAAGCTTCTTAATCTTCCCATATGCCACAGATTATCTTCTTTGAGAAATTCTTAAACACTCTTTAAGGCTCTGCTGAACTGCTAACTACTCTATGAAAAACTTCTTCTTCTTCTGGCAACAATTACGTTCTCATACAACTCTGCTTATATCTATATTCTAGCACTTGATGAATTTTGTAATGGTGACATATTTCAGTGTCTACCCAACCACCACTCTGATCCCCTTAATTAAACTGTGTTCATGGTTCAGTAACTTTGCTTGAATAAAAGGTCTGCATTTTAGACATGATCAACTGACTCAAACAATTTCAGAAACTGAGTCAGATTAATTCAGGCAATACTAAGTAAGCAGTAACTTCTGTATGTGCTAACTACTTTAATAAAGGTTGGCAACTCTTTTCCAACCAAAATGTCAGCTGGATTTTTCAAGAAGAAAACTCTATGAACATTAAAAAGCTTAAAAAGTTATCTAACTATACTTTCTGCCTCAAAATACCAGCTCATCAATGTACCCTCAACCAACATTTAAAGAGTATCTTTGGCTAAGAGCTACAGGGTGCAGGATTCCTACACGAGACAACTGAGGTAGAGAAAATGCAACATGTTCTTAATTTATGGAAAATTCTCAGATTTTGCTGTGAGCTGTCAGAAAATTTCATAAAGAAAAATACCTGTGTTTTTCATGACTACACTATCACATACAGCTCTTCTTTAAAGGACTAACTCTCTCAACGATGTCTTCCTTGACTCCCCCTCAAGCCAGGATAACTTTCTGCCTGCTTTGTTCTATAGCATCCTTCTGTTAACCTCTACCATGGTAGTGACCTAATTAAACTGATGCTGAAAATTAGATATGGCTACAAAATCTCTACACTTCCTTCATGAAGAAGTATAGTCTAGTTCTCTAAACCCAAGAAATCTGGGCTGGCCTTGTGACTGGTTTTTCTACCAAAACAGAATGTGGTAGAGGTGACACCATGTAACTTATAAGCCTCAGATTTAAAAGAGGCCTTACAGCTTTCATATCTGCCCTAAGACCACTATGCTGGGAAGAAGCCTAAGCTGAAAACCACACAGAAAGAGAGACCCAGTCAAGCCCAGTGTCCAGCCAACACACCAGCTGAATGAAGCTGCATTAATCTAAATGTGCTGTGCTGTGCTTAGTCGCTCAGTTGTGTCCAACTCTTTGTGACCCTATAGACTGTAGGCCACCAGGCTCTTTTGTCCATGGGATTCTCCAGGCAAGAATACTGGAGTGGGTTGCCACGCCCTCCTCCAGGGGATCTTCCCAACCCAGGGATTGAACCCAGGTCTCCCACATTGCAGGTAGGTTATGGTCTGAGCCACCAGTGAAGCCAAATAAGGTCAGCAAAACATCCAGTCAATCCACAAAATCATGAGAATACATTGTTTTTCAAGCCACTGATTTCTGAGTTATTTGTTACAAAGACTAGTAGAAATGATTCCAACAACATTTTTAACCACTGTCATCTACCCAGAGCTGTAAGTATCTTGAGAACATGAACTATGTCCTATTCATCTTCTCATTCAGCCTTTTAAGAACTACTCTTTGGCTGTAATGTTCTGCAGTTTTACTGTCATCAGTTCAGTTCAGTTGCTCAGTCATGTCTGACTCCTTTCGACCCCAAGAACAGCAGAATGCCAGGCCTCCCTGTCCATCACCAACTCCCTGAGTTCCCGCAAACCCATGTCCATTGAGTCAGTGATGCCATCCAACCATCTCATCCTCTGTCATCCCCTTCTCCTCCTGCCCTCAATCTTTCCCAGCATCAGGGTCTTTTCAAATGAGTCAGCTTTTTGCATCAGGTGGTCAAACACTGTCGTACTGGTTGGGATTCATTTTGATTTTCTAAGCTGAGAGTTTATATATCATCACTTTTGGAAAATATTCCACTGTTAATTTCCTTTCCCTTGTTCTATTTTTGGTCACACTGCACAGTGTGCAGGATCTCAGTTTCCTAACCAGGAAACGAACCAGTGACCCCTGCAATGGAAAAGCACAGTCCTAACCACTGGACCACAGGGAATTCCCTCTCCCTTATTCTATTCCTAAGGAACACTTAGGTACTTGCTGGTGCTTTGTATCCCAGTCTCCATATTTCTTAATTGCTTTTTTTTGGGTCATCTTTCAATGCTGTTTTCTGCAATTTTCTCAGAATTTTGTGGGTAATGTATCTGTTGTACCTTTAATTTCACTGAGTCTAATTTTCATTGGTACAAGCTCTACTTTTAGTTTGCTTGGAATATTAAAATCTTTTGTAATTTTGTCCTTTTCTAATGTTTCCAAAATTTTCTTTAAATGTTTAGTCATTTTAATCATGCCCATCTTAAGGTTACAGCTAATAATTCAAATGCCAGTTTTGGTTTGCTGACTCTTGCTTGTGATGAATTGTCCTTTGTAAATTCTGAATTGTGCACTATTATCAGAGTTAGCCGTGGAACACTATGCAGCCTGGGTGGCAAGCAAGTCCCTCCACAGTTTTACAACTGATCCTGTCAGGTGCCCAAGGAATTATTAACCCAGGAACATGAAGGTACTGTAAATTTAAGCCCCAAATAAACATGAAGGCAAGCCTATGGGTACAAATTCTCAACAAGACTTGCCTCCAAATCAGTATCGAAGTTAAGACATAGAAGCTTCTGTGTGTTATTTTCTTCCTGTGACTATAAGCAATTAATTATATTTCAAGTAATATTCTTTTTAGGGTATATCTGAGGGTGCTCTATAAAGGAAATCTCAGTTCCAAAACCCATCTCTGTAAAATCCAAGGCCTTCATGTATTTTGGAGTTCCTTTATTAGGTATACATTACCAGACCTTTCTGGTGGACTGACCCTTATAAGATTACAAAGTGTTCATCTTTAACAAACATTGTTTTAGAATCTATATTGCCTAAAATCACTGTAATCATTTTCTTTGATTGCTGTTAGCATTAACTTCTCCCATCTATTTAAGTTAAATCTATCTATATCTTTGAATCTAAGATAGGTCTCCAATTTTAGATGTTTTATCCAATGTTAGATGGATATCTAGATGTCTTATCCAATGCTGACAATTTCTAGATGTTTTATCCAATGCTGACAATTTTTACTTTTTGATCATATAGCTAATCCATTCAATTTAATGTTATTGATATAACTGATAACAGTTCAATTTAGGTGTGCCGTTTTACTTTTATCTGTCTCATATATTTTTCATTCCTGTATTCTTTTAATGCTTTCTTTAGAAAATAACTCCCTAATGTAGCACTGACACTCCTTTAACATTATTAAATGCGCACGTATGTGTAAACACATACACACACATGCACAACACTGCAGTGGTACACCTCTGGATTCTTACTCTTCTTCCCCATCTCACTGTCCCTCCCCTAGGCAATCACTGTCCCACTTTCTATGACTGAAGATTAGCACTGCATTTTTAAAAATTATATATAATTGAAATATATAGTACGTGATTTTATTTATGGAGGAGAGGATGTCTGTTATCTCTGACCAAAATCTCCTTTTCTTCAATCACCAATGCCCACCTCTGGGCAAAACCATTTTACTCAGTTTCTCCAGTTTGGCTTTCTTAGATTCCACATATAAATCATGGAATGTGGAATATGTTGTGTTTCCATATTTGTTTCTTTCATGATGTTTTCTGATTTCCCTTTTATTTTTTGAGTGGTTGCATTTATTTTTTGACCAACCACTGACTGGTTAGAAGTATGCTGTTTAATTTCCTCATATTTGTAGATTTTCAAGTATTCCCCCTTTTGTTGATTAATTTTATACCACTGTAGTTAGAAGAGAAAACTGGTATGATTGTTAAACTTGCTAAGATTTGTTTTGTGACCTAATATATACTTGTTTTGAAATGGTGCTTTTCTTTCCATTTGCATGGAATAACTTTTCATCTCTTTACATGATACATGGATAAGTCTATGTGTGTCCTTAAAGCTGAAATGAGTCTCTTATAGGCAGCATACAGTGTGGTCTTTTTCTTGTTTTTAATACATTCTGATACTGTTACTTGATAGGAGACTTTAATTCATTTGCATTTAAAACAATTACTGTTAGATAAAAATCTACTAATATTATGTTATTGTTTTCTGGCGGTTTTACAGGTCCCTTATTCCTTTCTTCTTCTCATTATCTTCCCTTGTGAACTGATGATTTTCTATAGAGATATACTTTCAGAGCAGAATCCCTTCTTTTAATCTTTTGTGTGTTTATTGTGGGTTATTAGTTTGCAATTACCATGAGATTTACATATAATATTTTACAGGATATAACATTATATTTTACACTGGTAACAACCTAACTTCAATCCAATACAAAGCTCTACCTTTTATTTCCCCAAACATTGTTTTTGATAGCATAATTTAAATTTCTACATTATGTATTCATTGTAGCTATAGCTACTTTTAATACCTTTGTCCTTTAACTTTTAATCTGGATTTACTTAATCAACACACCACATTACAGTATTAGACTATACTGATTTTGACCATACACTTACCTTTTCTAGTGTATTTTATATTTTGATATTACTAACTAGTGTCCTTTCATTTCAGATTGAAGAACTCCTTTCAGCACTTTATTAAGATCTAATGATCAGCTCCCTCCATTACAAGTATCTCCCACTTTCCAAAACTTTGAATTATACCACTTTGCTTTCTTAGAAGGCCTACATTAGTACCTGTTTTTGCTAACTGAAGGAAATCTGAGGATGACTTTTGCTTTTATGAAAAGAGCAACTACTGTACTAATGTAGACCCCTTAAACAAGAAAAGTGGTAAAACACAAACTTTTAAAAAGCAAGAGATACTCTACTATATGCCATTTCAGCTTACAAAGTTTCATTGGAACACCCTACTTTCAGATAGAGGGGAAAACCTGTCATCCTTCTCCTTTTTTTTGGCCATGACATGTGGCTTGCAGGATCTAAGTTCCCCAACTAGGGACTAAATCTGCACCCTGGGCAGTGAAAGCATGAAATCCTGATCATTGGAGCACTAGGGAATTACCTTTCCTTCATTTCTAAAGGACAGTTTTGTCAACTCAAGTATTCTTGGTTGGCAGCTTCTTTCCTTGAGTTTATCATCCCATTCTATTCTAGCTTGCGAGGTTTCTGCTGATAAATATGCTAAAAGCCTTACTGCTGGTGGTGGTGGTGGTGGTGGGCTGTTTCCTTTGTAATACAAGAAGCTTTTTTTCCCCTAGCTGCTTTAAACTTTTTCTCTTTTAAAATATTTATTTGGTGTCACAGGGTCTTAGTTGTGGCATGCAGGATCTTTAGTTGCAGCATGTGAGGTCCAGTTTCCCGACCAGGAATCGAACCCAGGCCCCCTGCATTGGGAGGGCAGCATCTTAACTGCTGGACCACAGAGGAACTCCCTTAAAGCCTTATTGTAATGTATCCTGGAGAGGCACTTGGAGTTGATATCTAGGGGGAGCCTATAAACTTCATGAATTCAGATATCCAAACCTCTCCCCCAATTTTGGAAGTTTTCAATCATTATCTCTCTAAAGAACTTTCTGCACATTTCTCCCTTTCTTGTCCTTCTGGGACTCCAGTAATGCATAAGTTGATTATTTTAGTGATAACCTGACACTTCACATAGGTTTTCTTCACTCATTGTTTTCATTTCCCGTTTTCAAACTAGTTTCAAGCAATCTGTCTTGTACTACATAGTATTTTCTTCTGTGTGATCCGTCTGTTGATGCTCTCTACTGCAATTGTTTTCCCTAAGATGATGAATGCTCCAGTGTGTAGGTTCTTCCAATCCTGCATAATCTGGTTGACTTTTAGCATGTGCTCACAGATACTTCGGAGAAGGCAATGGCAACCCACTCCAGTACTCTTGCCTGGAAAATCCCAAGGATGGAGGAGCCTGGTAGGCTGCAGTCCACGGGGTCACTAGGAGTTGGACATGACTGAGCAACTTCACTTTCACGCATTGGAGAAGGAAATGACAACCCACTCCAGTGTTCTTGCCTGGAGAACCCCAGGGATGGGGGATCCTGGTGGGCTGCCGTCTCTGGGGTCGCACAGAGTCGGACACGACTGAAGCGACTTAGCAGCAGCAGCACTAGATATTTGCAAAGACTCACATTTACCATTTTTGGCTGCTCAGGGAGGTAGTCACAGGGTAAGGACATGTTTGAGTGTGGTATGTGGAGTTCAGTGGTGCCCATGAGCCAGTTGGAGAACTGGTACAGGAGCCGACCCCAGTGGCTCATGGGTGGATTTCCTGATGGAGTCCCCAAAGCAGTTAGTAGCACCCATGCCCCTTTGATAATGTTCCATTCCCAACCTTGGCTGCTGTTCTCCCAGTACAGCTGTCGATCCCCAGGTTGTATAGTTTATGACTGAGTATTTTGGATGATGTGAGAAAGAAATGGGCCTTTTCGGTGTCCCACAAAGCCAGGGAAGTCAGGTGCTCAGTCACACACTCTCACTTTCCCCCATGCAAGAAATCATGAGCTGACTATCTGCTGGCATTGAGCTGTGCTGCCCAAGGCGGGGGGGTGAAGTGACACATATAAAATTAAGCTGCTCATCATCTTCACTGGGTCCAATCTTGGATGCTTTTGCCCCAACAATGTGCGGGAACTTCCCTGTTGGACTCTTGACCGCCCATGAAGGCACTGCCATCCATTAGTGTCTACACTGGTGTTCTCTGAGGGCAGGATGGTAGAGACTCTTGTACTGCCATTTTGATAATATTTCTCTCCATTAATTCTTCGTTTTGCCAGTTTAAATTCATTGTTGGGTGTCTCTAAGTTACATCTTAATTTCACTTATTGTGTCCATTTCAGAATTTCCATTTGGTTCTTTTTAATTCATAATTTATTATCTTCTTCACCATATTTTCTATTTGATTTGCCATTGCCATCATACTTTATTTCTTTAAGCATGATTTCTTTAGGATGTTCACGGAACATTCTAATAATGGCTACTTTCAGAGTTTGCATATTAGATCCAACATGTCACTTTGCCTTTTAAAAATGATATACGGGTAATATTTTCTTGTTTCTTTGCACATCTCACAATTCTGTGTTGGAAACTAGATTATTTTAGAAAATATGTTGTTCCAGTTCTTGGTACTGGTCTCCATGCTCTGGGACTTGTTATTTTTTTTATGCTTGTTTATTTAGTGACTGGCTGACTTATTTTAGTAAATTTTATTCCCCTGATTCCCACGGTGTTAAACCTTTGATGCTGCCCTTCTGGGGTGATTTGCCCTCATTCACCCTGGGGTAGCAGCTCTGGTAAGATGCTTTGTCTCTTTGACCACATGTAGACATTAAGCTCTACTAACTGTGGCTGATTTGCTTTATAATTCTCAACAATCCTCTCAGGCAATAAACTGCTCCACAGAACAACCCAATCAAATTAGGTTACTTTGATGGGAGAGCTCTAGAGGTCAATGTTTGAGATTTGGCCCTCCCTATCATAGGTGGTCTCCTCCCAGCAAGCCTCAAGTTAAACCTGTATGTCCAATTAACCTAACAATCTCCTCCCAATTACTTTTCACTACCACCTCCACTGTTTTTGAGAGTACCCTTGGGTTTGAACAAAGTCAGCTCCTTTGGGAAGAGATTACAAGCTGTGTTGTGGCCCATTTCTCACTGCAGGCAAAAATCTCTGAGCTATGGCTATGAATTTGGGAGTGTGGACAAAGGCATACTTCTGAGCAACACTCCATTTCCAAAGCATGAGCATGTGGTAGGTGTGGGAGGTAGTGCAGTAGTCTCTGGTGTTCTCCACTAGAGCCAGGGTAAGGGCAACTGGGCTCTCAGTGTTCTCAGCAGCATTGTGCCCTAAGTAGAGTTTGCATCCCAGAAGTGAGGGGTGGGCAAAAGAAGGCAGCCATTGCCACTCAGTCACACTTGACGAGCAAAGGGCAGATAGAGGCAGGATGAGGAACGCTCTCATACTCCTCTTCCCCGGAAGATAGCCCTCCAAGGGAACCGTGGGGAAAGGAAACCCTATTTTCTTGATAGTACCAATCTAGAATGAAGTTACCATCTTGCTCAGTTGGGAAAGTGTTAGTTGCTCAGTTGTGTTTGACTCTTTGCAACCCTATGGACTACAGCCAACCAGGCTTCTCTGTCTGTGGAATTATCCAGGCAAGAATATTGGAGTGGGTAGCCTATCCCTTTTCCAGAGGATATTCCAGACCCAGGAATTGAATTCGGGTCTCCTGCACTGCAGGCAGATTCTTTACCACCAGGGCAGCCCTCAGTTGGGACAGGAGATGGAAAAACAAGTCTTGGTTCAAATACCACAGGTTCTTTCCCAAAATTTGCTTTAGCAACTGCATCTTGTGTCAGGCTCTCCTGGACCAAAATGCGAATTGCCTTAAGCATTACCAGGTAATCATCATGATGCTTAATCTGAAGAAGGTTAGCCAAAGCCATTGCACCAGCCTTGAAATCAGGATTGTTTACATCCAAATTGATCAATGGCTCTGCATTTTTAGCTGCAATGTCAGCGTTTTTTGTATTATCAGGTACCAAATCCTTGTTGTATTTTTCAGCATTATCTCCATACTCAAGTCTAACAGCTAAGCCAAGAAGCCAGTCGACTGCTTCCTATCGATCTTGAATCTTGAAAGGACAGTTAACATCCCTGAGATACTTTTCAAAGAACTTGGACCAGTCATTGCTGTGGATGTTTCTTAAATTACCTCTGTCTTCAATTTTATAGTGTCTGATTTTCTGGTCTTCAAGCCAAACAATGAAGTTTCTAAATTCTGTTTCATCTTTGCACTTGAAGCCGGTAGGGTTGTGGTAGTCGAGGGCCGTCAACTTCTGTCAGAACATGGTCCCCGCTGCTCGCTCCGGTCCCCCAGGATGCGGCCGGGGGTGAGGCGGGGCGAGGCAAGGAGTGGATCTCATATTTTAGCACTTTTTATTTACTTTACTCACTCTACTCTAATCTCTGTCCTAAAAAAGGGGGTTCTTCCTTAGGATCTTTTTTATTTTCTGGTCCCTGTGGAAAACTCTTTCTTCACATTTCTCCATGGGCAAATTCTTTCTCATTTCATTCAGATCTCAGCTCAACTGTCATTTCAAGACATTTCTAAAACAGTATACCAGCCATTCACTCTTTACCAATGTATTCTGCTTTGATTTTCTTCAAACCACCTAAATTTACTTAACATTCACTTCCTGTTTGCTGAGGGTCTGTTTCCCACATTTGATTAAAAGCTCTAGGAGAGAAGGGGACCTTGTCTGTCTTATTTGCTACTGTATGTCTAATACTTAGAACAGTACTTGGCACAAAGTAAATAATAAATATTTGTGGAATAAAAAACAAACAAATCAAAGTATTTTTAAAGCTACTTACATTTTAAATGACATTAACAGGTAATTTGTTTTTATTTATATCCAAAAAGAGCTGAAACAGTAACAGAGTATGGAAGAAGATGTAACAGTGATCTATTTTGCTGAGAAAACAAACAGAAATGGCCAAAAGCCAGGAATTTTGAGTCCTGTTTTAATAATTCTAAAATTTATTTTTATAAATAGCAGTGCTGACCTGCCACTGCCTTTACACTACATATAAAAGGCCCAAAAGAATCACATCTAACTCAATGGTAACACGAAAACAAAACTAAAATAACAAATACTTATACTATGATCACTAGTTTTTACACAGAGATAACAGATTCAGAAGCTAATCAAACTGAAAATTCCTAATCAGATATATTTGTAAATAAAACTCTTCAGCATTCAAAAAAGGATATTATTTCCATGTTCTCACTATGATTCCACATAACTTACTATTAAGGCTAAGTTTTGCAATGACTTAGCAAGGCTAAGCAAAAGGAGCTTAGGTTATGGAGTTTTACCTTGAGTCCTGTTTTCTCGTCATCACTTCCATTATTTGTAGATGGTGTTTCATCTCCTTGCCTGGAAACCAAGACAAAATCTTCACTATTAAGAGTAGACACAGAGTCTGAGGAGACACTGATTTTTCCAACAGAAGCCTTGTCATCCATGACTCAAGAATGAAGCTCAACTCATGAATGATTAAATATTTTTAAAATGCCTGAAAAACAAAAACCATAAAGATACTCATATAGAATGTCTGCCAGATATTCAACTATGTTCTAAGTTTTACAAATTACATATGGAAAAACTTAAACAAACTTTCAAAATATTTTTCAAAGACTTTCGCTACTTACAGGTTAGGCTTTTTATTCCATATATAAGGGAATTCGATGAAATTCAGGGCCAAAGTAGTTCAGATTTCAAAAAAATAAACAAAAACATTCCCTTGAGAATAACTCTGCCTACCTACACTGATTTCTTCGGCATTCTGGTAACTATTATTTTTAGAGAACATAAAAAGTACTAAACTTAATTGTGTATCCTTTTCTTTGTAAAGCTGCACAAACAAATGAAATTGAAAGCACTTAGGACAATAAACATGCATGCAGGACAGTAAGGTTTCCCTAACATTGCTGATACTTATACTAACAACATGTTTTAAGAAACAAAACTTCATATTAACCCCAAAGAAAAATAAATTCAGGGCAAGCATAAATTTCAGAGCAGGGAAATATTGTACGTAGCAAGAAATCAGAGGTCTATTAAAAACTCAATAATCCCATCCCACAGTTTCTTAGAACTCAACTCAAAACGAACATTATCAATAAAGAAGTTTCACGCCAAAAATTTCCAGCACGAAGCAGAAAAAAATGTGTCATTTATGAAAATCCATTCAATTATTTATTGACTCATGGAATAAAACTCAAACTCATTTACCATCTAAAAATCTGGTTCTGCAAATTTTGTGGCAATGTTCCCATTTGGTTGCCAAAACCATCACAGAACAAACAATACAACACTATACTCAGCTATAACCAAGAAACAAAACTTGCTCTTTAAAAAAGTTGCTCTCACAGTATGCTCATCTTATATACCTCAAAGATGTAAAAATTCTGAGAATTTGTTTATTAAAGAAAAGGTCCAGATCTATGTTTTGGATTTTTAACTGAACATTGATTTATTGAGCAACACACCATATGCCAAGCACTACTTTTCCCTCAAAAGCTAACATCTGGCTAAGCACCTGGCAGCAAAAGCTACACAATCCCTGAATACTATAGTTGGAAGAAAACTTAGCAGTTATCAGTAAAACAGACAAGGAAATGGCAACCCCAAGAGTTGTAGGGTCATTTAATCGGGTATAACTAAAGCTCAAACCCTGGACTCCTTGCTGCTTTCTACTTAAGCTGATTTCCTTGTTTAAAGGCTCTACATTTCATAGGACTATATATCTAAATGCATAGCGTAGCACAGAGATGCCTCAAATGTACTTCTGAAAACTTTTAAAAAATGCAGTCCTGCTTCATTCATGCATTGAATATTTCCCAAGTTTCTAGTTTATAAAGAACAAAATATGCTACACAAGAAAAATAAGATTCTTGCCCAAAAGCAATTTGTAATTTGGTAGAGAACAGATATTGAACAATAGGTACTGATTTAGGGTAAAGGAAACTATGGAAACATGTTGAAGAGTTAAGAAATATAGTAGAGGAGGAAATGTCTTTGCTGAGGATATACAGTTTAATCCCCTGAGGTGTCTGCCCTCATAGCATTTTCTTCCTAAAGTGCTTCCCTTGCTTCAGTACTCAGTCAACTCCAAATAATCATTCGTGACCTAATAACCCTCCTTTTCCAAGAAGCCTGCCCAGTCTCTCCCCAGAGTCAAAAGCACTGCCCACCTCATTTCTGTTCCCACAGCAGTTTTACATTTTAACAGTACCTATTGTATTGTGTTAAAATCTGAGGTTGAGTTCCCTTAACATCAAACTTAATATTCATATATCTGTTTCACAGATTAGGAAATTGAGGCTTCGAGAGATGGTATAATTTGTTCAAGGTAATGGTTGTAATTTAACTGGTTAGAAGCAAAGCCAAAAACTTTCATTTAGATGGCAATGCTTTTCCCATGTGACACATCTGGGCCTTGTTCCACAATTCTCAGTATCAGATAAAGGAGTCTCTATCTTTTTTAGAACTTGTCCTTTAGGTAAGATTTTCATGCTTAATTAGTCTTCTTTCCATGTTTTTAAAAATGTTACTAATAGTAAGATAGCAGAGGGCCTGGGAAAGTTCTCTAAAGCAATGATCTCAGAGACACTGACAACTTTCTACAATATTCTAGACTCAAAAATAATATACTTTGGTATTTACACTACGGAACTGAGAAGATTTGGCAGGCTCCAAGTTCAACCTATTTTCTTTGAGGAGGTGACAGGAAAGTACACTTTATAAGATACTTTACTGTTTGTTTTGGCACCTGAAAGTAACTGAATCACTCAGTAGGAATGAGATTTATCAAAACACTAAGCAGTACAGGAGGGGTTATGTAATAAGGCTCCCCTTCTCCAGCCTCCATGGGCAGAAGTGAAGAGTCAGTTTACAAGCTCCAAGAATTCTAGATAAGACCACCCTACTCTCCCCTGGTCTCCACAACGAAGAAGTACCCCAGAACTTCATATACTCCTGGAAGAATTCTAGCGTATCCACAATCTCTGTCTTGAGACCATAAGAACTAATTCTGTTGCTCTCCATCCCTACTTACACCAGCTACCACAAGAAGCCCAAACTTCCTCCCCGCAAACACCCTACACTACCATCCCTCTTCTATTTTTCTCTATACCACCTACCACTGTTTGATACATTTACCTTGTAATCATAATTTGTTTTTAAATATCATGTAAGCTTAAGGGCAGGGATTTCTGCCTGTTTTTTTAGCTGCTGCAGCCTTAACAAGTGAAAGAATAACTGGCCACAGTAGGTGCTCAAATGTGTACTAAAGAAATAGAATAAACGGCAAATAGAAGATGTAAGATAACAAATGCCACCCAATGAGAAAGGCAAGAGCAGCTTTTATAGACGGACAGTCAGAACAGAAGTCATCATTTATGATGGTAAAGCAAACAGTTAGAGTTGGGAAAAAAATCCAAGTTAGTATGCTGATTCTACCACTGAATAATAGTGTAAGCTTGGTCATATCAAGCCTCAGTTTCCGTACATGAGAATGGTGTACTACCTACCTCATAGAGTCATTATAAAAATTACTCTCTGTAGCACTGACATATAGACCCTACCATGTGTAAAATAGCTAGTGGGAAACTGCTGGTATAACAAGGGAGCTCCACTTGGTGCTTTGTGACAACCAAGAAGGCCTGGGATGGGGGGATGAGACAGGGAGTGGGAGGGAGGCTGAAGAGGGAGGGGTACATGCATACTTCTAGCTGATTCGTGTGGTACAGTAGGAACCAAGACAACACTGTGAAACAATCATTGTCCATTTAAAAAACACTAAGGAATAGATACAGGGAATGGATATATGTATATCCAAGAGCCAACTGCCACTGAAGGATGGTCAAGAGCCTTCATCATGGCCAGTTTTTTCCCATTTCACTCTTTCATTAACTGGAGAGTGAAAGCAACTCCCGATTTTAAAAGAACTAACAAATAACCAATTTTGGTAATTTAGAAAACAATATTCGCACAAAATACATGTAACACTTCTAGTTCCAGTCTAATTTGAAAGTGAAAGTGTTAGTTGCTCAGTCATATCCAACTCTTTGCAGCTCCACCGACTGTAGCTCACCAGGCAAGAATACTGGAGTGGGTTGCCATTCCCTTCTCCAAGAGATCTTCCCAACCCAGAAATTGAACCAGCTCTCCTGCATTGCAGTCATATTATTTACCATCTGAGCCACCAGGTCAGGATCTGATTTTTTTTATACTTAGGTAAACATAAAAGAATACTTTGTATCTCTGTGTAACACTTCACAGATTACTAAACTGTACACCTTCATGTCATTTTATCATCCTAACAAGTCTGTATCTGGGAGGCACTCAGTTTGTCTCCCTTTATATAACTGATGAGCCTAGACCCTTACAACACGTCCAGTTACCAACAGGACCAGGTTGGTGAGTACTAGTGCAGGGATGTTTCATTCTATCACCTTTAATAAGTCAAGTAACTTAAAATGACAGGTAATTTTACTTAATTATGCAACCTCATGCATCAAAACCAAAGGTTCAGTTATGTTATAGTCCCCTCCGTACCACAGTGACAACTCTATACTCAACCATGCACTTTTGCAGACTGTGGTATAAAATGTACCTCAATCTGGTTGAATGAACAAAGATTCATTTTCATTCTTAATCTCCTCTTAAAACTATAAACCTGCTAAAGCAGAGTGAAAAGGTAAGAACTAGCCACGATAAGACCTCTTTTGGTAGTTTTTCAAAAGCAATCAGCTCTTGGATAACCAGTGCTTTTTAAAAACTTGAACTTTTGGACAGAATATCATCAGATACTTGTATTTTTCTACCATTATTCAGAGCAGTAACATCAACAGTGAACTTGCAGTGGTATGCATTTGCTAATGTGCAATTAGTAGAGCAAAAATCACCTCCCAATAAGTGACCTATCAAACCTGATCAGAGAGATGTGAGTGATACTTGTAACCGAACTTGACATGCTTGAGACAAGCCTAATGTGTTTGTTTTTGGCCACGAGCCCAAGCACTCAAGTTCATCTTTATTTCCTTGGTTTTCCTGACATTCATCCTGAAGGAGTATTAACTCCTCCTCCACTTCAATAGGACTCCCCACTCTCACTGAGCAGTCCCTCTCAAAATCTGGCTACTGTAACTCTCATCAACCCTTACTAAACCTCTTCTTTTAAAAACTGAATTCAAACCTTGTCTATGTGACATTGGGTATTTTAACACTCTGAGCATCCATTCAGAAAGGAAAAAATACATATATGTGTGTGTACAGACACACATACATATATGTAAACAAAAATCAACAATACAAAATTTAAAAACCCGAACAACTCTTTTCAGTTCTAATCTTATTTCCACTGGCTGAAATAGATGAAAATGCTTATCATTTCCTTATTGTGAAACTTTGTTTCCATTTTCCACCTCTAGTACCTTTTATCATTTGTCTTTCAAGTTCCTTTTCCTCTGCTCATTCTTTATTTTTTTAAAGAAAATTTCGGCCATACAAATCTAGTTCCCTGACCAGGGATCAAACCCAGTACCCCTGCACTGATTGGGGGTGTGGAATCTTCACCACTGGACCACCAGGAAAATCCCTGCCGACTCTTTACATTCATCCCATCCTCCTCCTCCATCCATACTTGCCCCTAGCTATCTCAGTACCTCATGTGTTGTAAGTTTTTTTGTATGCTGATGATACTGTAGCCCAGTTTTTCTCCCTAATTTCCTGTGGGTATTTGTGTTTTGTTCTGTGTTTTTTTGGGTTTTTTTAACCTATTCATTATTGAGTATTTGTTATGTGCCAGGCACTAGGTAGAGTGTTATGGTGAAGAAAGGTACTCTTTAACCTTGACAGGCTTACAGTAGAGAACATGGACAAGCAAACAAGTAATTACAATAGTGCTTGGTGTAGTTAAGAGGTATGCATATGGTGTTATGAGAATACATAGGTGGGATGTGCTACACGTATCCCATGCCCATCTCAAAATCGACTCCATATATCCAAAGCAGAGCCCATCTTCACACAACCACATTCTTCCTCATAGATTCCTTATCAGTGGTTAAGGATCCAAGATGGACATGTCGTCCCCCCCCCCCCCCCCGCCAAATCCCTGACTCCTTTTCTCATTCTCCCTTGGAATTCTAATGGATTTTAGTTCCAAAACATATCCCAAATGTGTTCTTTCTTTGCCATCTTTCATGTCTCTCTCTTGTATTTTATTCTCTTTCAACTTTGCTATAATATAAGTCTCCCTTTCTGGACAATCTCTAGTCATTATCAAGGCCTCATAGCTAATCTCTAAAATTCAGATTTGATCACATATCCGACCCCTTCCTTTGATTGCTCCTGACTGAAAACAAAAAATCCAAGTTTTTTATATCAATAGTTCTTAAAAATCTGGAGCCAATCTATCATTCTAGTCTTATCTCCCTCTATCAAACCACACCAGGCAACTCCAATTATGCCATGCATTTTTATGCTTTTAAACCTTTGCTCATGCCATTTCTTAAGCTAGGAATATGTCTTCATTTCTCCAATTTGTCCTCTCCCTCACCAGCAATGCTGTAATACAATCAAATATTTAACCTCCTTTTTCCTTCCGAAATAATCCTTATTTCCCTCTACGGCTCCTGAGGCTTTTTGTTTGCTTTTTAATTCTATCACAGAATTACATTTATCACACAGTAAACTGTTGTACCTCTTTTCTCCTACACTATATTGATCACTCATTTCGGAAACAATTACTTAGTATAAATCACCACAGTAAACACTGGGAATACAATGAGCACACATAGTCCCTTTGAACTAACTACTTTTGGACAGGGATCTTTTAGGGTTTACTTATATTATCTTCATATGCTTGCTTATGGCAGTGTTCAATAAATGTGACTGAATGGCTAATACTTGTTCAGTGTTTAAGTGACAGAGTTTGTGAAATGTGAGATGGACAAATGACAAATATGCTACACTATAAGCATGTCTGGGAGTGCAGCTATGAATGATTAGGATAGACTTTAAAAAAAAAACAACTACCATCACTGTGCCTGACTAACTCTTCTTCAGGTTTCCAACTGTGAAAAGCAGTTAAAACACCACTGAGCCAAATCTTGGATTCCCTCTGAATCCAAACATCCTCTCATCGCTTCCCTCCCAAACCCCATCATTTCTGTTGCTCTACCAGTGAAAAAAATGAGTACAGCTTTAGAGAGTCCTGGGCTTCCCCAGTGGCTCAGTGTTAAAAGAATTAGCCTGCAATGCAGAAGCCACAGGTCCGATCTCTGGATTGGGAAGGATCCCTGGATTGGGAAGATTCCCTGGAGGAGGGCGCGGCAACCCACTCCAGTATTCTGGCCTGGAGAACCCCATGGACAGAGCAGCCTAGAAGGCTACAGACCACAGGTTGCAAAGAGTTGGACACAACTGAAGTGACTTAGCATGCATGCACACAGGGACGATACTTAAATCATCTTGCTAAATCTATAGAGACAGCACTACTTACCACTTCCTGAGTATCGATTATACGTCCCACATAGTACTTAGAAGCTTTACATGCATTGTTACTAATCTTTATTCTACCCTCGCCAGATAGGTGTGAACTTCACATGACAGAGACAATTGTAGAACCTGATCCAATCCCGGGGATCTAGGTGCCTATCCTTCTCAGGAATGCATCTCTCCTCCTTGGTGTCCTATTACCATTCTCTGCCGATTCCAATCCATATTCTATGTTGTTCCTAGTTGTACTCTTCTAAAACATAGATCTGTTAAGATTACTCTCTGTTCAGTAAAGGACAAGTCAGAAAGCAGCAAGAGAGTCAAGTCCCAAAGATGCTTAGCAGGCCAATTCCTGTAGGTCTGTAGTTCAATAAAATCAAACAACTACAAAGAAGCTGTATTTCAAAATCATATGATATTAATCTCAGCTTTTTTCCTGGATTTGAGGTTTGTTTTCCTACACTGGTTTTCATACAAACTTCTCACAACACATCCAGGGGGAAGAGTGGGATGACTCTAACAAAACTGCATGGAAAATCATCCCGTCTTTAGGAAAATAAATTCCTTTCCACCACTACTAATTGCTAAACAATTGAGGTGTCTTTATTTAAGTCTGACTTTTGAATTTGGTGACTGATTCTTTGAATTATTTTAGTGAGCTTAGATAACCTATTAGTTTAAGCCTTCCAAATAATTTCAGCTTAGCTTTAAAAACCAAAAAGAAAATGAAACTTAATCATCTTGGGCCTACAGCACATATAGGCAAGAAAAACCAGCTTACAAAAAAGTTACTGTTAGGCAAACTTTAACCCATAACATCTGTCACAATTAACTTCTTTAAACTATGAAGTGACTCTTTCAGCTTGATTTCAGATGAACCATAAAAGATACCTTAAAGAAATATAACTCAGTCAAAAGCTTTATTAATTTTAAAAAAGATTTTAAAAATTCAATTTTTATACATATTATCATTTTAGCCATTTTAAAGTGTACAGTTTCGTGTCTTTCAGTAGTATATTTACATTTCATGCAACCATCATCACCACCTATCTCTAGAACTTTTCCATCTTCCCCAACAGAAACTCTGCACCTATTAAATTCCAACTGCTATTCCCCCCGGCCAACCAACATTCTACTTTCTAAGACTCTGACTACAAGGTAATCCATATAAGTAATGAAATTATATGGTATTTGTACTTCTATGGTTGATTTATTTCACTTAGCATAATGTTTCCTAAGTTCATCTACGGTGCAGCATTTGCCAGAATTTCCTTTCTCTTTTAAGGTCAAATAGCATCCCATGGTATGAATATACCACCTTTTGTTTATCCACTCACTGGTCAGTAAAAGTTCTAAAAGCCTAAATGTAACTTTATAGGATCTTTAGGATAAAACTCACAAAATCAATACAGAAAAATGCCTAAACACCACAGCTAATGTTTTTAGAGTTACTATGCTTTTCACTTTCTTAATGACAAATCAAACTTTAATAAGACTTTATTTAAAATGAACAGTCTGGTGTTCTACTGAAAAACCAACTGGGATCTGAACTCCCTAGTCCTTTGTGATTTGACTTGGACAATGTGATAGCTCCAGTTTTTTCACAGAAAATGAGGGGACCAAGGCCTTTTAACTCTTTTGTGAATGAGAACATCCAGGAAAGGAAAGGGGGGCAGGAATATCAGGTGCCTCCCAATCCTAACCCATGATGCAAGCATTTTAAGTGTCATTTTTACAAAGTACTGAGAATCAGAATCATTAGTTATCTTACCTTGAGTTATATATTAAGTAAGTTTGAGACTTGGGATATCTATATTTTTCTGATTCCAAAGTTCACACTCTCCCCTCTGTATCTTGATATTTTAATGAAAGGTACAAAAAGAAGTGGGGATGAAATGCACATAAAACATTCATTTAACTGAATTGATTATCGAGTGCAATACTGTTGACATCTGAAAAAATAAACCATATAAGTGGTTTTTCCATTTTCCTCTGGCTATTTCAGGAACCAGCACTCTAGTTTTTTCTAGAACTCTAAGAATGCTGGCTTTATGCCCCTTCAACACAATATCTCTGTGAGTAAATATTTAAATTACTTGGATGCCTTGACAACAAAAGACACCCAACTGTGGGAACACAGTTAATGTTAATATACTACTCATTCACAAGGTCAGATTATATTTCTAACATCAGTAATACGCATTTTTAAGCAACCCTGTATTTACTTTTTCTGGAATGACTTCTCAAGCATAATATAATTTACACCAGTTTTGTAAACATAAAAACAAGTATTTTTAAGCAATACAGGATTGTCTAAAGACATGTACATTTAGTACAACCGTCACCGCCACCTATCTCTAGAACTTTTCCATCTTCTCCAACTGAAAATCTGTACCTATTAAATTCCAATTCCTGTTCCCTGAGGCAACCAACATTCTACTTTCTGTCTCTATGAATTTGACTACTGGAAGTAATCCATATAAGTAGTGAAATTACATGAACTGGTTTGAAATGCACCAATCATAGCAAACACCCTCTTCAACAATACGAGAAGACTCTACATATGGACATTACCAAATAGTCAATACCGAAAATCAAACTAATTATATTCTTTGCAGCCAAAGATGGAGAAGCTCTACACAGTCAGCAAAAACAAGACCAGGAGCAGATTGTGGCACATACCATGAACTCCTTATTGCCAAATTCAGACTTACACTGAAGAAAGTAGGGGGAACCACTAGACCATTCAGGTGTGACCTAAATCAAATTCCTTATGATTATACAGTGGAAGTGACAAATAGATTCAAGGGATTAGATCTGATAGAATTCCTGATGAACTATGGATGGAGGTCCGTGACATTGTACAGGAGACAGTGATCAAGACCATACTCAAGAAAAAGAAATGCAAAATGGCAAAATGGTTGTCTCAGGAGGCCTTACAAACAGCCAAGAAAAGAAGAGAAGCTAAAGGCAAAGGAGAAAAGGAAAAATATACCCATTTGAATGCAAAGTTCCAAAGAATAGCAGAGAGAGATAAGAAAGCCTTCCTCAGTGATCAATGCAAAGAAGTACAGGAAAACAACAGAATGGGGAAGACTAGAGAGCTCTTCAAGAAAATTAGGGACACCAAGGGAACATTTCATGCAAAGATGGGCACCAAAAAGGGCAGAAATGGTATGGACCTAACAGCAGCAGAAGATATTAAGAAGAGGTGGCAAGAATACACAGAAGAACTATACAAAAAAGATCTTCACGACCCAGATAATCACGATGGTGTGATCACTCACCTTAGAGACAGACATCCTGGAATGTGAAAGTCAAGTGGGCCTTAGGGAGCATCAGTACGAACAAACCTAGTGGAGGTAATGGAACTCCAGTTGTGCTCTTTCAAATCCTAAAAGACGGTGCTGTGAAAGTGCTGCACTCAATATGCCAGCAAATTTGGAAAACTCAGCAGTGGTCACAGGACTGGAAAAGCTCAGTCTTCTTCATTCTATTCCCAAAGAAAGGCAATGCCAATGAGTGTTCAAACTACCACACAATTGCACTCATCTCACATGCTAGTAAAGCAATGCTCAAAATTCTCCAAGCCAGGCTTCAAAACTACACGAAGTGTGAACTTCCCGATGTTCAAGCTGGATTTAGAAAAGGCAGAAGAACCAGAGATCAAATTGCCAACACCCCTTGGATCATCGAAAAAGCAAGAGAATTTCAGAAAAACACCTACTTCTGCTTTATTGATTATGCCAAAGCCTTTGACTGTGTAGATCACAGCAAACTGTGGAAAATTCTTAAAGAGACAGGAATACCAGACCATCTGACCTGCCTCCTGAGAAATCTGTATGCAGGTCAAGAATCAACAGTTAGAACTGAACATGGAACAACAGACTGGTTCCAAACTGGGGTATGTCAAGGCTGTATACTGTCACCCATATTAACTTATATGCAGAGCACATCATGAGAAATGGCAGGCTGGAAGAAGCCCAAGCTGAAATCAAGATTACCAGAAGAAATACCAATAACCTCAGATATGCAGGTGACACCACTCTTATGGCAGAAAGCAAAGAGGAACTGAAGAGACTCTTGATGAAAGTGAAAGAGGAGAGTGCAAAAGTTGGCTTAAAACTCAACATTCAGAAAACTAAGATCATGGCATCCAGACCCATCACTTCATGGCAAACAGATGTGGAAACAGTAACAGACTTTATATTTTTGGACTCCAAAATCACTGCAGATGGTGACTGCAGCCATGAAATTAAAAGACAAGCATATTGGAAGAAAAGCTATGACCAACCTAGATAGCATATTAAAAAGCAGAGACATTATGTTACTGACAAAGGTCCATCTAGTCAAAGCTATGGTTTTTCCAGTAGTCATGTAAGGATGTGAGAGTTGGACTATAAAGAAAGCTGAGTGCCAGAACAGATGCTTTTGAACTGTTGTGTTGGAGAAGACTCTTGAGAGACCCTTGGACTTCAAGGAAATCAAACCAATCAATCCTAAAGGAAATCAGTCCTGAATATTAATTCAAAGGGCTGATGCTGAAAACTTTAATACTTTGGCCACCTGATACGAAGGACTGACTCACTGGAAAAAACCCTGATGCTGGGAAAGACTGAGGGCAGGAGGAGAAGGTGATGACAGAGGATGAGATGGTTGGACGGCATCACCGACTCTATGGGACATGAGTTTGAGCAAGCTCCGGGAGTTGGTGATGGACAGGGAAGCCTGGCATGCTGCAGTCCATGGAGTCGCAAAGTCGGACCTTACTGAGTGACTGAAATGAACTGTATTTACTTTTTCTGTAATGGATTTCCCAAACATAATATAATTCACACCAGTTCTATAAATATAAAAGCTAATACTTTAAAGCAATACAGGATTTTCTAAATACTTTTCCTATTTTTAGAAAATTACTCTTCCTTCTCATACATAGCGAAAAAGATCAATGTATTCCATTTAGAATACCAACCTGTCTATATTTGGATCTGAAATGTTTAAACCAGGTGAACTTAAATGAACGTAATGCCAAGCAAGCAAATCATTTGCTAGATGACCAAAGCCTGAGATTAATGCAGTAAAATGGTTTCTGATTTTCATGACCTCCGATTTTCAGGGGAAATGTGTAGACAAACCATGAATGTTTAACAGAAGACACAGAAGTTTTCTGAATCTTCTGATGTATCAGTGCCCTGGTCCATATTTATACAAGGATGGTGGGGCATTTGTTAAGAGTGTTGAATGTAGGGCAGGGGGATGCTGGGCAACCAAAAAAACATTTACTGAGCACTTTCACTCACAGCACTGGAATAGGCACCATGTAAGAAAATAAAAGAATTCACACGTACTCAATTTAGTGTCAGAGATTTCTGTTTTAATTTAATATATATTATCTCTTTATTAGGGAACAGTTGACAAATTCTTTTTTTTTAACTTTACTTTTTAATTGAAGGATAATCGCTTTACAGAATTTTGTTGTTTTTTGCCAAGCATCAACATGAATCAGCCATAGAGTACATATGTCCCCTCCCTCTTGAACCTTCCTCTCTCCTCCTCCTCCTCTTCACAGATGCTTTTAAACCTGTCTTAAAAGATCTTTTCTCACAACCAAAAAGCAAAAATATAAAAATAACAAATAGATGTTTCTGCTAGGGAAGTTTTTTTATCTAAGAATTAGCTTTTGAGGTTACAAATCATATTTTTTGTTAATTCACAGAGAATTCAACAGGTAACTACAATAAAGATGTAACCATTTCTCTTTTGCAGGTGTACCAGAGGAAATCATGTATCACAGCAGAAGAGATTTACATGACATGTCTCTATTCTCACCTTGCTGGAATCCGTTCATCAGCATATTTCAAGGGCATAAGAAAGTTTATTAATCTATAGCAAATATATTAAAATGATTAATTCATAGTTCTTAGCAGTAGTGTTATACAAACAACCAACATTTAACCCAATTTAGCCTTAAATACTATCTCTTAATACCCATGAAAACATTTAAAATACATTCCCAAAGAAATATTCCTTTTTCTGACACAAGGGCCACCCTCAGAAGCTGGAAAATAAAATGATAACCAAAGATTCTTGATTATAATTACCAAGTGTATATAAATAAGGAAAAATGAGGAAAAAAAATTTTAAAAAGTCAAATTATTGTTAAGCTTTAAGGGTTAATAACATTTTATTAAAGTTACCATAGAAAGTAATTTGCTAATGTACCTTAAAAGATGTTATATTTTATTATGCAGAAAAAATTACTGCCACAAAGATTAACAGATGCCAAGGAGTTGGGACTTATTACATAAAAGCTGATGCAACTAATGGAGATAGGTAACAACCATGCATTAACTCTAAAGGAGCCTCAACCTCCAAACTCACCAGCAGGCCACACAATCGAGAAAATATACTGCAGATGTTTAGAGCCAAGGTAATATACACCATTTAATGTCAAGCATGAACTTAAAAACAAGTCTAGTGCTTTATTTACACTATTTTATGATCTACAGAAAAAG
Organism: Antilocapra americana; assembly: GCA_007570785.1. Lineage (NCBI taxonomy): Eukaryota > Metazoa > Chordata > Mammalia > Artiodactyla > Antilocapridae > Antilocapra > Antilocapra americana. The sequence goes on along the minus strand of ML660779.1, from coordinate 367,844 downwards.
GGATTTTGGGGAAAAGTTAGGCCTTATAGAACTCTACTTGAGAGAGAAATAAAACCTTCAAAAACTTCTGGTGATTACCTCAGAGTAACACAGTTGCTCTGGCAAGAGGAAACTTCCAAGCTAAACTATAAACTAAACTGTTCGTGACTTGCAAACTGCCATATTTGGTCAGTCTTTACACATGAAGAGAAACAAGGCAGTTAAGGGTCAACAAGAGTGGTTATAATGTAAGTTTAAGTGTCTATCCGGTATTGTTTTGGATTACAAGTTTTCTGAAGAATAGGGATCTTAGGATCAACAAAAAATTGGAGAGACTGGGAGGGGAGACCAGGTAACTATCTCATGCAAAAAGAAACAGCTGTTAAATTCACATCAGGTATATCCATGTATAGCCAAATCCTTAGCCTTGGATTTTCTTTCTTTCGAATCTAACTATGGAAAATCAATAAAACAAGGCAGTTACATACAAAGCACCCAAATGCATGCCTAACTTTGCTTTATGAACACTGGTTAAATTAGCACTTCTTTAATGTTTGAGTTCCAGCTCGAAGAAAGAGTAAGTTTTACATACATTTATTTCACATGCTTGAAAAGTGTAGTATCTGATTATATTGACAACTATAAAGAAAACACTTGTGCAGCCTATGTCAGAACTCAGCACATCAGCAACTATGAAGACTCACCACAGTAGAACTGACTTAAACTAATTATTTTCTGAAGCCGGTACTCAAAGGGCACATGTTAAAATAATCACTCTGAAATGGTGAGACCTTCAAAGTAGGCTTCATGTCAGCTGAAAACACTTCAACTGAAAATGTGCTCAATAAAAGATAATGACTTCTCTAAATAAAACAATCTGGGCTGTAAAGTTTAGGTAGAAATGTACTCAATAATAGAAAACGACTTCTTTAATGAACCAAGGCTGTATGGTTGAGATATGTTTATGAAAAACCATGTTCCCTTATGTAGATAACGCGCATAATACATTTCTTTCAATATGCAGTAGAAGAGATAGGAAACAAGTGCCTTCACTTATACAGTCCCACTAAACTACAATTTTATCCAGGTTAAGCACTTGCAAACTGCTAATAGAGCACTATGCCAAAATCAACTGTACTTAACATTTTTTAAAAGTAAAAACAAGACAATCATTATGCAAAAAAAAAATGCCAAAATGTATGCCAAATATATACCTTAATACCGATGAGCTGAGCTTAATAACTCAAACTCAGTTATAAAACTGAAACGAAAAGGATCTCTGTACCATAACATAGCAATAGTTCAACTTTAATGACAAAGTTGAATTGACAATACGTATTGAACCCATTACTAATAAATACAAATCAATCGTGGACTCAAATTTTATTAATAGAAACTGAGGTTTACAAAGGAAGATTTTAAAGAACTCTGTCCCTCACTCAGTTTCCGTTTTTAATAAGTAAATCCAAACAAAACCTTAAATATACATTAAAATAGCACCTTATACACGCTAGAATTAAGGCCAACAGGTCCTTCGTTTAAAAAAGAAAACGTGCACTTCTTTGGCACCTGAATTTTTCAACTTTCTAAACCTCAGTTTTATGGGGCAAACTCAGTTCAATTCACTCTCTTTGGGTTTTTTTCCCTCCTAAACAAAGCAGCTGGGATACAGACACACTCGCGACTTACTACTCCAGTCCCACATACGTGAATACAAGTGTTTATTTGAATGAAAATATCAATTGAATTGTGAAACCCTGTTCCCCACCCCCGCCGCCGCCACTGACAACAAACAAAAAGAAAACCTCAAAAGATCTGCAAGTCGGAAGACGATTGAAAGTAATGCGGCACTTATAGCGTACCAAGAGCATGGTCTGCTAGGGCTTTTGCTTCCAAGTTAAAAGAACCGTAAGTATGAAGATGACCATAAAGACAGTTGCAGATAACAATCCGAATGTTAGAAGAGAAGGGACACCAAAGTACCACCAGGCAATGGACAGCGAACTCCTGCAAGTCTGGGGTGATCCTGTGGCTCAACACCTAAAGCCCTTTAGGCTGCTGGGAATCACGATACTGCAATGAGGTACTGGGGGCAGACACTTAAAAGAATCTGGGAAGAGGGGGCTACTGGGGACACCTCCATAGCAGGTGGGAAAGGCCAACACGAGATGGCAGACCGACACTAGAATAAAGCAAGCCTTTCAAATGAGGCGCAGCCCAGGAAACTAGCTTGAGGCCGAAGCCAGCCTAAGTCACAGGTACAGGCCCAGCGAGCAACGGGGAGAAACTGAGGCGGAGGGAGCAGCCAAATCCTCAAACAGGACCTCTCCCCAAACATAAAAAGTCAAGAGACAAACCGGCTTTGCAGCGGGGGCGAGAGAGACGGCCACAAGTGCACCACCAGGAAGGCATACACCCACCCAGACAGGGGGAACCGGTTTGGGCAGGGGCTGTCCGAGCGTTCCCGCTTGCGCATGCGTCCTACGCCCCCCCGCCCCCAGGGCCGCTGCTCCCCCTCCCCCCAATCACTGCTCCCCTCAGAACCCGGCTCGTCAAGGGAGCTGAACGCGTTCTCGCCGGCCCAGCCCCGCGGGATAAGAACACGGCTTGGCTCCCTGCAGGGACCGTCCGAGGATTCCCCCCGGACTCGGTGGGTGGGAAGAGGAGGGGAAACGCGGCCCTACCCGACCCGCCGTCTCCTCCTCCGCCGCCCGCCGTCCGCCGTCCCGGAGGCTCCGCCGCCTGGGCCTCCCCAGCCGCCCTGCCCCCGCCCTCCCGGCCCCGCCCCCTACTCACGTGAGAGCGCTCCTTCCGCCCTCCGCCCCGCCTCACAGGCCCTCGGCAAAGCCGAGGCGCCCCATTGGCCCAACGACGGGCGGCGGGGGCGTACTTCCTCTCCGCGGACCCCACCTGGGCTTTTGGCCCGCCTCCGTATTCTGCGCCTGCGCGGAGTCTGCTCTCCGGGAGCTGGATTCCTCTCTCGCTTGTGTGCGCACACGAGGGCCGACAGTGGCTGTGCCTGCGTTAGGGACTGCGAGCAGGATTGGCGGGGGCAGCAGGCTGAGTAGTAGCTGGGGCGCCTGCGGTGGATACCACCTCAAAGTCACTGGTGCTAGAGGAAGGAATGCCTTCCTCACCTTTAACGTTTAAAAGCGGTTTCTAAAGTCGCACTTAATGCTGTTAACCCAATACACCTGGCCTGAGGGCACAGAAAGTGCCAGGGATTGTCGACAGGTAGGTTCCTTTACAGGTACGTCACTTCGCTTTACTACAAACCTTGAGAATGATATGATTTTTCTCATTTTTTAAAGGAATCCAGCCTGAGGAACCGTCTAGAAGTCAAAACTTTCTAACTTTGAAATCAAGGGCGACTGGCTACAACACAACTACCTTGAGACACACAAGATAGAACAAAATGAACTAGGTTGTTTCAGAGTGCTACTCAAAGATGGGGCTGGCATTTTATTTAAAAGCCGTGCAAAAGTGATAGAACAGCAGCCAATAGAATGAAGCTGAAAATCCCTCTCCTGAGTGAATTTACCGTGTAGCTGTAAACAAAAACGATTATTAAAAGTGCTAATTAAGTCTTGACAGTTTATGAAATAATTCTAAAGCCTCTCCCTCACTTTCTTGATTCAAATAGTGTATACTCTTCCTGCTAAATGAGTCACTCGCAAAGTTTTCCTGTGGATAGAGCATCTAAATCAACCAGACACAGCAAAAAAAAAAAAAAGCTGTGCTCTGTTGCAGTCCTCTTTGTGACTTGTCTATTATAATAGACTTGGCTGTACTCCCACAGTAAAATAGCTTTCTTCCTTCTCCTTACACAGTTATATAACAGAAATACACACCCATTTTAAAGTATTTAAATAACAGATATAACACTACCAAGAAAGCAAAATCTCCTTAAATCCTGACACTCTGACAAAACTACTTTTAATAGTTTGGTGACCATACATTCATGTACTTCTTGATTCATACGTATTTCCCCAATATATACATAAATCTTAACATAATCTTTTAAATAAAATTTTATTACAGAATCACTAGAGTACGACCTGGAGAAAAATCCAAAACAGGGACAACCTCAAATAAAACAAAAATATCAGATTCCCAGTACAAATATTAATAGTTTAAAACACAGTCTTCTTTGTGTCTATATATTGTTTTTCAAAATGAGCTCACATAGTTGAACAGTCTGCTGTATTCAAGTAACAGTATCGACCTTAGCATTTCACTAACTTTTCTTCTCATCTAATTCCTAGATCTCATTCAAATTTTCTAACAACCTAAAAATATTTTTACAACTGGCTTTTCCAAATAAGTAATATCATTTCAGTAAGTTTTCCTCTCATCTAATACCTAACTATAATCAAATTTTCTGTTGACCAATATATATTGTTTACAGCTAATTTTCCCAAATCAGCATCCAGTACAGACCCACATACTATGTCTGGTTGTGATGTCCCTTAAGTATTTTTTAATCTGGAACTTAAGAAAAAAAATTGAAAGACACTGGCTTGTTGAAGAAATTAGTCCAGTTGGAGTACAAAATTTCCTATCTTCTGGATCTGAACAGCTGTTTCCTCAAGAAGTCACTGAGTTTGTTTCCTTAGACCTTATATTTCCTGGAAAATGGAATTTATATCTCAAGCTCAATAGATTGATGTGGTGCTGGAACCAGAATGGAAAAGTCCCTAAATGCTAAAATAAGGAAAATGAAGTTCAATCTATAAACACAGGGTGCCCTTGAGGTTTCTAAGGATAGTGCCAATACCAGATTTGGGTTATAAAAAAGTTCATTCTGATAGTAGAAAAGGCAAAACAGGGAGTAAATAGAACACTTTGAATATCACTTTCTGATCTTAGATCAGAAACACCTGAACTAAGGCAAAAGAAAGGGGGTCCGGAGGAACTGAGTTTGAAGGCAATATCTTCAAGTTTCTTTATTCTGTCTTTTGCCTGCTCAAGTCTGATTTTGTTGTTATTCAATCACTAAGTCATGTATGACTCTGCAACCTCATGGACTGTGGCACAGCAGGCTTCCCTGTCCTTCACTATCTCCCAGAGTTTGTGCAAACTCATGTCCATTGAGCCGATGATGCTATTTAACCATCTCACCCTCCTGAGCCGATGATGCTATTTAACCATCTCACCCTCTGCTGCCCCCTACTCCTTTTGCCTTCAATCTTTCCCAGCATCAGGGTCTTTTCCAATGAGTTGGCTCTTCACATCAGGTGGCCAAAATATATTTTGATCCCCTCTAAATGAATTTTTTTCTTATCTCTGTTGTATTTTTCAACTCCAGAATTTCATTTTAGTTCCTTTTTATAATTTATATTTCTTTAATGATATTTGCATTTTTTTGTACATTATTTTCCAGACTTCATCCACGTTTTCTTTTAGCTTGATGAGCAACTTTAAGACAGTTGTTTTAATGTCTTTGTCTAAACACCATATGATATCACTTATATGTGAATTTTCAAATATGACACAAATGAACTTATCAATGAAATAGAAGCAGACTCACAGACACAGAAAACATGATTATCGAAGGGGAAAAGTGGTCTGGGAGGGATAAATTAGGAACTGGGCATTAGCAGATACAGATTACTATATATAAAATAAACAGCCAAGTCCTACTGTATAGCATAAGGAACTATGTTCAATGTCCTGTAATAAAACATAATAAAAAACCAAACATATATATATAAAACTGAATCACTTTGCTGTATACCTGAAACTAACACAATACAGTAAATCAACTATACTTCAATAAAAATAAAATGTAGAACTCTAGTATTTGGAGAACAAGGTTCTTACTTCCCACTCTGGCTCCAGCAAGCCGTACCTGCAATATAAACATGACTGCCTAGCACAGGGTTGAGGGGTAGGAACAAATAGGTTCCTACCTATTCACACTAAAGGCTCATGTTGACTGAAATTAACCTCGGTTGACCAACCAAATTTTCCCCTGGGACATGCAAGCATTCAAATAGACTCCAGAGTTCCGAAATAGTTACTTCATAGTTTCTGCCAGTATAATTGTTGTCTAGGTGGAGATGGATTCCATGTTCTTCCTACTCCATCTGAGGAACAGAAAAAAAAAAAAAAAGTGAACACTAAATAGAGCCTAAGAGGTCTGCAGGACACTATTAAGAGAAACAGTGTACCATTATAAGTACCCTAAAACGGAGAAGAGAGGAAGGGAAGAAAAGATAATAATCTAACTGTAGAAAGCCAAAGAAAAGAGAGAATCTCAGAGCAGCAAGAGAGAATACTCATCACAAATGAGATCTTCAGTAAGATTATCAGACAGTTTCTCATCTTAAATCTTAGAGGCCAGAAGGCAGTGGGTTGATAATATTAAAGTATTGAATGAAAAAAACTCTTGGTGGACAATTCTATATCTAGCAAAACTGTCCTTCAAAAATGAGGAAGAAATCAAGACATTTTCTGATTAAAAAAAAAAGCTAAGGGAATTCATTACCACTAAACCCACCTTTCAAGAAATGATGAAGAGGATCCTTCAGGTTGAAATGAAAGCATGCTCAACAATAATTAAAGTCATATGAATAAAGATTTCTGGTGAAGAAAACTACACAGGCAACTACAGATTAGTGTAATCATCATTTACCTCCATTTTATTTATGATTTTAAAGACAAATGCATAAAAATATTAGTCTAATTTATTGTACACACAATGTATAAAGATGTAATCTGTAAAAGTCAAGAACAGAAAGAGAAGACAGAGCTGTATAGGACAGTTTTTGTATGTTACTGAAATTGATATCAATTTAATTGTTACAATTTTGAGCTGTTAAATGTAATTCCCATGGTAACCAAAAAGGAAATGTTTATAAAATATACACAGAAGGAAATAAGAGGTAAGTCAAAGGTTTTCACTATAAAAAAATTAATAAAGAAGGCTGTAATGGAAGAAATGAAAGACATAGAAGCTATAATCCTATAGAAAACGAATAGCAAAATGGCAGAAATAAGTTCCTCATTATTAGTCTTTACTTTAAATGTAAATAGCATAAACTCTCTAATCAAAAGACAGATGCGCAGAATGGATAAAATAAAAACATGTTCCAGCAATATGCAATCTACAAAATATTCACTTTAGATCCAAAGAAATTAATAGGTTTTAAAAAAAAAGATATTGTTCATTTTTATGCAAGTACTAACCAAAAGGGAGCTTCGGGTGGTTATATTAAGATTACACTAGGCTTTAAAAGTTACAAGAGACAAAGGAAGTCATTATATATTAATAAAAGGTTCAACAGAGCAAGATTATAAAAACTTAAAAACATTTACATAACTAGTGAAAGTCGTTCAGTCCTGTCCAACTCTTTTTGACCCCATGGACTATAGTCCATGGAATTCTCCAAGCCAGAAAACTGGAGTGCGTAGCCATTTCTCCAGGGTATCTTCCCAACCCAGGGATCAAACCCAGGTCTCCCGAATTTGGGGCAGATTCGTTACCAGCTGAGCCACAAGAGAAGGCCAAGAATACTGGGGTGGGTGGCCTATCCCTTCTCCAGAGAATCTTCCCAAGCCAGGAATCAAACTGGGGTCTCCTGCATTGCAAGCAGATTCTTTACCAACTGAGCTACCAGGGAAGAATCCGCCTGCAATTCGGGAGACTTGGGTTCGATCCCTTGGTTGGGAAGATCCCCTGGCGAAGGGAATTGTTACCCACTCCAGTATTCTGGCCTGGAGAATTCCCTGGACTACAGTCCATGAAGTTGCAAAGAGTCAGACACCCGAGCGACTTTCACTTTTACCTTGGGCTTCCCAAGTAGAAGTCCATGGGGTCACAAAGAGCCCGAGAGGCCTGAACAATTTTCACATAACTAGTAAATAAGACTCTCAAAATATGTGAAGCAAAACCGCACAGAATTAAAGGGAAGAATAAACAGTTCTACAATCATAGTTAGAAAATTTAACAGCCTACATTCAATAATGAATAGAACAACCAGACAGAAGATAAATTAGGAATTAGAGGACTTCAACATCACAATAAACTAACTGAACCTAACAGGTATACAGCACATTCCACTGCACAACAGCAGCACATTCTTTTCAAGTTCACATGGGACATTCTCCAATACAGGTCATATATTAGGCCACAAAACAAGTCTCAATAGATTTTAAAAGATAGGTCATTAAACAAAGTATCTTCCAACTACAATGGGATGAAGTTGGAAATCAGTAACAGGGAAAACTGGAAAATTCAAAATATGTGGGTATTAAACACATTCTTAAAGAACAAATGAGTCAAAGAAGTCCTCAAAAGGGAAATTAGAATATACTTGAAAATTAGTAATGATAAAAACATCCAAAACTTAAGATGCAATGAAAACAGTAATCAGAGAAATTTACAGTTGTAAATGGCTACATTAAAAAACAAGAATCTCAAAACAATATCCTAACTTTATGCCTTATGAAATAAGAATAACAAACTAAACTCAAAGCTAGCAAAAGGAAGGAGATAGAATGGAAATAAACCAAAAAAAAGAAAAGAAAAAGAGAAAAAAAGAAATCAGTGAAACCAAAAGTTGTGTCCTTGAAAAGATCAACAAAATCAACCTAGAATATAACGGGCAAATTCCCTGAAACATACAAATTATTTAAACGGATTCTCGAAAAATTAGAAAATCTCAACATACTCATAACAAGTAAAGAGACTGAGTAACCAAAAACCTCCCAAAAAAGAACAGTCCTGCACGAGATGGCTTCAGCAAGGGATTGGACCAAATACTTAAGAATTAGTAACAATGCTTCTCAAACTCTTACAAAAAACTGAGGAAGAGGGGATGCTTTCTGATTTCATGAAGCCTCATTATTCTGATACCAAAGCTAACTAAGTGCATCACAAAATATTATATACAAATATCTCATAAATATAGACGCCAAAATCCTCAACAACATATAAGGAAATCAAATTCAACAGCAGATTAACAGAATTATTCCCCATGACCAAGCAGGATTTATCCCAATAATGCAAAGGTGGTTCAACATAAAATCGATCAATTTAAAATATTCCATTAATAGAACAAAGGAAACAACTCACTATCATCTCAATTAATGTTGAAAAGTTATTTGACAAAGTACAGTGCCTTTGCATAATAAGATCTTTCAGAAAATGTAGTTATAGAGGGAAAATTTTTCAACATGATAAAAGTATTTGTAAAAAAAAACCCGTATCTAAATCAAGTGCAATCATTTACCTATGACTCTTAGAACAAGTCATGAACAAGTCAAGAAGGCCTGATATTCAACACTGTACTGAAAGCTCTAACCAGAACTACTAAAGAAATTAAAGGCATCCAAATTATAAAGAGGTAAAACTATATTTACAGGCAGCATAATCATATATACAGGAAATCCTAAAGAATTCACAAGAAAGTCTATAGGGTCAAAAAAAAAAAAAATCCAGAAGCATTGCTGGGTACAAGACCAACACCAAAAATCAGTTGGGTTTCTACACACCAGCAACAGTGTGAAAAGTAAATTAAGAAAGCAATTTCATTTATGTTATCAGAATGAATGAAATACCCTGAAAAGTGCTCCTGAAAGAAAGTATTCCTGAAAGCAATTAATAAAGATCTAAGTACATGAAAAGATATTTCTTAATCAGACAGTAAGACTTAAGACGGCTGTATTACCCAAAGTGATCTACAGACTCAACACAATCTCTATCAAAATTACAACAGCCTTTTTCTTAGAAATGTAAAAGCTGATCCTCAAACTCATACGGAATTTCATAGTTTTGCCAAAACCAAAACAATCTGGATAAAATAAAGTTGACGTCCTAATAACTTCCTCACTTAGGAACTATAGTTAAAATAGAAGAATATGTACCAGTGTAAGGACAGAGATACAGCCACATGTGATAGAACAGAGAGCCCGGAAATGAATTCTCACATACACGGTCAGTCGATTTTCAACAAAGGTGCTAAATCCATTCAAAAGGGAAAGGAGGAACTTTTCAAAAATGGTGTTGGAAAAACGATGATGGTGGCTTAGTCACTAAGTTCTGTCCGACTCTTGTGACCCCCGGGACTGTAGCCCGCCAGGCTCGTTTGTTCATGGGATTTCCCAGGCAAGAATACTGGAGTAGGTTGCCATTTCCCTCTCCAGGGGATCTTCCCCACCTAGGAATGGAACCCAGGTCTCCTGCATTGTAAGGCGGATTCTTTACTGACCGAGTCACCATAGAAAAAGACAAACTTTTCAAAAATGGCGGAAAGACGATAACCACATGCAAAATAATGAAACTGGCTACAGCAACGGTGATAGTTACACAATATTGTGAGATACTTAATGCCATGGAACGTCACACAAATTATTAAAATGATAAATACTATGTACGTTTTACCACAATATCCTCGCTTCCCCCATCCCCCCAAAAATGAGGAGAACCCAGTGAACCATTGGACTGGCAAGATAGAAAGGGCTCTAGAATGGTACTGAAGTTTTCTGGTGGGCAAGACTGCGTGGACGATGCCATTCACCAACACAAGGACTACAGGAGGTAAGAAGCAGGTCTGCGGATGAGCTTGAGTTCAAAGCTACCTTAACAGGGGAAAACCACTTGGACATGTCTTCTAGGCAGCTGGCCCTGGAGCAAGAGAGGTGTCTGGTCAGGCGAAAGAGAGTTGTGAACAGTCAGCAAGCTGTAGGTAACGGAGAATGCAAATCCCTGGGAAACACCAACATGCAAAAACCGAGGGAGGTAAACACCCTTCCCTCCGCTTCTGGGTCCCGAGAAGGCGAGTCCATACCCTAGGCAGGAGGAGCTTACCGACGCGCTAAGTGCAGCTGCGCCTCTCAGGCCCACGCAGACGGCAGACGGCCGAGGCGCAGCCCCGAGGAGGAGCGAAGCGCGCGGGGCTGAGCCCCAGGCGCTAGGAAGCCACGGCACGTGCACCCAGGCTCCCGCGGGCAGAGAGGCGAGCGGGAGCCCGGGGCGCGCGACCGGCGTCTCGCTCGCGGCGCGGAGGCTCCCTCTCCTGGCCCCAGCCCCCCCAGCCTTCCGATTGGCGGAGAGGAGCATGGGACCTGGAAGTTGTCTTTGTCCGGCGAGGGCTGCCCTTCCGGTTCCGTTGGGTCCCCCTTTGGCTCGGGTTCCCTGCCCCTCCCCCTTCCCGGAGCCCCGAGGGGCCGGAGCTCCTGGCGGTGCCGGATCCTGACGGTGGCCTTCCCCCGGGTCTGTAAGTGCGGAGGCGGCCGGAGCGCCGGGTAGGGGTACAAGGTCTCTCAAAATCGAGCCCCCCTGGGGCCCTGCATTGGCCGGGACCTGCACCGGGATGGGGGCCGAGGGGCTGGCCTAGGCTCGGGGGTGCTTACGGAGCCCTTGGCCCGGCCCCTGCTATGCCCCGCCCCTTTCCCTCCCCTGAGTCTGGAGTGGGGAGCCTAAGGATGCCCCCAGGGACCTCCTCCGGGGACCCCAGCCGAGGGCCCAGCAGTTGGCTTTAACCCGACTCTGGCATCTTTTAAGAAGTGCCAGTTCTCGGCCAGGGCAAGGCCTCAGTGCCAGCCTGCGAGGATCACTGTGCAGTGCAGCTAGTTTACCCTTTTGCCGCTGGCTACATCTTTTTTTATATCTGGCGCCTTGTCAGGCACTGAGAATTCGTAAGACATTGTTCTGATTTTCAGGGTCAAGTTTGGGAACCAGATAAATGAGTGCTCCTGCGATGTACATATCAGTCGTATATGTATGAAGCGTCCAAAGGGCAGTTGCCGGGGAGGCTGAAGAGACTTTTCAGTTTTCCTTGGGGATAAGGTGGAGAAGAGGTTTTGCGCTCAGAGGAACAGTTGCAGTGCTGTGAAAGAATAACTGAGCATAACTTGTGTGGGAAGAGCAGGAGAGGGTTCCAGGGTTCTTGTGCAAAGCATGAGCTATGAAGCTGGGAAAGTAGATGGAAGTCCAGATAGTGAAGATTTACTCCTAAAAGAGGGGGGTACTTGTTGAAGAGTTTTGAGCAGGAGACTAGTGTGGTCAGGTTGGCACTCTAGAAAATCATCTTGTTCTGGAGGTCAGCCTATAGGATAGGAATTTCTAAGAACTGATTCTGGACTCTTTAGCTAAAGTCTAGATGTTCTTATTGGAGATTCTTTTGAAGGTGTAATGGAGTCAGCCTAGTGAGAAATCACGAAATCCCAAAACGGAGTTGTGATAGTATTATCAGAAAGAAGGCAGATACGGTGAAGGGAAGGGCTTCCCTGGTAGCTCAGCTGGTAAAGAATCTGCCTGCAATACAGGAGACCCCTGTTTGATTCCTGGATTGGGGAGCTCCCCCAGAGAAGGGATAGGCTACCCACTCCAGTATTCTTGGGCTTCTCTGGTGGCTCAGACGGTAAAGAATCCTTTTGCATTGTGGGAGACCTGGGTTTGATACCTGGATTGGGAAGATCCCCTGGAAGAGGGCATGGCAACCCACTCCAGTATTCTTGCCTGGAGAATCCCATGAACAGAGGAGCCAGTCCGCGGGGTTGCAAAGAGTCAGACATGACTGAGAGTGCCTAAGCGCACACAGCATACGTGCTGTAGGAAATGCTGTAAAGACTTCATAATGGATTGGATGTTGAGGGTGAAAGAAGTATCAAAGCTGAGTCTTAGGTTTCAGGCCAGTGAAATTTGAAGGATGTTAATGCCATTATCAGCAACAAAACCATAAGCATAGTGTAGATTACCAGTTCATTTTTTGGATATTTGAATTTGAGGCCTGATAGAATAGCCACATGGAATGCTCCAGTATAGAGTTGGAAAGACAAACCTGCAGCTCAGCCTAAATGCCGTGGCTTGAGGTAAAAGTTTGAATCATCCTAAAGCACAGAGGTGGAAGCCATGGAAATAGTTGGCATCAGGAAGGGGTTATAATATTTGGGGAAGTGGGACTGACTGAGTAGTTAATAGTAGTTGATATAGTAGCAGAAACAGAAGTAGATGATAAAATATGATGATAAAATGTAAGGATTGATATAGTAGCAGAAACAGAAGTAGATGATAAAATATGATGATAAAATGTAAGGATTCCAGCAACCAAGAAGTCTCCAAAGTCAAGAGAGGAGAATACTGAGAAGGGTACACTGAGACAATGGATGCGGAGCCTTTGGAAAATGAGAAAGAAATAAAAAGATTGCATATCTTTATCAAGAGATCATAAGTGACTTTTTACAAAGCAATTTTAACAGAATGATGAGGTGATAATATGCGAAATAACGGAGACTTCAGGTGGTTTGGTATCAAATGAGAATGAAAGAAATGCCACACATGAGGGACTTCACAGAGGATATTGACAGGCTTTATTTACTTATTTATCTGACATTTGTTTACAGAGCACAATTCCAGGCATTATCCTAAGTTCTTTTAAAAAGTAACTTAATTTAAAACATTAATTTACTTTTAAATTAATTTTCCGTAACAACCTATTGTTATGGGAATATTAAGTAATATTATTATGTTAGGTACCATTATTCTTTAACAGGACAACTGAAAAAAGCAAAAGTAGTTAAGTAACTTGCCCAAGGTCATACAACTAGAAAGTGGTGGAGCAGCGTTTTGATTCTTGGAAATCTGGTTTTATCCACTGTACTAAGCAGTGATTGAACATGGGAGTCAAAAGAATGGGAAAAATTTAAGCAAAGATAGACTCATTGATAAAAAAATGGAGAGGATTGGAAGAGATCCAGATGGAGAAGAAGGTAAGTAATGGATTTATGTTTCTGTTATGGATTTATTTTTTATTTCTTTTCCCTTAGATTCTCTTCCAATATGTGCCATTTTAGGTCAGTATAATTCATAGTTAGGTCAATTTATGTCATGTTTTCATTTATTAACTTATTATCCAAATCAGGTCTTTTCTTTAGCTTCAGTGCCGTATTAGCCAGCTAATCAATCTTCCCCTTAATGTCATCCAGGCTCCTCTGGTTAAACATTTTAAGACCTGACCCATGGTCATTTCCCCCACCATTTTCTCACTTACTGAATGACATACTGTCAAACATCCAGTTTCTCAAACCAGATACCCAGGAGTCATCTTGACCTTTCTTCCTTTGTTCCCTGCCTTGGTTATCAAGTCCATCAGTTCTTTGAGATATCTCTGGAATCTGTTAAAATAAATCCATGTTATTTCTTCTCAATTTCATATTATTTGGGCCCTCGTTATTTCTATATCGCTCTGTTAAAATAATAACATACAGGTTTCCTTGTCTCCACATCCACTGTTCTTAGAAGTATTCTCCACAAGTTTTTATTTTTGACTTACTGAGTTTTAGCCAGTGCAAGAGTTTAGATAACATGCATTTCAAATGATGAGTAATAGCCTAGGCTAGTTATTTTTTTATTAGATTGAATTGAGGTTGATAGTGGTTGGTGGTTTAGTCTCTGAGTTGTCTCTGACTAGGACTGTAGTCTACCAGGCTCCTCTATCCATGGGATTTTCCAGGCAAGAATACTGGGATGGGTTGCCATTTCTTTCTTCAGGGGATCTTTCCCTTGCAAGAATTGAACCCGGGTCTCCTGCATTGCAGGGACATTCTTTACCGACTGAGCTATGAGGAAATCTGAATTAGGTTAAGTTTGGTTAAAATTAGCCATGTTTTTGTTCTTTAGTCACTAAGTCATGTCCGACTCTTTGCAACTCCATGAACTGTAACATGCCAGGCTTCCCAGTCCTTCACTATTTCCCAGTTTGCTCAAGCTCATGTGCACTGAGTTGGTGATACTATCCAACCATTTCATCCTCTGTTACCCTCTTTTCCTCCTTCCCTCGATCATTCCCAGCATCAGAATCCTTTCCAATGAATCATCTCTGCATCAGGTAGTCAAAGTATTGGAGCTTCAGTTTCAACATCAGTCCTTCCAATGAATATTCAGGGTTGATTTTGTTTAGAAATGACTGGTTTGATCTCCTCACTGTCCAAGGGACTCTCAAGAGTCTGCTCCAGCACCACAGTTCCAAAGCATCAGTACTTCAGTGCTCAGCCTTCTTTATGATCCAACTCTCACATCTATACTTGACGACTGGAAATACCATGGCTTTGTCTATATGGACCTGCTTTTTAATACACTGTCTAGGTTTGTCACAGCTGTCCTTCCAAGGAGCAAGCATCTTTTGACTTCATGACTGCAGTCACTGTCAGCAGTGATTTTGGAGCCCAAGGAGATAAAATCTGTCACTGCTTCCACTTTTTCCCATTCTATTTGCCATGAAGTGATGGGACTGGATGCCAAGATCTTATGTTTTTGAATGTTGAGTTTTAAGCCAGTTTTCTAACATTACCTCTCTGGGCCAGGAGCTCAGAGGCCCAGGGGTCATGGGTCACACGGGCCCTGTTGCTTCCCTGGGCTCCTCGCCACAGCACCCTGCTGGGAAGTGCATGCAAGCCAAGTTAGCAGTTCCAAGTCAGGAGCAGGGAAGAGCCCTGTGAACTGCTGCACCCTGCCTGGCTGAGGGAGGACCATGTGCAGGGAGGGTGGAGATTTAGGAATTTTTTAAATAGTTCAGTTCACTCGCTCAGTCGTGTCCAACTCTTCGACCCCATGAACTACAGCACGCCAGGCCTCCCCGTCCAACACCAGCTCCCAGAGCCCACCCAGACTCATGTCCATTGAGTCAGTGATGGCATCCAACCATCTCATCCTCTGTCATCCCCTTCTCCTCCTGCCTTCAATCTTTTGCAGCATCAGGATCTCTTCAAATGAGTCAGCTCTTCCCAGCAGGTCGCCAGAGTATTGAAACTTCAGCTTCAACACCGGCCCTTCCAACGAACACCCAGGACTGATCTCCTTTAAGATGGACTGGTTGGATCTCCTTGCAGTCCAAGGGAATCTCAAGAGTCTTCTCCATCACCACAGTTCAAAAGTAACAATTCTTCAGCGCTCAGTTTTCTTTATAGTCCAGCTCTCACATCCATACATGACTACTGGAAAAACCATAGCCTTGACTAGACGGACCTTTGTTGACAAAGTAATATCTCTGCTTTTGAATATGCTGTCTAGGTTGGTCATAACCTTCCTTCCAAGGAGTAGGTGTCTTTTAATTTCATGGCTGCAATCACCATTTGCGGTGATTTTGGAGCCCCCAAAATAAAGTCTCTTACTGTTTCCACTGTTTCCCCATCTATTTCCCATGAAGTGATGGGACCAGATGCCATGATCTTAGTTTTCTGAATGTTGAGCATTAAGCCAACTTTTTCACTCTCCTCTTTCACTTTCATCAAGAGGCTCTTTAGTTCCTCTTCACTTTCTGCCATAAGGGTGGTGTCATCTGCATATCGGAGGGTTTGATATTTCTCCCAGCAATCTTGATTCCAGTGTGTGCTTCCTCCAGCCCAGCATTTGTCATGATGTACTCTGCATATAAGTTAAATAAGCAGGGTGACAATATACAGCTTTGACGTACTCCTTTTCCTATCTGGAATCAGTTTGTTGTTCCATGTCCAGTTCTAACTGTTGCTTTCTGACCTGCATACAGGTTTCTCAAGAGGCAGGTCAGGTGGTCTGGTATTCCCACCTCTTTCAAAATTTTCCACAGTTTATTGTGATCCACACAGTCAAAGGCTTTGACATAGTCAATAAAGCAGAAATAGATGGTCTTCTGGAACTCTCTTACTTTTTCAATGATCCAGTGGATGTTGGCAATTTGATCTGTGGTTCCTCTGCCTTTTCTAAAACCAGCTTGAACATCTAGAAGTTCATGGTTCACATATTGCTGAAGCCTGGCTTGGAGAATTTTAAGCATTACTTTACTAGCATGTGAGATGAGTGCAATTGTGCGGTAGTTAGAGCATTCTTTGGCATTTCCCTTCTTTGGGATTGGAATGAAAACTGACCTTTTCCAGTCCTGTGGCCACTGTTGAGATCTCCAAATTTGCTGACCTATTGAGTGCAGCACTTTCACAGCATCATCTTTCAGGATTTGAAATAGCTCAACTGGAATTACATCACCTCCATTAGCTTTGTTCGTAGTGATGCTTCCTAAGGCCCACTTGACTTCACATTCCAGGATGTCTGGCTCCAGGTGAGTGATCACACCATCGTGATTAACTGGGTTGTGAAGATCTTTTTTGTACAGTTCTTCTGTGTATTCTTGCCACCTCTTCTTAATATCTTCTGCTTCAAGGTAATAAAACGTTGAGAAAGCAAGGCAGGTTTTCTGAGGAAGTCAGCCTTAAGAAAATAGCAAAAACTTAAGGCCTAAGCTTTGAAGAATATACTTACCTTTTCACAATTTATTGAACCCTTAATGGACAGATCAGCCAAAAAATGGTGGAAAACTGAGGCCAGTCATTAAGTCACTTGCCCACTTCTGTACAATAGTTTAAGAAGAGTGAGCTAGATCTGTTCAACATAAATAACCAGATTTATTCCACACAAGTAACTCTTAAAAGCAATAAATGAAAAAAGAAAGTGACAAAACAATATATGTGGTTTGTAAATAAGAAATGGACTTTTACTTTTCATTTTCTGTGGCTGGAATTGTTGTTATATATAGAAGTGTTGTTTTAAAAGTGGAGAGGGAAGGAGATTCATTAAGGAAGAAACTGAGAATCAACTGACTGAATGGAAGGAGGCTGAGAATGGGGACTTCTGCTTTACCTACATTCAAAAATTCTTCCAGGAACAGTATATTTCTGTAATGTTACTTACAGATTTCGTAAATATGTTGTAAATAAAAGAGTGAGCAGTTGGAGAATGTAGTGTCATGAAAGTTACCCAAAAGAAGATAGGATTGAGTTTTATAGAGAGGCTGTAGTATATTACAGCCTCTTTGAAAAATGGCATATGGTGTTAATGAAAGAGGAAGAAAGATAAAGTAGTTGTGAGTGCTAAGTTGAAAGATAAAGGTACTTTTATGAGGTTGATGAGAAAACAGACTGCAAGTTTTCCTTATCAGTTATCATTAGAGGCATTTGAGATAAGAAACGTGGATATTTTCACACTGTCCCTTGCTTGGCAGTGAAAGTTGTTCAATCTGTAATATTCACTGATCCTTTTGGGTTACTCCTGTTTGAACAAAGGGAAATTTCAGATCAGCTGCAACGTTGTTATGGAAATGATTATAGAAGAATTGTATAAATATAAACAAAGAGAAAGTGATTTTAAGTGAGACTATTCCTATTTCATTGATGTTTGGGAAATGGTTCATTTAAACCTTGCTAAGAGAAACTCATCAGTATTTAGACTTAATCACAGTAACCCAGACAATAGTTGATAAGGACCTGAAATATGCCAATGGGAGTAAGAATATAGAGAATTTGGAAGTCATTCTTTGAAAAGAATCAGCAGAATGTGGTGACCAAGTCTCTGGTCTACCTAATCAGTTCTGTACTTTCAGTTCCTAGAAGGTCTGCTATAATCTAGAATTATATGAGTGATTTCTATGATAGTAATGAATAATTGCTATTATACTTACAAGTTAACTATAACTGGGGAGTCTAAAGGTCAAATATATTCATAATTTTTATGTTTTATTTATAAATGGTGTTAAGTTTCATCCTACAAAGATGAATACACAAAAGATAGAAAAATAATATAAAGTTAAAATAGGTGAGAAAGGTAAGACAAGGATAATACATAAATGGTTTACTATTAAAGCCCTTTAGACTTGACACAAACTTGGCTTTAAGTTGTATTTTTTGTTTTTAAGCATAAGCCTTTTATTGAAGCATAACTAAATATACAAAAGCATATCAATCATCAGGGTATAGTTGAATGGATATGAATGAAGATCACAGTTAATATTCATAAGATAAAACTTCAGCTAGCCTAGTTCTGTCATACATGAATTTTGGCATCATGTTGCTCGGGCATGATTTCTACCTCTAAAATTTAATACTTTCCACCTTTCTTAAATAAGCAAGTGATTTATGTTCACCAAGCTTGAATTTCCTCATAAGCAAAGTGGAGATGAAGAATAATACCTCACAGAAATTTTGAATATTAAATGGGTCGATTTGGGTATACCTGGTGCTCAGCAAGCCTTCAGCAAAGATTAGCCATCCTTTTTCTTATTTTTAAATAAAATTAAACTAGTTCATATGAAACAAGTACTCCTTTTTATGTGAACATTTTTAAACTTTTGTTTAAAATTTCATTTTATGTTGTCAAAACTATTTTTTGGAAACAAACCCTAGAAAGAAATTTTCCGCAGGGCGCTCAAAAAGAGTATTATGATAATGAAGGGCATCTCTACCATAGCTCAATAGTAACTTCATAGGGAACATTAAGAGTTACAGTTTTTATTGAATGAGTTGTGTAAAAAATCACGGTTGGTTCTTGCCCTCAAATAACTAACCCTCTGATGGAAAGAGAAACTAGTGACAGGAAACAATTAAAGGATAAACTCTGTGGCCTGGAAATAAGAGTTTATCACAGAGAGACAATAGAGTGGGCTGGCACATTAAGGAAAAACTTCTTAAAGGAGACAGAATAATTTTTCCTCACATTCTTGGACTACAGCAGACAAATCAAGCAAGTCCCTGAGATTCCTGTCTGACTGCTCCTGTTGGTAAGTCACTTGAGACTGATGAATAAGTAAAAGAAACTGTATTCCAACTCCTGTCTTTGGAGCTTCAAGAACAATGATCCCTGAGGAGAGTTGCCTAAAGCAATGCCAGTATTATCAGGTTATCAGTTCAGTTCAGTTCAGTCACTCAGTCGTGTCCGAGTCTTTGTGACCCCATGAATTGCAGCATGCCAGGCCTCCCTGTCCATCACCTGCTCCCAGAGTCTACCCAAACTCATGTCCATCGAGTTGGTGATGCCATTCAGCCACCTCATCCTCTGTCGTATGGAAGCAATTAGTGCTTATTTTTCAGTGTTAGTAGGAAAATGCCATTGTCGTTCAGTTGCTCAGCCATGTCCCACTCTTTGCAACCCCATGGACTGCAGCACGCCAGGCCTCCCTGTCCTTCACCATCTCCTGGAGCCTACTCAGACTCGTCCATTGAGTTGATGATACTATCCAGCTGTCTCATCCTCTGTCGCCCCGTTGTTCTCCTGCCCCCAGGGTCTTTTCTAGTGAGTCAGGTTCGCATCAGGTGGCCAAAGTATTGAAGCTTCAGCTTCAGCATCAGTCCTTCCAGTGAATACTCAGGGTTCATTTCCTTCGGGATGGACTGGTTTGATCTCCTTGCTGTTCAAGGCACTCTCAGGAGTCTTCTCCAGCCCCACAGTTCAAAATGCTGACCTGTCAGTAAATTCAGGACAAGCTAAACCTCTAAGAAATAATCCCTCTTTTGTTTGGCCATTTGAACTACAGTCATTTGTATAATTTCTAGTTATGAATTGGAACATTCACCACTGCCAGATCAAATATGTTAAGCAACCATAATTGCTAAAATTGACGAGTGATGGATAATACCGTTGGCCACTTTCTTTACTAATATATTCCCTTGTCTGAGATTTTTCCTTTTCATCTGGTATTTACCATCTCTTCTCTGATGTTGCATATGCTTCTCTACATCCCTCCTCTCTTGTCTTCATTGTGATTATAATTTATCTGTCCACTCAGAGTGCCATACAAAGAAGATGCTTGTAATTTATGTATAAATCTGCTTAAATATACCTGTGCCATACCAGTCCCCCCTCCTAAGTCTCACCTCTCTTTCAGTGACATTTTAATTTAGGTGAACTCCTAAGTTTAGAACCTTTGCATGTTGCTTTTTTTCATTTTCATTTCATTTTTCCTTTGAAAAGTTGTTTTGAAATGTCTTTTTTTCTTTTTTCCTTTTTTCTTGCTCCTTATACCCATTCATTTGTAGGCTCTCATAGCCTCAGACCTGTAATGCTTATGTAGACACTGCACTGGTCTTCCTAACAGCAAGTCTTCCTATTACTGTCAAATGAATCTTATAGGCTCAACAAATACAAACTGAGCATCTGCTGTGTGTTTAGTACTGTATTAGGTGATGGGTATACACACCAATTTGAACAGAATAGGGTTTTCCAGTAATGTGGCTGCGTTAAGTAGAATCTGAAACCAAAGGAAAGAGTGTTTCACCCTAGAAAATGCAGATTCCCAGCATTAGCCCTGTTGTACGGGGCAGAGATTATTCTAATGCCATGAAGCTTGCAGTTTGAAGGGTATTACTGTTAGTATTTTGAATGTTACAGTAGAAGAACTAGGTTACAGGTTCAGTAGAGACAACTGTTCTGATCTAAGGGGTTAGGGAGGGGCCTTCAGAGGAAATAAGAGAGTCAGAATTGGCTGGGAATAATGTTCTGGACTAAAGAAATAACTGTAGTAAGGCTTGGAGTCAGTAGAGTGCTATTATGAAGTAGACACTGAGCAATATGAGTGAGACCTGTATTCTGCTGTCACAAGCTGGTGTTCTATGGACCTTTATAACTCAGTGTATGTCACTAGGAATTGTTGGTTATCTTTTGATTCTCACTATGGAGTTGATGAAGACACGAAGTTCGAGGTGAACTTACTGATGCACTGAAATTGTGGAGCTACTTCTCACGGGTAGATCTTACATACCCACTGATCTCACAGAAGATTGGTATATAGACAAGGTGCCAGTTTATTTTTACTGTGATTGTTGGGCTGTCATTGTAAAATAATATGTTGACAATGTCATGTTGACATGGCTAACTCATCCTTCCCTTTAGAGTGGCACATGGGAAGACAGAGTATGAAATTAGAACATGGGAACTTTCTCCAAAGAAATTGCTTCACAACAGGACAAATACGCAGTTTTTACAAAGACACCGTCTCCATGGTTGACTAGTTTTTGCCAGTGATTACCTTAATTATTATTAAATTTACTTGATCAGTTTTTATTGGAGAGGTTTGTTTTCATCCAGGAGATGATGGGAAGTCACAGAAGGATTTTAGGCAAGGATATAAACAGATCTGTGTTTTTGAAAGATGACATGCGGTGGTATAGGAGTTGGGTTAGAGGTAATAGAAGCTGGAACCAAGGGACATTTATGAATGAATTTGAGTAGTCCAGTTGATGAGTAATGATGGATGAATGGGGATAAAGAAGAAAGAATAGCATCTAGTAGGGATTAACGAGATCCACTGTACTCTTACTCAGACTCCCACCAAGTGACTCATCTGGTTTTTCTATATCAAATATTTACTTCATATATCAACAAATGTTTCTTAAGAAAGAGTTTAGGTTTGTACAAAATGCAAAGAAAAGAGACCTGTGCCTTTGATACTGTCTAAAAGTTGTCCCTTTAAACATGTGACTTTCATTTTATTGCAAAAATACTTGTATGAGTAAATTCACATCAGTTTAGGCAGAAGAGGGTTTACCCAGGAATGGGGCATGCAGTGCCACTACAGTAAAATTCAAAACAAAGGAAAATAATGTTTTGTCTTTGAAGAAGCAGATTCACAGTATCATGCAAAATAAAATCTTTACTTCTTATTACTTTATTACTTGTTGAAATGTTTTAGGTAGTTCATGAAGCCTGATAGAATTCTGATTTGAGAAGCAAAAGAATGCCCTTGGAACAACTCAAGCACTGTTCTTATAGTAAGCATCTTAAAAAGCTGAATGGATCCCAAGCTATTTCTTCTAATATAAGCCCACTCCTTAGGTGCAATTGACACTTGATGTTGGTGAGGAGTCATTTTTAACAGCCTTCAAAATCTGTTACACTAGCTTCCTCTTTCAAGGGAAATTTCATTCAGATACATATGAATAGGTATAACAACACAGATTTGTTTTTGGAAGGAAAATCCAGGTTTTCTTAATTGTTTGAATTTTCTTAAATTCATCCTTTTTACATTTCTGTTCTTTAGGTCTGCCAAAATGTCTGAAAGATCAGATCTCCTTCACTTCAAGTTTGAAAATTATGGAGATTCAATGTTACAAAAAATGAACAAATTAAGAGAAGAGAATAAATTTTGTGATGTTACAGTTCTCATAGATGATATTGAGGTACAGGGGCATAAAATTGTGTTTGCTGCAGGTTCCCCCTTCTTAAGAGATCAATTTTTACTGAACGATTCGAGAGAGGTGAAAATCTCCATATTGCAGAGTTCCGAAGTGGGGAGACAATTGCTCTTGTCGTGTTATAGTGGTGTGCTGGAATTCCCTGAGATGGAACTGGTCAATTACTTGACTGCTGCGAGTTTTCTTCAGATGAGTCACATTGTAGAGCGGTGCACACAGGCTTTGTGGAAGTTTATAAAGCCAAAACAGCCAATGGAGAGTAAAGAGGGATGTGAACCACAGAGTGCCTCTCCCCAGTCGAAAGAACATCAGGGAGATGCCAGAGGCTCCCCAAAGCAGGACTCACCTTGTATTCACCCATCTGAAGACAGTATGGATATGGAGGACAGTGATATTCAGATTGTTAAGGTAGAATCTATTGGGGATGTATCAGAGGTTAGAAGTAAAAAAGATCAGAACCAGTTTATTTCTTCTGAACCCACTGCTTTACATTCATCTGAGCCCCAGCACTCTCTGATAAATTCAACTGTGGAAAACAGAGTAAGTGAAATAGAGCAAAACCATCTCCACAATTATGCCCTCTCTTACACAGGCAGTGATAACATCATCATGGCCTCGAAAGATGTCTTTGGGCCTAATATTCGAGGTGTAGACAAAGGCCTGCAGTGGCATCACCAGTGTCCAAAGTGTACCAGGGTGTTTCGTCACCTGGAGAACTACGCCAACCATTTAAAAATGCACAAACTCTTTATGTGTCTCCTCTGCGGCAAGACTTTTACCCAGAAAGGCAACCTTCATCGACACATGCGCGTGCATGCCGGCATTAAACCTTTCCAGTGTAAAATCTGTGGGAAAACCTTTTCTCAGAAGTGTTCCTTACAGGATCATCTTAACCTTCACAGTGGAGATAAGCCCCATAAGTGTAACTATTGTGATATGGTTTTTGCACATAAGCCAGTTTTGAGGAAGCACCTTAAACAGCTGCATGGCAAAAACAGCTTTGATAATGCCAATGAAAGAAATGTGCAAGACCTCACTGTGGACTTTGAGTCTTTTGCGTGTACAACAGTCACAGACTCTAAAGGGTGTCAGCCTCAGCCTGATGCGACGCAGGTCCTGGATGCAGGTAAACTGGCCCAAGCTGTCCTGAACTTAAGGAACGATAGCACTTGCGTGAATTAAATAGGGCCTTTGTGCTCCTAACTAGAACTGACTACAAACGTGGCAATAGTCTGAGTCTTTTTAGGAGTCGTTTTGCTAATTTGACTTCTCCAGAGCCTCTGTGCAGGTCGTAGGGGTGAGTCAAAGCACTAATAGGCCAGGCAACTTGCCACTTGGAGTGGTTCTTGCCTGCCTTTTGCCCTTTCCCATGTTCTGTTTTGAATTATTTATCCTGTGATGTCTGTTTTCCTTTCCCAAGGAGTACTCTATTTGTCTACCTAACATCATCTTATGTCTTAGACTGACATTATTTTAGACTTTCCACCGGGCACATTCTGAAGGTACCAAGAAGTTAATAACATCACCTCCACTCCACCAACAGATGCTATGCTAAGGGAAGCAAATAATCTTTTTCTTTGGTAGGAAATAAGCTGAGATATAAGGTGATATTGCTATCAGCCTGAATATGTGATAGAACTTCTGGTTCTATCAGAACCACTGATAATTCATCTGTGTCTGATAAATGAATGAATCTACTCATCTTGGAGCTGGCTATAAAGAAGTATTTTAGATTATTCTGTATTCAACAGTTTATGGCCCAGCTTCATGTGATTGAAATTCACATAGACCAGAGTACAATATTTCCATCAATACCTGCAGATAGGAATCATCATTGGGGAGCATAACCAACAAAGGGTAGTAGTTGTACAGCAGTACTTATTTGGGAGGTCTTCCCCCAAAAGAAGTCAAATGCTTATAATTATTCTGTAGCTTACTTGGTGATGCTTTTGGAATCAGGATTGTTCCAGGTACACTTAAAGTGTGCTAACATATAATGGTGTCTCTAAAAAGGGGCTATCTGGAGTCAGTCTCTAGACTTTGTTATAGAAGTTCACTATTGGTAAGGTGAGTTTGGCCTTCAGAGTTTTGTCCAGTGTATTGCAATAGTCTCTGAATTCTCATTTCCTTGTGTACCTTAACTTCTAAAATGGATGAAAAAAGTGGGTCACAGAAGGAGCAGTCAAATTTTTGCATTTAGATGTTCCTATAATGGTACACAGTCCCACCTCATCCCCTTTGATCAAATACAAAGTTGATCTTCCGTTATGGAAAAACAAAACAACTGTTTTTCCTAAGCACATGTTATAGTTCAGAAATAAAATTTTAAGTCTTACTCGTTTCTGACCCATGAGTTAGATTTAGATAAGAGTGTTTGAGTCCATAGAGAATCTTAAGAAATCATTTAGTTTGCCTCTCTTTTTTTAAGTTGGGGTATCCAAAGCCCAAAGAGGTAGCCTGGCCAAGGTTGGCCAAAGTAGACTAAGTAGGCTAAATATGAGCTAAGGTCTCCTCACTTTTCACTGTCCCTTGGCTTAAAAAGATTTAGTACATGATCAAGAATACTTTAGCAAAAAGTTCCTAGTTTGTGCTTCCCCTCTGTGCATCTTTGTTTGCTTTCTAAGAGAGCCTCGATTTTGCAAACAGAACAGTCAAAGAAGGATTTATTTTTGTAAGGTAATTATTTTTTGGTTAGGATGAATACTACATTCTTCCTAAGCAAGCAACTGATTTGCTGGGTGTTGATTAGGAACAGAAAGGACAAGTAACAATGTGAGAAGGATCCAAATGTGAAACTGATTTTGTCTGGAAACAGTGTTTAGTTTCCATCAGGATTTTCTGTTTTTTGTTTCTGAGCTGTGAGAGTCCGTGTATAGTTGAACCAAAAATTAATTTTAACTTTAGTCAGAGGGTGTTCTTAAAGTTGTTCTAATTTGATGCATTTACATGTGAATCTGATTTGAAGTATAATTTCTACCATTTGTTAAAAGGTTTTAAATGAGAATAAAATGGAGTGGTAAGACTAATAGGTATCTTATGGCTAATGTCACTCATTATATGATCTAATGATGCTACCTAGCATTCTGGTTTTTATATGATCCAGCCAAAGAGTTCCAATTCTATGCAATAGTGAGACACTAACATGTTAACCAATGTTTCATTCTTTTCTCTAAACATCATTTTATCACAGGGAAATTTCAAGTTGGAGTGCTTGCTTTGTGTAAATTCATGTCTTGTTTGGTAACTGGTTTGAAGACTTAAAGGCATGGGTTCAAATAAAATTGGTCTCTTTGGTTGGAGACTATTTCTGGATTCATTCAGGCATTCAGGAGACATTTATTGAACACATATTATTGCTAGGCACTATGCTAGATACTGAGAATTTGAAGATAAGATTGTTATGGTCTCTGCCCTCACAGAGCTTACAGTCTCATGCAGTCTTAGTGAGATAAGGTATCAATTTGGTTTTATCCTAGGAAGAATAAAAAAAAAAACTGCCTTGCTTTCTTTGATCACTTAAAATCAGCCTCTTGATGGTTTTGTATGAGTAAAACTTCTAGTTCTCACCTTTTTCAACTGCAAACCACTGAAGTGGTTTACAGTCTCCCCCATTTCTTGGCTGGAGAGATGTTCTGTTTCTGTGAGACATTTTGGTGGTACTTGACTTTTTCTTTGTTTATACATGTTTCTTAGATTATATTGCAAAGTGATCAATTTACTGATATCAAATATGTTTCACAGAGGAAGATGACTTTCAAAACGTTGTATTCTGGTACTCCAGGAAGATTTTTTAAAACCTTAGACATTCAGCATTTGTATTTTATGGATCCCCAGGATAACTAAAAATGAGAGGGTTCTGCTTTCCTTAGTTTGGTTTTTTAAAAAAATCACTGTGTCACAGTTATTTATTTATTATTTAATTTTAAAGGCAAACTCCAAACTGAAGTGGCTCTGAGGTAAATCAGATGTGGTTTTAATTTGTTGTAGTTTCTTTATTAGAAGATCTATAAATGGAGGGTGACCACCATCGCTACTTCTAAATATTGTCCTAAACAAACAACCCAGAACATTTTATTTCAGCTGGTGAATAGCTGTTCTAAATCTGTTGTATGTTAGACATACTGTGAACTACCTCTTCACTTATTATGGGGAAGTTTCCTTAATAAAAGTGTGACAATTTAAAGCTCTGGTGTCAACGGTTTATTTTATCTCTTTCCCTCCTGCTTCCCATTCCAATTGCTTGAATTTGAATACAGGAATGCTTTCTCACTCTTATTCTTGAAAAGACATATTAATCAAGCATGCTGAGCTTGGCTTCAGAAGCAAATCTGGGCTAACAAAAAATTGTTACGAGGGTCAGTTACTTCTTCCTGTACTGTGGACTGGGGATGGAACAAGGAGACATCTCGTTCATTTAGCAAATACTTGATTGCTACTAAGCGCTAGACTTCCGGTAATGCAAAGATCCATAAGTCGCTGTCCTAAATACCTCTGAATAGGTGGGACATAGATTTCAATACAGGTATGATAATTGCAGTTATTAAGGCAGCCAAAGGGTTTATTTGTTCCCCAAGTGGGAGCATAGTAATAAATGGGCAATTCAAGATGGCTTTAGGGATGATGTGATTTATGAACGATGAATGGGATTTTGAAGGATGAGTGGTAGTGTTACTCCATGCACCAGATGCATGGAGAAGCCAAACAATATCAACGTGTTGGGAGTTTGGAACAGAGAAAAGTTTATTGCAGGGCTATGCAAGGAGGTGGGTGACTCATGCCTTAAAACCCCCAAACTCCCCAAAAGTAAAAGCCACTCAGTCGTGTCCCAACTTTTTGTGACCCCATGGGCTATAGCCTACCAGGCTCCTCTGTCCATGGAATTCTCCACGCCAGAATACTGGGGTGGGTTGTCATTCCGTTCTCCAGGGGATCTTTACAACCCAGGGATTGAACTCAGGTCTCCCATATTACAAGCGGATTCTTTACCAGCTGACCCATTAGGGAAACTCCCCCAAAGCTTTCAGCAAAGCCCTTTTACAGGAAAGGTGAAGAGAGGTATCTTTGTTCTGGAGGTCCAGTCATGGTCAGGTATTGATGTTCCCGTAAATCTCCACCAGGTAAATATTCTCTGTTCTGACAAGAAAGGGCAAGGTCCCAAGGCACAACTTTCACAATCGGAGGACCAAGTCCTGGCTAGAGAGGCAGATTTCAGTTGTCTGCTCCCTCAGGGCCAGGTCCCCAGACCCTGTCCAGCTCTCATCCCTAAGGCAGCCAGGTACCCAAACCCAAATGCCCCTCAGGCTCTTCACCCCACCCCCCCACCCCTAGGCGGGGAGGTTCTGGGGGTGGGGGGAGCATTGCCGTGCACAGACCAATGGCTGAACAACCGTTAATGGTCTGGTAACCATTCCCTGGTAACGGGGGTGGGGGTGGGTAATGGCCCACAGCAACCTCTGCTGAACCACGCCCTGTTACAGAAGAAGGAAATAGCCTATGTTGGAGGAAAGAGCCAGGTTAAAGGTTTAGATAGATGCCTGGGTTTCCCAAGGAACTGAGAAGCGTAGGGCTGTAGGGAGGAAGCCATAGGTTGACAGGTGAAGTGGGATCCAGATCCTGACGGGGCGTTAATTAAGTAATCTCCAATACTGATTCCGATCGCACCCTCCCGTCTTCCCCACCCCCGACCCCCACTCCCCGCCACCTTTTACATGGTATATGGCGGTAAGCAAAGGGTCGGGTCCCTAATAATCCAGGAGGGTCTCCCGAGATCCCTTCGCTGGGTACTCCGACAGATTCGCTGTACTGCCATTTCACAACCCGTTTGTCATTCGGATGTTGAGAACTCACGGAGCGAACCGGCTCGAGTGCCGAAAGTGGGACAGGACAGATGGGATTTGAGGGAATTCCGGGGCCTGTCATCCCAACCGCGGGGGGCAGTGAGGAAGGAAGACTGTCTCAGGATGTCCTTCCGGGACGCCCCGATGGCCCCAGTGAGGAACGAGGCTGGTTGACCCCGGATGTGTTTCCTCCCAGGCTGACCCCCCCCCCACCTTCCGGCCGGAGCCGCCGCTGCCGCGGAAAGCTTGACTCTGGTTTCTGAGTCGGTGAGTGAGTGCGATGGAGTCTCGCGGGTGGGAATCCTGAGGCGGAGGCAGGGCAGCAGGAGGGCAGCAGCGAGGCGCGGCCGGGGAGTGGCTGAAATGCTGCTGCAGGACCTTGGCCGTCAGGACCTTGGCCCTGGCGGGCTTGGCTCGGGAAGACCTCTGTCGCGAACTAGAGAACCTTCCAGGCCGGTGTGATCCGGTTTCAGTTCAACAGATACTCCCGCAGGTGCCCCGGCTCTGTTCCGGCCACCGTGCTTGCTGCAGGACCTCAGATGAACTAGTCTCCTTTAATGATGTTCTGGAAACTACTGTGTCGGGAGACGGGAGGAGAAATCTTATTTGATTTGAGCCTTATGCCAGATCACTAGCTGGAAGCGCGAATATAACACGTACAAAGATGTAATTGGGTCTTCTTGTCTGAGCAGTGGTGAAAATTTAAATCAAAGCAGCGTCCATGTAAGAGATTGAGGAAAGGTACAGCCATAACGTTGGTGAAGGCCAAATAATGAAGGATCTTGTATTCGCTAAGAAGGTTAGAGTGTCCTGGAGATGGAGGAGAATCATGGAAGATTTAAAGCAGAAAAGAAAAATAGAAAAATTTTAAGAGTTCCAAAAGATGGTAATCTGATGGCTTTTAGGAGGGTAGTTTGGAATGAAGGAGGCTGGCATCAAGGAGGCTGCAGTGGTCCAGGTATGCAGAAGGAAGGACCTGCTTATCTGGAGGGCCAGGTGATGAGAAGTTAGGTGATTTGGTGATTATATTAAGGATTCTAATTTGGGAAACTTAAGTCCATTTAGTAGTGGCCCCTAACAATGTCTTTGTCTACAAGGCACAAAGAGTTTAGCCAAAGAGAAAAACAAAAACTGTTGAGTACAATTCAATGTAACATAAACAGTCTTCCATTAAAAATGTTTAATATACAAATAAAAGGAGAACAATGAACAAAAAAATGCTGTAACAAAAATTTTTTGAAAATGTGCCACAAGATCATAGAGAAATGCATTTTATTTTTCTGGATTTTGAGGTGGTTCCCCTAGGGGTTTAGTCTTAGCACACAGATTAGAATTTGAGTTATCTTATACCTAATTTAGGTTTAGGATTTGTGGATGATTTATTTTTGCTATCACAATGTAGGAAAACAACTCCGATCCTTACATCTATGTTTATGTTTTATTTTGGTTAGATTGTGACCATGGCTGCTGAGTCTGATGTTCTGCACTTCCAGTTTGAACAACAAGGAGATGTAGTCTTGCAGAAAATGAATCTCTTGAGGCAGCAGAATTTATTTTGTGATGTGTCAATTTATATTAATGACACTGAGTTCCAGGGGCACAAGGTGATTTTAGCTGCTTGTTCCACCTTTATGAGAGATCAGTTTTTACTCACGCAGTCAAAACATGTCAGAATCACCATCTTGCAGAGTGCAGAAGTTGGCAGAAAATTGTTGCTTTCTTGCTACACTGGAGCACTTGAAGTTAAAAGAAAAGAGCTTTTGAAATATTTGACTGCTGCCAGTTATCTTCAGATGGTTCACATTGTGGAAAAGTGCACAGAAGCTTTGTCAAAGTACCTGGAAATTGATCTTTCTATGAAAAATAACAATCAGCATGCTGACCTGTGTCAATCCTCTGATCCAGATGTTAAGAATGAAGATGAAAATTCAGATAAAGACTGTGAGATCATTGAAATTTCAGAAGATAGCCCTGTAAACATAGATTTTCATGTTAAAGAAGAGGAAAGCAACGTTTTACAGTCTACAGTAGAGAGCTTAACAGCAGAGAGAGAGGAAATGAGATCACCAGAGCTGTCTTCAGTAGACATGGGTTTTAAAGACAATGAAATTCGTATCCTCCATGTGGAATCTGTCAGTACTGAGGGTGTAGAAAATGGAAAGTTTTCACAGCCTTGTACCTCTTCAAAAGCAAGCATGTATTTTTCAGAAACACAGCATTCACTGATCAATTCTACAGTTGAGAGCAGAGTGGCAGAAGTTCCTGGGAATCAAGATCAAGGCTTATTTTGTGAGAACACTGAAGGAAGTCATGGTCCAGTGAATGAGATTCAGAATCTAGAGGATGCGTTTTCCCTGAGGCACCAGTGCCCCCGGTGCCCTCGAGGGTTTCTTCATGTTGAAAACTATCTGCGCCACCTGAAGATGCATAAATTGTTCTTGTGCTTACAGTGTGGGAAAACATTTACACAAAAGAAAAATCTCAACAGGCACATTCGAGGGCACATGGGCATACGGCCCTTTCAGTGTACTGTGTGCTTGAAGACATTTACTGCGAAAAGCACACTTCAGGACCACTTGAATATACACAGTGGGGATCGGCCATACAAATGCCACTGTTGTGACATGGATTTCAAGCACAAGTCTGCCCTCAAAAAGCATTTAACCTCTCTCCATGGCAGAAGCAGTGGTGAAAAACTACCCAGGCATGATCTGGAAAGGCAAAACCTACTGTAACTAGAACCACACCTTGTTATGTAAGCTGTGTATCATTCTGTTGGGCAAGTCTTTCTATAGAAATGCAGCATTTGTAATATTGCATTTCCACCCCCATCTTTAGATCTTATTTTTGGTCTACCTACACATGTTATTCTTTCTGAACTTGTACTACCAGTTCCAAAGTGTGGGAGACAAGATAAAGCTGATAGGATGCTCTCTTGTCTCATGCATTACATATGAGTCTCAGTGGTTTATCTCAAGAAATAGTATTCCTCTTAAATATTCTTGACTCTCTTGACAGAGGATCCAGCAGTATTTCCAAATTCTGATTTCAGATCCCTAGATAATGGATATAAGTGTACAATCCAATCATACCATAACTTTAATAAATTAAGATACTGAAAAGAGGAAAAAATATTTAAAGCATACTATTATTCATTATTAGTCATTGTAACAACAGGTAGGACTAGTGAATTTTTTTTTTAATGAACTGTATTGGAAATTCTAAACTAAACACCATGATACCTGTTGTTTTGAACTGTAAAGGAACACCATTCAAATTCACTTGGAAGTAGCAGAATTTCCTTATACATAAAGCTAATATTCCTTACAATAGTATTTCCATGAGTTGTTAGTGTATATATTTTAGAATGCCCAGGTTTCTTGATTTTATTAATATGGTGACATTTAATAACTTTGTGGCCAGTAAAATTATATCAATGGCATGAAGCTCTAAGGTATTTGCTATGTTTTCTTTTTGAAATTTATTTTGTTAACATACAGTAAAATTGACTTTTTTTTCGTGTACAGTTCTATGAATGTTTCTATATATACAGAGATATGCAGCCACCACTGCAATCAGGATGCAGAACATTCCATCACCCTCCAACACTTCTGTATGCTTCACCTTTGTAGTCAGCTCCTCCTCCTACCACTAAACCCAGGTGCCAGTTCTCCATTTTTATAATTTTGCCTTTTCTGAAATACCGTGAATGGAATCTTATGGTATGTTCCCTTTTGAGATGCTGTTTTCACTCAGTTTAATGCCTTTGATATTCAACCATGTTGCTGTGTGTATCAGTAGTTCATTCCATTTTTTTTAATCTTGAATTGATAGTATATATTAGTTTTCTTACTATCACTAAATGAATGATTGAAATATGGGTAACTCCAATACTTTGACCACCTGATGTGAAGAGCTAACTCATTTGAAAAGACCCTGATGCTAGGAAAGATTGAGGGCAGGAGAAGGGGACAACGGAGGATGAAATGGTTGGATGGCATCACCGATTCAATGGACATGAGTTTGGGTAAACTCTGGGAGTTGGTGATGGACAGGGAGGCCTGGCGTGCTGCGGTTCATGGGGTCGCAAAGAGTCGGACACAACTGAGCGACTGAACTGAACTGAACTGTAGCTATTAGTGTTCTTTTTTTTTTTTTTTTTAAGTTAATTTGTTTAGGCTGTACCTGGTCTTATTTAAGGCACACGGGACCTTCTAGTTGTGGCATATGGAGTGATGGTTGTGGCATGCAGAATCCTCAGTTATAGTATGTGGACTTTCTTGCCAAGATGTCCAGGTTGGCCTTTTTCTTTCTTGCCAGACTAGAGGCCGATAGTAAGGCTTGATGCCTTCCTACTGGGGGCTTTGGGCAGCAAGTCCTGGCTGCTGTTAACTATTGCTGGGGTTGCTCAGGGCCATCCTGCAAGCCTTGAGGTTACACATGTCCTTGAGGTCCTTGTGCCCAGCAAGGCCCCTTTGTGCAGCCCGTTCAGCTGAAGAGACCACGAGGAGGAGGGGGATGAGATTCCACATTTTATGGCCTTCCTGTCATCCTGTACCTCATGAAACTGTAAGCTTGGAAGGCTCTTTGTGTAGCTCTGGCAGCCAGCTTTTCTGGGGGTGTCTCCACACTGCAAGCCTGTCTGCCATGAGGAACCTGGCATCTAGGACCCTGCAGAAGTCAAGTCATGAAGGGTTAGCGCTCTTAGCCTCGTCTGGTCCTGTTCAGCTCTCAAGGATTCTAGGTTTAGTCTTAGCTGATCCCTATCATGTTGCCTTTCTTATAACTGCTTTTTTGCCTTTTCCACTTTTCGTAGGAGACTTCTCTGCCAGAGACACCATTCTCTCTTTGACATAAAGCTGAAGCCTCGTTTTAGATTCTGAAAAAAGCTTGTCAACAGTTCTGACAAACATTTATTGCGTTCCTCGTAGATTTTTTCTCTCTGCCTTGCCTTGGAGAGCATGGCCACGCTCTGACCAACTCTGCCTCCCCCTTGGGGAGCATCTCTGCTATCCACAGGGTCTGCTGCAGCTTCTGCTCTGCCAGCTCCATGAGTTCCTGCAACTGGTGGTTTTCAGCCTCAATTTCACGAACACCTTGTTGCAGTTTCGTGCTCACTTCATTAGATTTGATGAGGTCTTCTCTGGCTGTGTACAGGTCTTCCAGCTCTGTCACGTGAGTTGAGAGGCCTGCCAGGTGCTCTCTGATCTGGCTCTTCTCTCTTGACTACTTGTCTGTGATTTCCTGGAACTCCACTAATATAGCGAGGTCTTTCTCTTGGGAGAAGGCAATGGCATCCCACCCCAGTACTCTTGCCTGGAAAACCCTATGGATGGAGGAGCCTGGTGGGCTGCAGTCCATGGAGTTGGTAAGAGTCAGATACCACTGAGCGACTTCACTTTCACTTTTCACTTCCATGCATTGGAGAAGGAAATGGCAACCCACTCCAGTGTTCTTGCCTGGAGAATCCCACAGATGGGGGAGCCTGGTGGGCTGCTGTGCCTGGGGTCGCACAGAGTCAGATACGACTGAAGCGACTTAGCAGCAGCAGCAGTTCTTCCTCATGAGAACCACCAGAAGATCTCCACAGAGATCAGGTTCCTGCAGGTCTCTGCCATCACATCCCCATACAAGGCCCTCTAAGCAGAGTCCAGGCATTCCCACTGCTGAGGGAATTCAATGTCCATGTCCTCAAAGGTCAACCATTCCTGAGAAAAAGCCATTCCAGACTCCAGTTCTTTCCTTTTCCGTAGGCCATGTCACTTGAGTCTTTGGAAATTTATCTTGAAAGTTTGAAAATTTATTGCTTAGAATCAGCATACCCCTTCCTGTACCACAACCACACGCACTTGGATGACCTCACCATGTGGAATAGACAGCCCTCTCTGCTGCCCGCAGTTACAAGAGGGATTCAGCACGGCAAACTCCCACACACAGACCAACAGGTGAGGTTTCCGACACTTCAGATCAGGCTTGCCTGGGAGTTCCCTGGTGGCCTAGTGAATGGTTAGGATTCTGGGCTCTCACTGTCATGGCCTAGGTTCAATTCCTCGTGAAAGAACTGAGGTCCCACCAGCCAAGAAACTTTCCAGAATATAAGAGAATAAGGCACTCAGGCCTGGAATAAATCATACCAGTAATGGCAACGTCTGGATTTACTTGAGGCAGAGGACCAGGTGCTGGGATTTGAGGTCCCTGGAGGGTTCCTCATCAACCTGAAGTGTAGTGGGGTACCATGCAGCACAAATTTACATTAGAAGCCCTCCTTAAGAGTTTTATTCCATGTTTTCAGAAATGTGCCAAAAGCAAAACCAGGATGTGTGGTTATTTTACCAAGAGTAACATTTCATGTTGTGTTAACGAGCCATGGCTTTCTAATATCTCTGCATGTAATACAAAATGTTTTGTTGTTACAACAAGATTTAAACATACTGCAGGGCAAATCATATTTTCTAAAACACAGGAACTACTTTTAGTAAAGAAGCCTGACTGGATACATATTATTTCAAGATGTTCTGTTCCTCCTCTACTCACCTCAGCTTTAGAATTTCTCTTACCTTTAGTTTCTGTGGAAGCCCTTTCACATTTAAAAATGTAATATACTTTGTATCATTTAATGTATTTTGTGATGAATCACATGTTGATTGTATAAGTGTTAAATATCCTTTTTGTGATACTTTGTGAAAAATAAATTCTCTATAGATTTTTAACTCTGGGAGAGATTTTAAATAATCCAGCTCTCATAATGAATAAGAATAACAACTTCATAATACTCAGGTCACTAGTTAGTGACATTGGGTAAGTCACTTCTCCTTGAGCTTTTCATAGGTTTATATGTAAAATGACAATTTCAATTTTGACAAAGTAAGATCATTTCTAGGTCTAAAATTCTTTGATTTTATATGTAAATCTTCCTGAATTTCTAAGGACAGAGAAGAGGGAAGCCAGGGAGGAGAGTTTTGTGTCTTTATGAATGTTGCTACAGTACTCCATTGGAGGCAGAATTTTTCTGAATTAAATTTTTTCTTCCACTGGAGAATTTGATAGCACAGTGTTCAGTTTTCTTTCCCATTTGACCTATGATTGGCCATTTTTAGGCATGAGGACATTTTCCTTTCAGAAATACTTTATGATTAAAGTACTCTTATTTTTGCTTCCTAGAATGAAGTTTTGTGGGGGAGGGATGGAGATGGGAGGGAGAGTAAAAGAATAGAAATAAACCTTTTTTTTTTTAGAAATTGTTATCTATCTTTGGTGTTTGAAAAAAATTATGGTTATACTATGTTTTTGCTTTATGTGTGCCTTGTAAAATTCTTGTGAAATTTTTTTGTAAGCTCTTTGAGATTTTTGCTTGTGGGGCAGGGCTGTTTTGTGAAAGTGATGGTTGTTATTTATTATTATTTATTCCTGTTCACTAGCACAGAGTGATCTCAGGTCATTCCTGGGGGAGTGTCTGTTTGCATGATGTATCTAAACAATTTCAGGAAAATGAAATCGTTTTTTAAAATGCAAAGTAAAGTATGGCAAAGTAAAATGTTGAATTTATTCATTGAAAACATTCACTTTTAGTTCTTTGTGGTTTCTAGTATGATGGGAAAAGTATGCATTATGTTTTGGTTCAGCTTCTTCATTTACTGGATTTATGTATAAAAGATCTTGGAGAGACAATTGTTAGTTTGGTGTAAAAGAAAATCCTTGCCCTTTTCCCCTGGATGTAACTATTCTATATGTTTACATAAGAAATAATAAACTGGAAATGGGAATGGGGAGCTTTGTCTTTTGTCTAACCTGTGAATTTTAAAGAAGGAAACTTTTTCCTAGCTATTCATTTAATCATTCAACAAATACTTAGTCCTTACAACATATACCTGTATTAGAAGTTAGGTATACAGACAAAATCCCTACTCTCATGAAACTTATATAGTACTGGAGGTAGA
Source organism: Antilocapra americana (assembly GCA_007570785.1). Taxonomy (NCBI): domain Eukaryota; kingdom Metazoa; phylum Chordata; class Mammalia; order Artiodactyla; family Antilocapridae; genus Antilocapra; species Antilocapra americana. The sequence goes on along the minus strand of ML660779.1, from coordinate 331,156 downwards.
CAGACACTAAACAAATAATTAAAACCAATGTACTATGTCAGATTTTAAAAATGGAGTTGGAGAAAATAAAGCAGGGATAGGTAGTGCTAGGGAAGGAGAATTGGAATTGAAATTTTAAATGTGGTCAGATCACCTGTGAAAAATTTCACATTATCACATACCACTGACCAGTGGCATGAAAAAATTACATATATATATATACATCTCTAGTTGAATGGAAAACAGTGAACCAAATGAATCATTGTTGGGAACCTTCCTCTTGGTTTGGCATATATTTCATAAACAGAAGAGAATGAAAGGGATAAAAATGCATGTAAGAAAATATTTAATGTGGCCAATATTTTTTTGAAAACTTTTTTTGTCATCTGGGCAATAATAAGTATATATATTTAAACTCATTATAGTTTATAAACTCCTTTTCCATATGTCTTCTAATTGGGGATTTACTTCCATGAACATTTTTGTTGGACGTCTAGTTTCACGTTAAGGGCCTTGAGTTTAATTAAAATTTACGGCCATTTTCTTAATCTGTGTTTTTCAGTTTCTCAACAGTAAGAGTCCATTGTATCTGCCTTTTAGGAATATTTTGATGAGCACATGAAACAAAATAGATTAAAAATTTTATTACCTAAGTCAGGACCTGTCGCATGGTATGAATGCCACAGGTCCAATAATGTTATTTTCCTGATCTCTATTCCTAGCCTGCTTCTTCATCTATAAAAAAAATAAATTCTGCCTTACAGTTTACTATGAAGAAATGCTTCAGCAAATATGAGATAGTAATGCTAGAATCTGATTGAATTTTGACTTATGCCAGCTTCTGAAGAATTCAGAATTCTCTGTTTAAAAAAAGAGATAAGATGTAATGCCAGGCAAACGAATGCTTGTTTTTATTTTTTAAATAGGTAGCTTGCTTGACACTTATGTGCAGGGCTTAGGGGGTTCTGTCAGCATTTGATTATGGTAGAGTGAGTACAGTATAATATAGATGCATCAGGTTATGCTCAATCCATACCACACCTTCCACAAGGTGAGTCAGACTCTGGCTCAAACCAGAATCTAGAGGCTGGCTCGAAGCGCATATGAATGTGCAGGGAGTTTCCCATCAACCCCTTCGGCTTGCCAGGTCTCCTAACAACACCTCCCACAGTCCTCCAGGGTTCCCTAGTCACGTGATAGGGGTCGTTCAGTCGACAGGAGGAAAGCGGATGCGCAGTCCAGGTGGCGGGGGTTGCTACTGTTCGCTTCCACCTCCCCAACTCCCGGTCATGCGTGATCTCGCGTGAGGTGGGGAGTATCTTCTCGCGAGAGCTAGGTCGGGATCCCTCCAGGTCCGCCTCCGTGGTGAGGAGGGGGAGGAGGAGAAGGAGGCGGAGGCGGAGGCGGAGGGAGGAGGAGGAGGCCCCGTCGCGGCCTCCGCCGCCGCCAACGGGGCTGTCCCTGTAGCTCCCGATGGAGTTTGAGGCCGTGAAGCCGCCGCCGAGCTCTGCCCCGGCGAGACGAGGCGCCTCCGTCGCCGAGCCGCGCGGTCGCGGGGCTCCCGGGAGCGGCCCTTAGCGACCCCGCCCGGGCCCCCTCAGGTAGGGCGGGGGCGGGCAAGATGCGGCTCGGGCCCCAGCCCGGGTCCTTGGTCCCCGGCGGTCGGGCGGGAGACTGGTCTCTACCCGTGGCCTCTGTGTTGTTGTCTTCGGTGCTCTGAGGGTTGGGAACTGAGGGCCGCACCTGACACCCGGACGGGGCCCGGAGTCCCGGGCCGGAGGAGGCCCCTCGCCCCGGTAGGGCTTTTCTGTACCGAGCGCCTGGCGCAAATGGCCACCTCCCGTCGACACCGGCCGGGGGGACGCTTCAGCCCCTAAGGAACCCATCCAAGCAAAGGGCAGGCTTCCCTCTCCCTTTTCTACACCAGTTAGTAAGAGTGGGGTTGGAGGGGTCCTCGAAACCAAGTCCTCTTCTAGCTTTTCGGCTCTGTGCCCTGGGGCTTCCCGAGATGCAGGGATGGTGGAAACGACTGAGTATTAAATAGGGACCCCGGCCAAACAATGCCCTGGGAGGGCTTAACCTCCTGGGAGGGAGAGGGCCGGACCTGAGTGGTTGCAGAGTGGTGGTGACGGAGCAATGGCATGAAACAGCCAGGGAATTCTGCTATGGTTTTCTTCTTTCCTTCTTTCATTTTTCCTTCTTGGGGAAGCCTCTTAAGGAGCCTCTTCCACCATCTTAGAAGAATGGTAGAAAGCATCTTTGTTTCTCAGAAGCAGCTCTACTTTTCTCTGTTCTTAGCTTTCAGGAAGGGAGAAGATGGGGGTAGCTGTCATTTCCATCCTTGGAATCACAGAACAGTTTAAGATACTGGCAGACGGAACCTTGATATCAAAATAGTCTCAAGTAATCACTGACATAAAGTAGATCTCATTTCATGAGTCGTCTACCCTCCTCTCTCTCCCTTTTTTTTTAATAACCACCTAGGTTCCCTTTTAATTCCTACTCTCCCCTTAGTTGGGCCCTTTCTTTTTAAACCACTAGCTGTGATTAGAATGACTTTGTATCCTAAATAAAGTGTTTAAGTAATCTTTTTTCCATTTTTGTATTTGTCAAACTTTTAAGTTCTGGTAGGAACTTTTGATTAACCTGAGAAAGTTAATGTTGCCATACTAAATTGATACACTCAAAAGCAGAGAAAGAAATATTTTAGTTAGCTTTTGTGCAGCCTGTTTATAGTTAAGCAAACAAATTTAGTTGTGGGTTCTTGAAACGGTAAGACGAGTTCATGGATTTTTAAAAAATCTGTCTAAAGAGCTACACCACTGTTTTAGCATAACATCCTTTTCTTATGTTGTTTACTTCCACATTCAGTTCTTGAAGAAGTCGATGCCATTACATCCTGTCAAAGACCATCTTCAGTATTGCCATTTTTGTCGATTTGGAAATTGATGTTTTCCAGATTTTTAGAGTTTGGAAAATAGCTGGAAGGATAAAACGTTAAATATATATTTTAAACATATTTAGAAAAAGCAGATGTTATAATTCAGATTGGCACCTATTTGAGAATTTAATTGCAGTCATGTTCATTAGTGGATTCTTTGAGTTACTCTTGATCTGTTACTACTGTTGGGTTAAGCTGACCTGTAAGACTTACGTCCTTTGTTCATATGTCTTAATTATTTCACTTTGTGCTTTTGTAATTTGCTGTATACTCCAGTTTGAGAAAGTAAAAAAAAATTCTTTTGGGAGGGAAAGTGTTTTTGTTTCCACAGAATTTTATATTCAGGAATACAACTTCCACATTGTTTGCAATATCAAAGAAGGCTAAATAAAGTTACAATCAGATCTCATTATAATAACTACTACTTGTTTATTGTTTTGTTTGAAATAGATTGAAGTTTCATTTTCTATTGATGGGAAATGGAAGCATTTAGTAAAATAAAGCTAGCTGAAAATTTTAAATAATGTTGTAAACCTAGCCTCATAAATGTTAAGTAACATCTTTATGATCCTCAAGTTTTTTAGTTTTATGAAAACCTTCCTAAGTGTAGATATCGCTTTAACCTCTCATTTTTGATAGAAGTTAGTTTTGATTATTACTTTGTAATTGTAAGTACTCTAGAGTTGTACTGTCCAATACTAGCCAATAGCTACATGTGGCACTTGAGCACTTGAAATGTGGCTGGTGTGAATTGAGATGTGCCATAAGTGTAAAATACATGTTAGGTTTTGAGATGTAGTCCGAAAAATAAAAAGAATTTGTAATTTCTTACATTGATTACATATTGAAATGATATTTTGGATAAATTGGGTTAAATAAATTATCATTAAAACTAATTTCACATGTTTTCCCCTGCCTTATTGTGACTACTAGATATTTTAAGTTATTGTGATTCACATTATATTTCTACTGAACAATGCTGTTCTAGAGTATCCCTACTCTTCCAAAAAATAAATCATCTGAATAGAAGTAGACACATGAAAGCCAAAAATTTCCTGGTAGAGTATCTTCTTATAACCAGAAAAACCAAAAGGCTAAAGTCTTTGATGATGTGACAAGTAAAGTTATCCAGTGGTCATTGTTTAATAGGCATAAGTGAGTAAGTTCTGTCTCAAAGTATTTTTCAAGTTGTCATGACTAAAGTAGTAAGATTTTATTGGTTATATTAATTAAAATAGAAAATTATCCCTTTACTGTTCTAATAGAAGGCATTGAAAGTGAAATGTCATTCTTATTAAAAAACTGAGTTCAACAACATAGTGGATTTTAGAAGTAAAACTTGGATCTTGTCTTTTCTGACATACACTAAAGCACGCATAATAGCAGTCTTTAAAATGGTAATTTAATTCCTTTTTTCCAGTCCTTTTTGTGTGTTTGAGTGCTGAGTTTTAGAACTTAGAGATTATTTTCATTGGTTTTGTTAGTTTTAAAGAGTAAGATCTAAATTGTACCTATGATGCTTTAAATATAATTTTTTAAGTCCAGAACTACTGTTTCTAAGGTTTCTGAATTGAGAAGTGCTGTTATAGTCCATTAAAGTAGCTTAAATTTCTCACATAGGTGAACTAAAATGCAAACAATGAGTGTTTTAATTAACAGACCTGAGCCCTAATGTTTACATCTTCATAAAGAGAATTGTAAAATGCTTTATTTTTTTATTATGCAGTAGTGAACGAGGCATAAACCTTAACCTGGTATTTTAAAATGGAGTTTCATAGTCCTGGACTACTTGCATACTATCATGGTAGACTAGTAACAGAAAATGAAAGTACTTAGCAGATAAGCAGTTTGCTTTTAATAAAGCAATTTCTAATTTGCATCGTATAAGAGATGTCTATTACTCTTCCTTTTTCATGAGTTTGTATTCATAGCAAGGAACTTATAGCCTGAAAACTTAGTTGAGTAAAAATCTGTGTAAGGTCTCACTCCTAGGCTTTCTCTTGTTATTCTTCTTCAGTTTTAGTAACTGGAATTACTTAATACAAATAGTTTAATTTGAATTTAACTTATTTTTCTTAAGTAGTCCCTTTATATACCTAGAGGTATGGGCTTTTAAAGCTATTTTAGCTCAATTTGAGGTGTTTTTGGGAGTATCTTTAGGATGGATACTTATTTCACCATTAAATATAAATGTTATTAGCAATTTAAATTTCCATAGACCCAAATAAATTGCTCTGTATATTTTAACTTGTCATGGTTCATTTAGATACTTTGAAAAAATAAATTATAAAAACAGTAGGCTCTTTATCATTTTTGATAATTATAAAAATATTTTCTAGGTAGACGTTTACGAGGTGTGTTTGAAAGGAATGAAAATCCAATTTTGTCATCACTAAACATTTTAGTGTTTTCGACAAAGTTTCGTCTATTGTAATCGAGGCATCTAGAATATATTTACAGTGGTACTGGGGAAAAACATTTTAAAAGGTCAAATCATTTTGTATAAGGAAAATTCAGTTTTAATTTTTCTGTCAGAATTTGACACATAACAGAAGGAGAATTTGGCATATTTTTTCTTTTTCTTTCAAAGATATTAATTTTATTTCTACTAGAAATTAAATTTCTCAGTATCAATTATATGAAAACATCTGGTGTTCTTAAACCTAGTAACACATATGGGGTATTATACTATAAAACTATAAAGTATATTCTGGAATAATTTGAAACACTTCAAAATTAGTAGGTGAAAATATGCAAGATGGCATTTTTATGTTCAGTTCAAACTTAAATGGCTTTTCACACCCCACTGATTAACTTTAATGTAAAGCATTTCAGGGTAATCTTGGAAAACTAAATAAGGAAAGAGTATCTGCTGCTAGTTTCCTATTACCCAGTGGCCCATGATACCCTAACCCACAGAATTAGCATTTCCAAACAGGTGGCCATTATGAAAAAAATAGATGCGATGTCTTGCTTTGATAAACATTTTATCAGTTCAACTTATTAGCTAGATTAGGACTCTCAGTACTAGATTTAACATAAAATTCATCCTTACAGGCCTTTTCCTTGTACAATTTCACAGTCCAGAACACTGAACATTAAAAATGTTGAATAGTTTCAAGGTGTGATGTCCTCATCTCCAAAGTTGAAAGCAAACTGTTTTTAAGGTTGATGACACTGATAGATGTGGAAATGTGAGAGTGTAATGTGTAAAATAAGGTAAATATAACTTGCACTATTTGGCTAGTTTGAAAATAAAGTTATTAGATACTTTACATTGGAGCTGTTTGAGGAAAAGTTTGCGTAGGGTGCTTTTTACTCAGCAACTTTGGTCTTTCATTTTAACAAAGATACATTTTAAACATATAATTTCTGTGGTACTCATATATTTGTGTTGGTAAACATTCTTATGAAATAAAAGTATTGGCCGTTTAATTGCCCTAAATACCTAGATTTCTTGTTCACCAGAGAGCCTCTGTCAGACTTATGTAAGTTTTGAACTGGAAGATGCAGAAAATTTGTGAATGTAGAATTCAAGTTAGATATCTAAAGATTTTAAATTAAATATTTTGATACTGAATATTTTAGCTTATTAAAAATTATAGAGCATTTTAATCTTAGGAGTAAGTAAAGAAGAATCACTGTCAGTTTTTTCCCCATGTACCTTTTAATCATATGCATATATAAAGATAGAAATTTATGCAGTTGACCCTTGAATAATGTTGGGATTAATCTACATATTAATTATATTTGTCCGTCCTATCCGTGGTTCCTCTGCATCTGTGGATTTTGTCAACGACGTAGTACCTAGTACTGAGTATTTACCGTTGAAAAATACCTATATATAAGTGGACCTGGGTAGTTCAAGCCTGTGTTGTTCAAGGGTCAACTGTATTTTGCTACTTAGAATTATTAAATAAGAATATTATTTGATTATTCTACATCCTGCTCCTTGGACCTGATGGTTTTTGATTTTATGTGTGTGTGTGTATCACTGAATGGTATGTTTTGTCAAAAGTATTATAGAGAACTACATTCAATTCACCAGGCTTCCCTGGTGGCTCATAGACGGTAAAGCATCTGCCTGCAGTGTGGGAGACCTGGGTTCGATCCCTGGATTGGGAAGATCCCCTGGAGAAGGAAATGGCAATCCACTCCAGTATTCTTGCCTGAAAAATTCTGTGGACGACGGAACCCTGGTAGGGAGTCCATGGGGTTGCAAAGAGTTGGACATGATTGAGCTACTTCACTTCACTTCACATTCAATTCAAGATTTGTCATTTCTTCTTTCCTTTTTTTTTTTTTTAGTTAGCTACTATTATTTTAAGGTTAGCATTATTCTTTCATTTGAGGACAAACAACTCTGTCATTACAGGTTTCTTTCATACCTTTTTAGTGCCTTAGCCTCATAATGAAGTCCTTACCAGAGAGTTCCTCTTTTGTGAAGCTGCCAACTTGAATCCTCAGCTGGTTTGGTCATTCAGGTGGCAAAGCTGTTTCTTCACTCTTGACTCATTGTAATTTTGTTTGGATCAGTACTTGCAGAGTTCGCTAACTCTTGGATCATAATACGTTTAGTGGTAGTAGATATCCAAGGGAAACACTTAAAAAAATTAATTCTAAAAATAAAGTCGTAAAAATTCTAAAAAATTCTAAAATTGTAAAATTTCATATTTACAAAATGAAATTCTAAAAATGAACTTGTATTAATAAAAAGTTAATCTGCTTATTTGATGTGGTCATTAAGAAAAATACATGGAACCTTTGATGAGCAACTGATATAAATATATTTAGTTGAAAGGAACACTGTTAGGATATTGTTTCTAGCCACAAAGTTTTCAGAAATTTAATTAATTCAGCAAATAGATTAAAGAAAAGATGTTAAAAGTGTTTAGAATTGTTCAGAAGTGTTTTACATTTTGAAGCTGTGATGGTTGACTTAGCAGTTAACCCTTTAAAGGTGAATGATGAATATGTGCTTAATTCTTACTTTTGTCCGTTTCCAGCTTACAAAACACTACACAGCAAAATAATGATCTGCTAGACTGCTAACCCGAGCATCCAGCTTCCACAATGCCTGTGCAGGCAGCTCAATGGACAGAATTTCTGTCCTGTCCAATCTGCTATAATGAATTTGATGAGAACGTGCACAAACCCATCAGTTTAGGTTGTTCACACACTGTTTGCAAGACCTGCTTGAATAAACTTCACCGAAAAGCTTGTCCTTTTGACCAGACTGCCATCAACACAGACATTGATGTGCTTCCTGTCAATTTCGCACTTCTCCAGTTAGTTGGAGCCCAGGTAACCTTTCAAGATTTTACTTATTTGATGTAAGTAGTAATTATAGAACTTTGTTCATTATGGGATACAAAGTATGTTTAGGGATATTCAAGACATAAAAAATACTCCGCATACCTGATTTGCATTATTCCACAAATGATTTTCTTTAGATAAAGTCATAAATCTTTATGCAAAACTAATAATTCCATTTAGTTATATATGTCTTTGTATTCACTACTGTGGTCAAATAGTAGTGATTTTTAAGTGATTTTGGTGGATAAGAAACATTTTTGTATAAGCATGTATAAATATTTAGTCATTAGGTGGTATAAAAAGAAATATAATAAAAGCTTTAGCCAGAAATCAACCATCTAGATAGAACACTTAAGGGGAGGTTTTTTTATTTTCCTTGAAACTTCACTTGACTTTTAGGATGATATTATAATGAGAAGATAGATCTATATAGGTATATATACATATATAAGATGTATATATAGAAAACTAATTTCTGGAGTGTTAGTAACAAATTCTGCTGTTTCTGCTTATGTGCGTATGTTATAAAAATAACATTTCTTATTTATCATTTTACTGAATCAGCAAGGCCCTAGATTTATAATAATTTCTGTTTAATAAAGGCCTACTTCATTTTAGGTATGCTGGTAAACAGTCCATATCTATTATTATCTTGTCGTAGCTCTTCAGGTAGTTATTATCCCCGTTTTACAGGTGAGGAGGAAGATGAAATTCTGTACATCGTGTACTACATATTTTAATACTACAATTTTAGTACTACATATGAAAGCAAGAAAGTAAGGATTTTTCTGATTAATCACTTCTTAGAAAATTCAGTGAATTAAAATACTCCATTCTTTTAATGTCTTGATATTTGAGGTTTTTCTTTTAAAGCACTTTCTTTCCACTGTTCATAATCCAGTTAGATACTGTGAAATCAAGACGACTCTATATTCAACAATGTGTCATAATTAGCAGTTTTTTCTTAAGGGTGCATAAAATAATGGTGCCTCTTGCAGGCAGTGGCATCTTAGATCCAATAAAATACCATAGATTATTTGTGATAATACTAAGCTATCATTTATTTAGCATCTGCTATAGATTAGGTGGAGCTTCCCTGGTAAAGAAGCCACCTGCAATTCAGGAGAGCCGGTTTAATTCCTGGGTTGGGAAGTTCCCCTGAAGAAGGGATAGGCTACCCACTCCAGTATTCTTGGGCTTCCTTGGTGGCTCAGATGGTATCCGCCTGCAATGTGGGAGACCTGGGTTCGATACCTGGGTTGTGAAGATCCCCTGGAGGAGGGCATGGCAACCCACTCCAGTATTCTTGCCTAGAGGATCCCCATGGATAGAGGAGCCTGGCGGGCTATAGTGCATGGGGTTGCAAAGAGTTGGACATGGGTGAGCGACTAAGCACACAGCACATAGGTCAGACGTTGTGTTTTTCTTTTACTTAAAAATGTTCTCTCGGTTAGTCCTTGAATTGTCTTGTGGGTCTTTACGTGACTTCCATTACCTTTTCAGCCTCAGCTCCTGCACTATCCTCAGTCTTTCTGCTTAAGCCACTCTGGCCTGCTAACCAATTGTCAGATACACCAAACATATTCCCACCTGAGGGTTTTTGCACTGAATGCTGTTTTGCCTAAGATACTCATTTCTTTATTCAGATGTCATGATTGACAAGGAAGCCTATCCTGGCCACCCTTGTTCAAATTGCAGTCCCCCTCCAGTACTCTCAAATCCCCCTTACCTTTGCTGTATAATTTTTACTGATCATCTTCTATCATGCTATTTAATTATTTTTATTTATCAGCCACGCGTTCTCTTTACTAGAATGTAAGCTATGGCAAGAAATGTTTTGTCTGTTTTGCTCACTGATAGATTCCTAGTGCCTAACACTGCTTGACATGTGGTAAGCACTCTGTGAATATAAATACTTGTTGGATTAAACTGAGTTTTCATAATGGCACTATGAGATAGGGATTTTCATCTTCATATTGCAGGTAGAGAAACCATGACTTGGAGCAGTTAAATAGTTTATTAAAAATCACTTGTAGGAATTGCAGAGCTGCCCAAAATTTACCCAAGCTTTGACCTTGCATTGAGAACAAGGTGGGACAGATTGTAAAAAACATAGTAAGTAAGTTATATAGGAAGAAGGTGTTAAGGGGGGAAAGTTCTCCTTTTTTTCTTACTTTTTATTCTGAAATGCAAGAAGCAGTATACAAAGAATCTGTATGACTTTCTATAGCCTCTCCTAATGTTAGCACTTTTCTGAGTTATAGCATTGTTATCCCCAAGAAATAACATGGATACAGTACAATTAGTTACTACCTTTTTTTCCCTCTCGGTAATTCACCCAGTCCATACTGCTAAGTATGATATCCTTGGTTCTTAGAAAGCAATTTGGCTAGGTACTTGGCTTTAATTTTACTTAAACTTGTTTGATGTATTGTGTCTGTATTAGAAGTTTATACTCACCAAGGTTATAATCAGATGTAAAGTTAACAATTGCATGAATTAGATGAATGTATTTCTTCAGTTTTTTTTTGTTTTTAGGTACCAGATCATCAGTCAGTAAAGTTAAGTAATTTAGGTGAGAACAAACACTATGAGGTTGCAAAGAAATGTGTTGAAGATTTGGCGCTCTACTTAAAACCACTAAGTGGAGGTAAAGGTAAGTATTTTTATGGGTGAGTAGACCTTGTAATACATTAACTTTGAAATACTTCATGTTGATACCCTATTAAATAATTTTTAGTTTTTAAAAATGAGATTGCTTGGAGAGATCATGGACATCTTTTTGATTGAGAACATTATACTATTTTCTGGAGATAATATTGCTATTAATTTAAGAATTCATCAGATATGTTGAGATTTATACATTGTTCATATTAAACTAATGGTTCTGTAGCAGAATATTAGCTTTAATGAATCCTACTAAGACAATTTCATGTATTTACTCAGTCATTTATTAGATTTTATGGAGCACTTACAGTGGCTAGGGTCTTCCTGGACCCGATAATCCATTGATTAGATGGGCAAAGAAGTTCAGTAAGTGCTGTGACAGAAATGGAATTCCATTTTATCACTGCATCTTCAGTAACTAACAGGTCATAGATGTAATGAAAAGTTGAGTGAATGAATTAATCAAATATTTATTTTGCATGTGCTCTATGTTTTGCACTGTTGGATATTGAACGCAGTGACTTCCTTGAGAAGTATATCCTCTCTACCTCATTCATTCATGGAGCAGATACTTAAAGAGCAATGTACTCAGTACCAGGCACTTACTAAAAACATTTAGTAAAAATAAAAATGTCTGCCCTTATAGCACTTATGTTTTGAAAAGGAAAGTAGAATAAACAACAAGTATAGTAAAAATATTATATCGTATGTTATAAATGATACTTGCTATCGAAAGAAAACAGTACAGTTAAATGGATCAGAAATGTCAGAATGAGGGGAAAAGGGTGGGTTGCAATTTTAAACAAGGTGGTTAGTGTAGACCTTATTAAGATGGTAGCTTCTGACCTTGAGATGAAAGAGATGAAGTGGTTAACCATGTAGGTTCCTAGGAAAAGACTGTTCCAGTCAGAGAAAATAGCAAAGTCCCCAAGACATGCGTATTGTCTTCAAAGAACAACAACAGGAAAGTGTGCCTGGAGCAGAGTGTGTGAGGGTATGGGATAGGTGAGAGCATTATGGGGTGGGAGAAAAGAAACAATGTCACCAGATGATGTACAGATGTGCAGCCCTTTATAAAGACTTGAGCTTTTATTCTTGAGTGAAATTGGGGGATTACTCTAGGGTTTTGAGCAGAGGAATGACATGATCTGACTAATGGTAAAAGGTTCACCCTAGCTGCTCTGTTGAGAATTTAGTTCAGAAGGGCAGGGTTGGGACCAGGGTATTGGTTAATAGGCTAATGGGACAGGGTTAGTAGCAGTGGAGGTAGTGGAAAGTGGACAGTCTGGATGATTTTTGAAGATAGAGTCAGAAGGATTTCTTAAATTATTGGATGTGGGGCATGAGACAGAGAGCTGAGTCAAGAGTGATTCTTGAGTTTTGGGGGCTGAGCACCTGGAAAGAGAAGTTCCCATCAACTTAGACAAGGTCAGTCAGGTTTAGTTGAGAAGATCAAGAGTTCAGTCTCGGTTATACTGAATTTGGTTATATCATATCTTCACTTGGATGCTATTGGGTAACCGGTAAATGTATGTTAAGGAGTAGGTATAGGAGCTGTAATTTTGGGGAGTCATTAGCATAAATAGTATTTAAAGCAATAAGACTGAATGAGATCACGTAAGTAGTGAGTATAGAAAACAAGAACTGGGTCCTAGGCCGTTTAACATTAAGAAGTCAAGAAGAAAAGTTGAGATCAGCAAAGAAGACTGGAAAAGATGAAGGAAGGAAAAAATTAAGAGAAAGCTGTGTTCTAGAAGCCAAATAAAGAATATTTTTAAAGGAGTTAGGAGTGATCTGTGTTGAGTGCTGTTGAAAGGTCAAATAAAATAAGGATTGAGAGTTGACCACTGATGTAGCAAAGTGGAGTTAAGTCTTGTCATAAGGGGCGGTTTTGGTCAAGTGATGATGGCAAAAACAACTGGAGTACGTTTTAAAGATTGTAAAGCAAGGATTTGGAGGTAGTGAATATAGGCAACACTAGAGGGTTTGCTATAAAACGGAGGAAGGACATGGTGCAGGGGGGTAGTGGTAAAGGGATGAAGAAAAAGATTTATTTTTAAGATGTATAAAATAACAGCATGCTTGTTCTTACTGTATGTTGATGCAAATGATCAAGTAGAAAGGGAATAATTGATGTGGGAGAGAGGGAAGAATTGCTGGAGCAGTATCTTTTAGTTGCAAAAGGAATTGGATTTAAGATATTGTCCTGGAGCTGTGTTCTAAATGTCTTGTATACAGTAAAACAAAATAAAACTGTGGTTAATCGTTCCTTTTAGATTTAACTTTTCATTTATTTATCCTCCAAATTTATCTTCAATGGTTTTAGTAAAGATGAAGAATAGACTTAATTGCTGTCTTTTGTGGGACACATATAACCCAAAGAACAGGATACCCAAATAAAATTAGAGGTAATTAAAATTTAGACTCCAATTACCACAGAATAGTAATAACAGGAACAGAACATTCATTGTCAAAAAATGAAAGTACCTTATAAGGAACTCATTAAGAATTGTGGCTTATTAGTTGAATACTAGGTATTTTTATTAAGTAGATAATGAAATTGACTTTTTTATTTTAATTGAAAAAACTGTGATTTCCTTTTTCTTGAAGGTGTAGCTAGTTTGAACCAGAGTGCACTGAGCCGTCCGATGCAAAGGAAACTAGTGACACTTGTAAACTGTCAACTGGTGGAGGAAGAAGGTCGTGTAAGAGCCATCCGAGCAGCCCGTTCACTTGGAGAAAGGACTGTGACGGAACTAATACTGCAGCACCAGAACCCTCAGCAGTTGTCTGCCAACCTGTGGGCTGCTGTCAGGGCTCGAGGGTGCCAGTTTCTAGGGCCAGGTAAGATAGACCCCTGTCTGATTGGCTGTCAGGGCTGGAGGGTGCCAGTTTCTAGGAGTAGGTGAGAATGCTCTGATTTATACATACAAATTTTAACATAATGAAAGATGAACTTTAAAAAAAAATTTTTATGATAACCACCCTACTTTGGGGTGCTTGACGTGTTTGTTTTTGCTGAATTGGGTCATCATTGCAGCACATAGGCTTTCTCTAGTTGCAGCATACAGACTTTTCTTGTGCAGCATGGGCTTTAGTTGCCTCACAGCATGTGGGATCTTAGTCCCCTGTCAGGGATCGAAGTGATGTCCCCTGTACTGGAAGGTGGATTCTTAACCACTGGACTACCAGGGAAGTCCCAACTAGTTTTAATTCATCATAACTTACATGATGAACAGTGCTATAGTATTTTTGAATAAATTTCTTATTTAATTCTCAACAGTCTTTAAGTGACACAGATCCAACTTTACAAATTAGAAAACTGAATTAGAGAGAGGCCTAATATTGCACAGGTAGTAAGTAAAGGAAAAGTGAACTTTCTTTTTATGAAAAAAGTTAAAAGTTTCTGTTCTGGGAAACAGAAAAATTATTAGAAAAAATGAGAATCACTGGAGTATGTTTCTTTTATAGTTACCATCAACTGCATTCTTTTTTAAAAAAGTCTTTACCTATACCCGGGTTATGAAGTACTTTTCTGTGATATCTTACTGTTTTACTTTTCTGATTTAGAACTATATAGGCTAGGAAGAATTTATTTCTGTGAAGGAAACTTTTTAAGTGGTGTTAGAACTATTGGATAGACAAGTGGAAAACGATAAAATTGGATATATGCAAACGATGTATTTCTTATATTCCTTATGTAATTTTAAATAAGTTAAAAATACTTACGATTAAAAAATAAATTATATACGTATTAAAAACTTAAAACTCAGCATTCACAAAACTAAGATCTTGGCATCCAGTTCCATCACTTTGTGATAGATTAATTGGGAGAAAAATGGAAACAGTGACAGGCTTTATTTTCTTGGGCTCCAAAATCACTGCGGATGGTGATTACAGCCATGAAATTAAAAGATGCTTGCTCTTTGTAATAGCTCAACTGGAATTCCATCACCTCCACTAGCTTTGGAGACATCACTTAGCCAACAAAGGTCCATATAGTCAAAGCTATGGTTTTTCCAGTGGTCATGTACAGATGACTCTGAGAGTTGGACCATATAGAACGCTGTGTGCAAGAATTGATGCCTTTGAACCATGGTGCTGGGCAAGACTCTTGAGAGTCCCGTGGACAGCAGGGAGATCAAACTAGTTAATCCTAAAGGAGATCAACCCTGAATTGGAAGGACTGATGCTGAAACTGAAACTCCAATATTTTGGCCACCTGATAAGAGCCAACTCAATGGAAAGACACTGATGCTGGGAAAGATTGAGGGCGGGAGGAAAATGGGACGACAGAGGATGAGATGGTTGAATGGCATCACCAACTCAGTGGACATGAGTTTGAGCAAACTCTGGGAGATAGTGAAGGACAGGGAAGCCTGATATGCTGCAGTCCTTGGGGTTGCAAAGAGTCCAGTGTAACTGAGTGACAACAACAAACAAAAGTGAACATAAGAGTGAGTTCCTTTATAACCTCGAAGTAGGAAACACTCTTTTCTTTGGCTCTGAATCGAGAAGCAATTACAGAAAAGATAGATATTTGATGATAATTTTTTTTGAATTATAATAAAGCCTCATAAGAAAAGTAAAAAAAAAAATGAAAAACTTGGGGAAATATATCACATACAAGGGCTTATATAACTAATATATAATTGTGTTTGTGCTTAATTGCTCAGTCATGCCTGACTCTTTGCAACCCCATGGACTGTAGCCCACCAGGCTCCTCTGTCCATGAGGATTATTCTCCAGGCAAGAATACTGGAGTGGGTTGCCATACCCTCATCCAGGAGATCTTCCTAATCCAAGGATTGATCTCAGTTCTCCTGCATTGCAGGCAGATTCTTTACTGTCTGAGCCACCAGGAAAGCCCAATATATAATTAGGTACTTGTAAAAACTCAGATGGGCTCAATAAAGGACAGAGATGGTATGGACCTAACAGAAGCAGAAGATATTAAGAGGTGGCAAGAATACACAGAAGAACTGTACAAAAAAGATCTTCACGACCCAGATAAACACGATGGTGTGATCACTCACCTAGAGCCAGACATCCTGGAATGTGAAGTCAAATGGGCCTTAGAAAGCATCACTAAAATCAAAGCTAGTGGAGGTGATGGAATTCCAGTTGAGCTATTTCAAATCCTGAAAGATGATGCTGTGAAAGTGCTGCACTCAATATGCCAGCAAATTTGGAAAACTCAGCAATGGCCACAGAACTGGAAAAGGTCAGTTTTCATTCCAATCCAATCCCAAAGAAAGGCAATGCCAAAGAATGCTCGAACTACTGCACAATTGCACTCATCTCACACGCTAGTAAAGTGATGCTCAAAATTCTCCAAGCCAGGCTTCAGCAATACGTGAACCGTGAACTTCCAGATGTTCAAGCTGGTTTTAGAAAAGGCAGAGGAACAGGAGATCAAATTGCCAACATCCGCTGGATCATAGAAAAAGCAAGAGGGTTCCAGAAAAACATCTACTTCTGCCTTATTGACTATGCCAAAGCCTTTGACTGTGTGGATCACAGTAAACTGTGGAAAATTCTGAAAGAGATGGGCATACCAGAACACCTGACCTGCCTCTTGAGAAACCTGTATGCAGGTCAGGAAGCAACAGTTAGAACTGGACATGGAACAACAGATTAGTTCCAAATAGAAAAAGAATACGTCAAGGCTGTATATTGTCATCCTGCTTATTTAACTTGTATGCAGAGTACATCATGAGAAATGCTGGGCTGGAAAAAGTACAAGCTGGAATCAAGATTGCCAGGAAAGATATCAATAACCTCAGATATGCAGATGACACCACTCTTATGTCAGAAAGTGAAGAGGAACTAAAAAGCCTTTTGATGAAATTAAAAGAGGAGAGTGAAAAAGTTGGCTTAAGGCTCAACATTCAAAAGATGGCATCTGGTCCCATCAGTTTATGGGAAATAGATGGAGAAACAGTGGAAACAGTGTCAGACTTTATTTTTCTGGGCTCCAAAATCACTGCAGATGGTGATTGCAGCCATGAAATTAAAAGACGCTTACTCCTTGGAAGGAAAGTTATGACCAACCTAGATAGCATATTGAAAAACATAAACATAACTTTACCAACAAAGGTCCGTCTAGTCAAGGCTATGGTTTTTCCAGTGGTCATGTATGGATGTGAGAATTGGACAGTGAAGAAGGCTGAGTGCCGAAGAATTGATGCTTTTGAACTGTGGTGTTGGAAAAGCCTCTTGAGAGTCCCTTGGACTGCAAGGAGATCCAACCAGTCCATCCTAAAGGAAATCAGTCCTGGGTGTTCATTGGAAGGACTGATGTTGAAGCTGAAACTCCAGTACTTTGGCCACCTCATGTGAAGAGTTGACTCATTTGCAAAGACCCTAATGCTGGGAAGGATTGGGGATAGGAGAAGAAGGGGGCGACAGAGGATAAGGTGGCTGAATGGCATCACTGGCTCGATGAACATGGGTTTGGGTAGACTCTGGGAGTTGGTGATAGACAGGGAGGCCTGGGGTGCTGCAGTTCATGGGGTCGCAAAGAGTCGGAAATGACTGAGCAACTGAACTGAACTGAAAAACTCAGAATAAATATACCAACCACTCAATTAAAAAATTGACAAAAAATGTAAACAGGTAATTCAAGGGGAAAAGTAATGTAAACGGCCCTCAAACTTATTAAAAATACTCAGTTTTTCTCATATTAAGAGAAATATACATTAAAATCACACTGAAATACCATTTCTCACCTGTCAGATTGACCAGATTGAAAAGTCTGACAACTTTGTCTGTTGTCAAGCCTGTGGGAAAACAGTTACTTTCATCCAGTAATAGTAGGAGTGCAAAGTGCCGCAAACCATAGAGAGAGGAATTTGTCAATATCTAGCAAAATCATCTGCACATCTACTCTTTGGCCCAGCAGTCCTTTTTCTAGCAATCTGTCCCATAAATATGGCAAAAAATATAGAATGCATAAAGTTAATAAAGCATTATTTATAATAGCAGACATCTGGAATGAACTTCAAAGTCTGAATAGGAGACTGGCTCAGTACACTGCTATATATCCTCCCACTTATTGCCCTGCAACTGTTGAAAGGAATGTGGAAAATGTGTATAGTCTGCTGCCTATGATAATGCAATATACATTACATTAGAAAATAAGCAAGGTGCAGAATAATGTGCTTATTGTAGGAAAGCAAACTTTTATCTCAGAAGGGAAGAGACAACCATTTTCAAATTATTTGTTTATATTTTTCAAAAGAACATTGGTAGGAAAAGTTACAACATGATAAACATGTAGAGTCAGGAAGAACAGAGGGAAACTAGACAGGACTAGAAGCTAGACCTCTCAGTATACCTTGATATGTACTTTGCACCTGTGTAAAGGTTTTATGTAATTTTAAAACAACTTTTAGTAAATATAAGTTTTAGTAATTTAAATAAAATGAATAAAAAATTTCCTAAAAACAAAAAGCTAAACCTTATATTGGCAGCATATTCATCAGGAATGAATTAATTCAGGCGACTTTAGAACACAGTGTTTTCATTTTTATATTCCTGGTATGATATGTAATCCTAGATCATATTCACTAGTCATACTGATACTGTTATTTTGAAAAGAATTAGGATACATCAAGTAAGTAATTATATCAGTGCCATCAGAAATGAAGATTTTTGACATTTAAAAAGAGATGTACATATGAAATCAAAGAATTTATGTAAAAAGCCTGCATCCTTACATTTTTAATTGACAAATAAGTACAGACTCATTTATTTTTCTTTTTCCAGAAAATAAGTTTTTCCTTACTGTCCACTGTAAAGGCTCTGAAGGAATGAATAGCCATAGCACCCAGATAGCATTTCATACCAAAAAGAAACAGGGCTCTTTGAATAAATGTCTTACCCTAGTTCTAGGGTAGAAAAGTACAAGATGAGCCTGGGAAGTCTTGTGCTATTAAGTAAAAAAGCTGTTAAAGACCATCGGAATCTTGTCAGAAGGACACAGAATTTGAAAAGGCTCCCACTGGACAAAAGTGGGACAGTTTGAACTTCCAATTGAATAATGACTATAATGAATTAAAAAACATAAACTGTAAAAATCCATGATCTTGTTAGTACAGAAAAAATTAATTTGTTATCTTTGGCAGTTACTACACCACCAGCACATGCTAAAAATTGGAAAAGGAATAGAAAAAAATCAAGCATGTTTTTTCTGCCTTTTTAAATTGCTTTCAAGGACAATTTCTCAGAATTTTGAGGGTAGGTTTCTGTTTTAGCAGAGTTCTAGCTAATAAATTTAGAAAAAAAAATGTTAAAGTTAGAAAAATCACATCAGGTGAATTAATGGGTCTAGGTAAGAATTACTATTAGCTGTTAAAACCAGTAGATGAAAGGTTAGTGAGTGCAAAAGACCTGAACCCACTGATGAATCTTGATATTAATAAAAGTGAGGCATCTAGGTCTTATATACCTCTCTAAATGATATACAGAATAAGAAGTATGCTTGCCCCCGCAAAAAACCCCCCCAAGCTAAAATCCTATTCCAAATCTAATCAAGTCTCTAGTTTACATGAAATGAGGAGGATAACGGCATACCATAAAAAAAGCGCAAAATTGAGAATGTGGGATATTGTTTAGAAAAATTATTGTTTCTGCAACCAGTTATTTTGTTCTAAGTGGGAGGTGGGGAGAGTGGTGAGAAATTAGTATGGGTTTTTCTTGTTAAGCGTGGAGACATACAGACCAAAAGCTACACATGCACTTTTGGCTGCTTACTCAAAGAAATTAACTGTAAGAGGAAATTTTGAGACAGTGGGAGAAAATTCAGCCTGGATTGGATATTAGATGATAGCAAGGAAATATATTTGTTTTTTTAGACATGGTAATAGTGTTATGTTAATTTTTTAAAAGTGCTTACCTGTTAGAAATTCATAATGAATTATTTAAGGATAGAGTGCTATGTTATCTTGGATTTACTTCAGACCGCTCCAGCTAGAACAAACTAGAAAAGTGGATAATGAGTAGATGAACCCTTACAGCAGCAGCTGTATTATGAATGCATGTTATCTCTACTTTCATATATGTTTTATTTTACATAGTGTGAAGTTGAATTGAAAAATAATTTTGAAAATCCATATTTATATATAATTTGAGAATGATGCCTGTGGATATTTCCTCATGTTTATTTACCTTATCTAATTATGTAAGAAGCACTAGGTGGTGTGTTGGTTTAGTCGCTAGATCATGTCCGACTCTTGTGACCCCCATGGACTATAGCTAACTAGCCTCCTCTGTCCATGGGATTCTCCAGGAAGAATAATGAAGTGGGTTGCCATTTCCTTCTCCAAATCTTCCTGACCCAGGGACCTGCATCCCCTGCATTGCAAGCAGATTCTTAACAGTGAGCCACCATGGAAGCCTAAGAAGCACTAGACTAGTTCTCAAATAGCCTGTGTTCTGAAACTCAACAACAAAAAGATAATAAGTAGCACAATCTAAAAATGGGCCAAGGACTTAAATAAATATTTCTACATAGAAGATACATACATGGCGAAAAAGTACATGAAAAGATGCTCAGTGTCATGAGTCATTAAAGAAATGCAAATCAGAATCACAGTGAGATACCATTTCATATCCACTAGGTTGTCTGTAATTTAAAAAGTGGAAAATAAAAAAGCATTAATCAAGGATGTTAGGGAACTTGGGAATGTAAAATGAGGCAGCCCCTGTGGAAAAACAATTTGTCGGTTCCTCAGAAAGTTAAATATAGAATTACCTCATGATCCAGCATTTCCACTCCTAGGTGTATACCCAAAGGAACTGAAAAAGAGGTATTCAAACTATTATTTGTGCATGATTATTTATAGCAGCGTTACTCACAATAGTCAAAAGGTGGAAGCAATCCAGACGTCCCATCAGTGCTTATGAATGGATAACCAATATTTGGTATATTTATAAATACTGTATTATTTAGTAATAGAAAGGATTGAGATACCAATACATACCACAATGTGGATGAACTTTGAAAATGTTATTTTGAGTGAAGGAAGCCAGGGAATAGGTTACATATTCTGTATATGCCAATGTCAGTCCTTAGAACCAGATGTCAGGCTAGCAGTTGCTAGAGGCTCCAGGAGTCAGTGGTATAGGGGAGTGACTGCGTAATGGTTATTGAGTTCCTGTCACGTGATGAAGATGTCTTAGAACTAGATAGAGTTGATGGTTTTATGACATTGTGAATTGTTTATTTTAAAATGGTTAATTTTATGTTATGTGAATTTTACTTCAATTTTTAAAAAGTCCTTGTTTCTAGTTAGAATTTTGTTGCTTACTGATTGTGAAACTTGGCCTAGTCACTTAACTTTTCTGAGCCTTGATGTCTCACTTGGAAAAAGAAGGGATTTGATTTTTAATCTAGATTCTAGATGATCTTTCAGTTCCCTTGTTTATGTTGAGAACCAGTATATTTTTCACTTTTTAATTCTGAAATAATTTAAAATTTACCAAAAAGTTACAAGAATAATGCAAAGAATTCCTTTGTACTCTTTATCCATGTTCACTCATTTGTAATATTTTGCTATATTTGTTATATAGTTCACTTTCTCTCCTTTTTGAATGCGTTGAGAGTAGTTTGCTTATTTCATGCCCCCTTTACTGCTTACACTTAAGTCTTTTTCTTATTAAAAACAATACATTCATCAAATTTGGAAAATTTAACATTTGTTAATACTCATTCCAGTTTTGTTGGTTATTCCAGAAATATCTTTTATGGCGTTAATTTTTTTCATTTTATGATTGAGTCTAAGATGATGTCATGTATTTATTTGTCACAGCCTTTAAGTGCCATGCAGGATCTCTCCTCGACCAGAGATTGAACCCATACCCTCTGCCTTGGAAACACAGAGTCTTAACTACTGGACTGCCAGGGAAGACACTGTCATACCTATTCTTAGTCTTCTTTAACATAGTAGCATTCCTCAGTCTTTCTTTGTCTAATGTTGCTATTCTTGAAGAATACAGGCAGTTATTTTATAGAATGTTCTTAATTTGGGGTTTTTTGATGTCCCCTTATGATTAGATTCAGATGATACTTTTACCTCCCTGGCTGGAAAGCAAGACAAATTAATGCCTTTAGGTATTGCATCCAGTGGCTAATACCACTTTTAAATTATATACAAAATAATTCTGACAGGCAAAGCAACAGGCTCAAGCATAAAAAAAATTACCAGTTAAGACTGCTGTGTGTCCTTGACATGTTATTTGTCAGAGTAGCTCTGAGTTTTATAAACAAGGGCCTTTTTCACTTCAACATTATGATTATCTAGTTGACTGTTACAAAGCTATAGAGGATATATTTTGTTTAAAATCTGTTTTCTTGTATTCTGATTGGTTGTTTGGTAGGGCACGTCTTTTGCTTGATTATTTTCTAAGTAAACTATATTTGTGTATGTATCATGATCTTTTTTTTTGCTAAGTGTTTGCATACTGGAGATAATGAACCACTATAAGCTAATATCCAAAGAAGTCTGTGACAGGCATGATCTGCGGGGCTCCTCATTTATCATGAACTCATGTTCTTTACTTATAGCTATGCAAGAAGAGGCTTTGAAGTTGGTGTTGCTGGCATTAGAAGATGGTTCTGCTCTCTCAAGGAAAGTTCTGGTACTTTTTGTTGTGCAAAGACTAGAACCAAGATTTCCTCAGGCGTCGAAAACAAGTATTGGTCATGTTGTGCAGCTACTGTATCGAGCTTCTTGTTTTAAGGTACGTAGCAAGCAACTATTGAACACTTCATGCCTGGAGTGGTGTTACCTGGTCTAGAGGCCCCAGAAATAAAAGAGATGAAGGAGAGTTTTCCTTCTGTATTTATTGCATCTGTTATATTGTAGATGTGTAATACTGCTATGCATGGGTGTAAGAACACCCATTTGTGAAGGTGTCGGCAACACTGTGAGGAAATAAGTTGGGTAAACTTGACTTTTGGAATAGAAAAATGAACTGAAGAAGCCTAGTTCATTTATGTTTACCACCTTAAAAGAGAGTCAGGAACCATACTGAAAACTTAATAAAAGAAGGCAAATATTTTAACTTCCTCATTATTATTTTTATCTTTCTCTCTCGTGATTAGATTAAAGCCTTTAAACTGAAGGTAGCCCACATGGTGTCGTAGGGACAACAGGAGAGAAAAAGTTGAGGAATGCCCACTGCATAATAAGGTTTCTGTCATTGAGGTTAGGGATGACCCTAAGTTATTTCAAAATGTAGTTTCCTTGTCAGATAGGCTTATGGGTGATGACAGGTACTGAGAGACATGGAAAGAAGGCTGAGTCCTTGAAGTTTCTGCATAACAGGAATATAGGTTGCTGGTGAAGTCTTGAGCAAAGGGACCAAGGACTTGGAATAGAAAGGCCCATTGGCTTCTATAAAAGTAAAACTTCTGGATTTGAAACCAAAGTTTATTTAAGCTATTTTGCTGATTTTGTAGCTCGAGTGATAACAATATAAGCAGAAAGAGGTATTTTGTGTGTGTGTGCACTGCTTAGTATGAGGTAAGAGGTTAATTGATGATGAACATATGTTCAAATGAGTTATCTTCACAAATGAGAGTTGAACACTCTGCCTGCTAGTTACAGTGCTTGAGTGTGTCCTTAAGGAAACAATTCAAATGGATCTCTGGCTCTTCAAATGATGTTTTTGGCTAGGCATCCGGATTACCGAGCTCAGTTATCCTCCTAAAGTGACCGGCTAAGTTCTTACACTGTGCCTTACAGATGTAATGTTGTTTCTTTTCCTCAACAGTATTGTACAGATTTGTGGTTCATAATGGCCATACATCTACAAATGCTCCTAATACCTAACATTTGAATAACACTAAATTTAGAAAGAGATTTCAGTTTCATGCTCTCATTTCATCCTGTACTACTGTCCTATAGTTTAAAGTGTTAAAAAGCAGTGTTTTGATGAATAAAAGGGTATCATGCTGACAGTTGCTGAAAGACCTCTCCAAGGACATTTACTGTAGTAAAACTACTGTGGGTGAGTCAAGGTCTTTTCCTTGACTCTAGACTTAGAGACCTGAATTTTGGGCATTTCTCAGGAGCAGAATCACAACCGAGGTCACATACTATATGTTATCAATTTTATTAATTTGTAATTAGAAGTTCAGTTCTTAAATGACTTTAATTCTCATGTTGTAGAGATTTTCCAGTAGAAGATTATCAAACCTTTGCTTGCTTAGCATGGAGTCAGAGCAAGGGAAGTTGATGATTCCAGTGTTTAATTGCAGTGGTTCCAAAATGAAGATACACATCAGAATCGCCTGTGGGATTTTGCAGAGTGTACATACATTCCTGGTCCCATCCCTAGATGTTTTATCTGATACAAAAATACATCAGTGCAACTTGAACATTCATATATACTTTTTCATTATGTGGTCTTTGAAGCCAGGCATTCTGATACTTGAAATTGTAGTTTTCAAAACTTCATGGGTGATTCTGATGCCTGTTATTAGAACTTGAATAGGCCAGGCTCTACAAGCCACCTGTAATACATACATCTTTACAGTTCAGGTGGACAGATGTTCATACTACCCAAGAGGCACCCTGTACCCTGGTGGTTGGATGAGTGTTACCACCCTCTGGTTTTTTAGGTTTCGTTTTTCTGTTTTAGATTAATAATTCTTCCTTTTGTTTCTTTAAGTAGATTATTTTGAGATTTAGAAGTTATACTCTTCTCTTTCTTAAATTAAACGTAAGATTGTATTGATTAGAATTTCGGGTCCCATACTTTTCTATAATGTATTTATATATTCTCAAAGAGAACTGTGAATTGATGCTATTAAATTAACTCTCAGGTTGATTTCCCAGTCTTTATGTTCTAGAGGTCATATTGCTGTTGTCTCCTGTGCCACCAGTAGCAATTAAAACAACCAGTGAGGTGGTCTGGGGATATTTTCATTTTACTGATGAGGAAATCATCAGTTTGAAGAGTTTGAACAATGTGTTCAGTCTAAGTTTCAGAGCCTGTACTAGGCCTGGGTCGTCTGAATTCTAACCAAGTATCAGATTTCACATGGCCATTAGCAGATTTTATGGTTCAGGAATAAGTGTATCTTTTATTGTGAAAATTAACTGGCTACATACTTTTAGATAATTAGTTTCAGTAGGACATGTGAAACTCTACCTTTGAATTTGTTTTTTGTCACTTAAGTATAGATTAAACCTGTAAAAATACCCTAATAATCTTTTTTGTGGTGGCAGGAAATTTCTCAGTTTCTTAAATCATCAACTGTAGTGCTAATATTTGCTTAACCATCATATCCCTCTTCTGCTTAGAAGTTCTCAGTAATTTCCCATTCTCTACAGGATAATACAGTCATACCTCAGAGATACTACAGGCTCTGTTCCACACCAGTGCAATAAAGCAAATAATAAGAAAGCGAGTAATGAATATTTTGGCTTCCCATTATATATAAAAGTTGTGTTGCACTATACTGTAGTTTCTTAACTCTGCAATAGCATGATGGAAAAAAAATGTACATACTTTAATTAAAAAATATTGCTAAAAATGCTTACTATCATCTGGGCTTTCAGCACGCCTTAGTCTTTTTGTTGGTGGAGGGTCTTACATCGTTGTTGATGACTGACTGACCAGAGTGGTACTTGCTGAAGGTTGGAGTGCCTGTTGCAATTTCTTAAAACAGCAGTGCAGCTTGCCCCATGAATTGAGTTTTCCTTTCACAGATGATTTCTCTGTGGCGTGCAGTTTACCCCCAGCAGAACTTCTTTCAGAACTGAAGTGAATTTTCTCAAACCTGGCTGCTGCTTTATCGACTAAATTTGTGTATTATTCTAAATCCTTTATTATCATCTCAACAATCTTCACAGCATCTTCACCAGGAATAGATTCTATCTCAAGAAACCACTTTCTTTGCTTACCTTAAGCAACATCATTAAAGTTTTATCATGAGATTGCAATAATTCAGTCACATATTTAGGCTCCACTTCATTTCTTGTTCTTTTGCTATTTCTACCATGTCTGCAGTTACTTCCTCCACTAAAGTCTTCAGAGTCATCCCTGAGAGCTGAAATCTTCCAGGTTCCTGTTAATGTTGATATTTTAACCTATTCCTTTGAATCACAAATGTTCTTAGTGGCATCTAGAATGGTGAATCCTTTCCAACAGGTTTTCAGTCTACTTTGCCCTGATCGATGAAAGGAATTACTGTCTATGGCCACGATAGCCTTTCAAAATGTATCTCCTAAATAATAAAACTTGAAAGTCAGAATTAGTCCTTGATCCATGGGCTGCAGAGTGGCCATGTGTTATTAGGCATGAAAATGTTACTCTCGTTGTACATTTCCATCAGAACTCTTGAGTTACCAGGTGCATTGTCAGTGAGCAGTAATATTTGGAAAGGAATTTTTTTTCTAAGCAGTAGGTCTCATCAGTGGGCTTAAAATACCTAGTAAACCATATTGTAAACAGATGTGCTGTTACTTGGGTTTTGTTATTCCATTTCTAGAGTACAGGCAGAGTGGATTTAGTGTAGTTCTTAAGGACCCTAGGATTTGGGGGGAGGTAAATGAGGATTGGCCTCAATTTAATATCACCAGTTACATTAGCCTCTCACAGAAGAGTCAGCCTGTCCTTTGAGCTTTGAAGACAGGCACTGACTTCTCTGACTGTGAAAGTCCTAGATAGCATCTTCTAAGAATTTTTAGTAAGTAGGTTATTTTTTTGTACCTTCTTCATGTTGTATCTGATAGGCTGTAGTTTACCTCCCCCTTCTAAAATAAAGAAAAAGTTGGTTGGGGGAGTGGTGAGAATAAAGCAAATCTGATGGGGTTTTTTTTCCTCCTATTTTTAGGTTACCAAAAGGGATGAAGACTCTTCCCTGATGCAGCTAAAGGAAGAATTCCGCAGTTACGAGGCTTTACGCAGAGAACATGATGCCCAAATTGTTCATATTGCTATGGAAGCAGGACTCCGTATTTCACCTGAGCAGTGGTCCTCACTTCTGTATGGTGACTTGGCGCATAAATCACACATGCAGTCGATCATTGATAAGGTTTGTGAAATTAGAGATGCTAATTTTATATCATTGTTGTTAATCTTGATGAATATTTGAATCTTCTGAAAGAACTAAAGAGACAACCAGTTGAGAGATTCCTGTTTTTACATATAAATATATCATAGATATCTTTTCTTTCTTTTTCATTATTTTCTAACTTTCAAAATAAACTAAGGGAGGCGATAGGGAAGCAAATATGGGTATTGAAATAAAAACAGCCTAGCTTACCAATTCTGTCATTTATCCAGATTCTGACACCATATAGCTAATATATAAGTTGTCTAAGTGTCTAATGATGAATTTCATAGGGCAGATTCTGAGGTGAAAATTTAATTCATCGTTGATACTCCTACTATGGAATCTGAAGACACTTGAAAACCTGTTCAGTATGTTGACTGAATAAAAGCATTTGAATATAGATGTGTTGTAAAAAACCTTTTCATTTTCTTTTTGTGTTAGCTGCAGTCTCCAGAATCCTTTGCAAAGAGTGTTCAGGAATTGACAATTGTTTTGCAAAGAACAGGTGACCCAGCTAACTTAAATAGGTTGAGGCCTCACTTAGAGCTTCTTGCAAACATAGACCCTAATCCAGGTATGTGAGAATATAATTGCTTATGCTTTTTAAAAAATGATTTCCTATATACGAGAGATTTACTGCTAATGAATTTTTTTTCCTCATCCCATCTGCTTGGCGGAATATTTTAGATGCTGTTTCACCAACTTGGGAGCAGCTAGAAAATGCAATGGTAGCTGTTAAAACAGTGGTTCATGGCCTAGTGGACTTCATACAAAATTATAGTAGAAAAGGCCATGAGACACCTCAGGTAAGTAAAGTTATTTCTTTTCTTACTGCTCTTCTAATGGAGCATGCTGAACGTCTTAACAGGCTGTTTGGTAAATGGACTCCTTATATGACAGCCCTATCATGTAAGTTGAGAAACCTAAGTTTTAAAATGCACCTGATAAATAATTCATAGTACAGCAGGAGTTTGGGGAGTGTCTGGAATATGAGTTCATTGCAAGTTTTTTTGACTGGCTATAGATCTGATTCCATCCAGATATTTTGCCTGATTTTTTCCTAATTTGGAAAATTGTCACTTTTTTATCATTTGCTGCCATTCCAGTGAGTTCATGTTTGTAAGTATGAACTCACTGTTTATTTCATGTTTGGAAATAAAGCATTTTCAATGTACTTTTGCATTGAGTTATTTAAGGTAAAATCCTTTATTCTAATAATAACATCCATTGATTAAGTTATTATGAGCCAGTCTTGATATTTTACATAGATTATTTTTAATCCTCACAGCCACCTGCAAGGCAGTTGCTGTCCCCAGGTTAAAGTTGAAAGAGGTTAAATAACATACCTAAGATCATGGTGGCAGTAAGTGACAGAACTGGGATCAAGTCTACTCCAAAGTGATCTTTCCACTCTTCTGTTCTTATTCTATTAGAAGACATAATGTTCAAATATTAGCTAAAAGATGAATGTTTCATCTTAAAGTCACAGAAATAACAATGATGTCTTAGAGTTTGATGCAAATTACAGCAGTTATGATGTTTTTATATTTTGCCTCATTATTTGTATGAACTTAACTCTGACCCTTGGAAGAAAGTTGTACTCTGAAGTTGACAAGTAAAATTAGT
This sequence comes from Antilocapra americana, assembly GCA_007570785.1. NCBI lineage: Eukaryota > Metazoa > Chordata > Mammalia > Artiodactyla > Antilocapridae > Antilocapra > Antilocapra americana. The sequence continues at coordinate 302,555 of ML660779.1, read as the reverse complement.
GTTTCTTAAATTTTAACTTCTAGGGTAAGTTGTATTCTTCCTCTTCCTGAGAACGTATAAGTAGACAAAGCTTACAGCTTTTTTAATGCTTTTTGACAGTGTTTGCTTGATTTGATATCATAATTTTAAGACATCAATGAATTGATGAAAAAATCTTTTATTTTTGTGGGTGTTTTGTTGATGGATAAGTAATGCAACATTTGAACTAGTTCCTGGTGATCCTCAGGAGGAGTATCTAAAATGTCAACTCGTGATTATGCCATATAACTCATAACAGGAAACAAGGCAGTGGTAGTTATGTCAGCACAAGAATTATCTAATGTGAAAAAGAATTAAAGGTGTAATCATAAAATTCAGATGTCCCAAGGAATGAGTGAGAACTGAAATCTTCATTATCCGCATATTGATTTTCTTTTTGTAGCCTCAGCCAAACAGCAAATACAAGACCAGCATGTGTCGAGATTTACGACAGCAAGGAGGGTGTCCACGAGGAACAAACTGTACTTTTGCCCATTCTCAGGAAGAGCTTGAAAAGTAAGTTAAGAGAACTCTCTTTCATTTGGATTTAATTTTTGGTCATCATGAAAGTGTCATATAGAGTCAAAGTTTGTGATGAGTTTCAAAGATGCAGTTAAGTCCACATCATGGAATTCTTTAGAATGAAAAATAACCTTTTCTTTTAAAGCCATACCTTGTCGCTTCTGGCAGCATGGTTAACAAGTGATTTAGAACCTTATTCAGGAATCTAATTTTAGACCATTGTAGAGCTAGAATCCATGTTTCCGCTAAGCACCTGTGCAGAATGAAAATATTCTTATGTTTAGAGTCTTATTTACTCAGGTTCTATTGAAGGTAACAGCTGAGTCTCAGGTAAAATGATAAAGCAGATACATTTCTTTTTATGGCTTTTGTTTTTTTTTTTAACATTTTTTCCCCTTTCTCTTGTCCTATAGGTAATCCCTTTTTCTATGTCCACTTACCCCAGACATAAAAGTAAATGGAGATAAACTGCAATAAATGTTGTCCACGTTTTTGTTGTTTTTTAACCAAAACATTCATCATTGAGATCTCACCAAAAATGGATTCCAGCCTTTCTACTCAATATCTGACCTGCATATCAACTGTTAATGGACATCTCTCTTTTGTTTTTAGATACTTTAAATCCAATTTGAGCTAATTTTTTCCTCTCATATATTGATGTCTTCTCTTATATACACTGTTTGTCTACTCTCGCCAGGTGTACCCTGTCCAGTCAGTTATATATGCCATGCTATTGGAAGAATCTTCATCAGCTTTCACTTGCTTGTCTTAGTCATCAAGTCTGTCAGTTCGGCTTCCTGTATATTTCTTGACTCTTCCTTGTTCTTTCTGTCCTTATAGTCTAACCTGTCATCCCCTTTTCTTGATTCATAGTTGCCTCCTAATTTTATCTTATAGCTGTGGTTGTGTACCCTCAACTCCATTATTCCTGACAAAATAGGGGGAACTTTGCATTTAAGGCTCATTGCAGATAATGAGAAGCTTAGGAATCCCTGTGGATAAAGATATAAAATCTACTCTGTGGCCTGCAAGTCTCTGTGTCATCTACTTTGTGGCTACTTTTTTGGGGGACTGGGTAGCCCCACACCATGTAGGACCTTAGTTCTCCAACCAGGGTTAAAACTTGCATCTCCTACATTGGAAGCACAGAGTTTTAACCACTGGACAGCCAGGGAAGTTCCCTGGCCTACCTTTTTTACCTCATCTCATAGTGCTCCCCATTTAGGAGACCTCCTTTGGGAAGCACTTAAAAGAAGAAATTGTGTGATTTCATTGCCATTATACTCATAACTGGTGCCCACCTGAAAATCCATTTTCCATCTTATATCTTCAAATTGGCTTCCTGTTCTTTATCTTCAGTTCCTCCTTTAGAACTTTATTATTTCTTACCTGAACTTATAATAGTAGTAGTAAAAATAAGCCAAATTAATTGGTCAAATTTTGTGCCAGGTGCAGTATTTAATGTCTCACATGTGTGTGTTTACCCAGTTTGTCCATTTTACGCTATGTAGCTTTTTACACGCATCTCCGTATGTCTCAACCAAGATTTTATTTTGCAAGTAAGTGTCTAATCATGTCCATCTTCTGCTTTAAATTCTTAATTGGTTCTCAGTATGTTATTGCTGGTTCTGGGCCCAGTCTTGCTTTCCAGCCTTATTCCACCTTTTGTGTTACTTTTTTAAGGTACATCCAGTTTACTACTGTACACCTTCTTTCATTCTTCTTTCCTTTCTACGTGTATTCATTCTATATCATTAACTCTCCTTTTCTCTGTTTGAAGAGCTCCTATTCCTGATTGTACTCAGATGGCATCTTTCATCTGAAAACCTCTGTGACTTCCAGGCAGTGTTAGTTGCTACCTTCACTGTGCTGCTGTAGTGCCCTATACCTGGTAACTTTATAACTACCAGTTTGCTTACTGTGTTGCAGTTACTTACTTACTGTGTGTATTTTCGCTGGACTTCGTTTATTTATGGGTTACTCATCTTTATATTTTCTGCACCTAGCAGGTATCTGACATGTAAACTCATTATATTTATGTTGAAAGAGCAGATAATCTACAGTTTATATTTCCAACCAGTTTCATACTCTGTTGCTCTTAAATAAAAAGAAGATGGAGAAACAGGATAATACAAAGGATTAAGGAAGTGGAAGATGTCATTATCCCGTTGGTTAAAAAAATGCATGTTGTTATCCAACTCACACTTTTTGAGGATGGATCCTTTTTCTTAACTCACATAATGTACCAGGAGGAATTTGAATGCAAATGTTTGTTTAACCTAATTTTTTTACCCCAGCCTGCTTTCTCTACTGTACATATCTCTAACCAAACAAATGCCCCAGATCTCCCTTAATATTTGTATGAATATATTTTAGAGTGTAGGGTATCAGAATCCTTTTCCCAAGGATTACTGCATTCTGGAGAGTGACAAAAGCCTGAAGTCAACCATCTCAACAAATATATTTAAAAATGGTTGTTAAGTGCTAGGTACTTACTTGAGGTACTTCTGGTGGTAAAAGAGGAATGTTAAACATGTAAACAGATAATTTCAGCTACTGATAAAATGCTATAACATCTGAGGTGGAAACAAGCCTGGCTTGACATAGAAACAAGTTCAGGAACTAGAAAGACGACCAGTGTTTTGGGAGGATGGAGGATGAGAAGAGTGGAGAAAGATAATGTTGGAGAAGTTAGGCAAGGGCCAGATCATACTGGCTTGGTGGACCCTGGCAAAGAGTTTGCCTTTTATTTTGGAAGGCATTTTAGTGTTTTTTTTGAAATGGAACAATGGGATTTTAATTTTGTCTTAAAAATGTTACTCTAGTATCTGCATGATGGACTGCTGCAGTGGTTCAGGCATGAGATTAGTAGCTTGGTCCTAGGATTATAGTAATTGATATGATGGCAAATAGCCAGACTTGGGATGTATTTTAGAAGTAGAGCTGATTTGACTAATGGATTGAATGTGGGGTATAAAGAAAGGAGGAGAAGCAAGGATGCCTCCAAGGTTTGGGGCCTTCACGACTAAGTGATGTCTTTTACTGAGATAGGAAATGCTTGGGGGTAGAAAATCAGTAGTTCTCTTGGCCATGTGAAGTTTAAGGCTTACTCCACGTTCATATAGCAAATATTTATAGAACACCTAGCATGTACCAGGCACTGTGCTAAAGACAGATGAATATAAAAGGCAGAATCCTTTATCTCAATGGGCTTACACTGTAGTAGAGAAGATCAATGTAAAGTGAATAAATAGAAAACATAATACCTGGTACTGATTGGTAGTATGAAGAAAAGGAACAAAGAAAGGAGAATGACTGGAAAAAAGGAGGTATTTTAGATGAGATTGTCTGGAAAGGGATCCCAGAGACTATGACATTTAAGCAGACATCTATATGAAGCGTTGATGCCCTGGAGAAGAAAAGACGATTATAGGAGTGAAGTCTTTGAGAAGGCAGATGGGCTAGGGCTTGGGTTGTGAGTGGAGAGATTGACCTGAGTTCAGAAGAGTAGCTCTTCATCCCTTATTTTAGGTGGAATGTGTAGTTACAGAAGCAGGAAGGTTGGTGGAATTAGTGGTGGAAAGATAAGTAATTCTCCTCTGGTGTCATCTCTTCTCTCTGTTAAGTGGGAGGCAGTTATCAGCAATGTTGGGGCTATGGAGAGTGAAAGGGAAAAGGATGTTAGACATATGAAAGTTAATTTAGTAGAGAAGTGTATTAATGTATTGCTTGGCCATTTTAAGTGATTGATCATAATTTTGAAATGAATCTACTCAGCATGATTGCATGATTTTTCTCTAGCAACAGTCACCTACTTGAGCAGGCACAGAATAAGAGAATAAGTAACAAATTGGATTGGGGCTTTACCAGGTGAGTTCAACAAGGTAATTGGACCAAGGGAGTTTAAGGTAGGCATTAATGCTAGAAAATGGATTCTAAACTTGGTAAGGCAGGGAGCAAATGCTTGTGGGGGCTCCTTGATGACTTTAAAAGAATAGAAAGTAATTGACTTTTTCATCTGTGAGGTCCAGATTCCAAGTCTAAGTCATTAGCTGCCTGGATGCTAGAAGTCCAGTATGCATCCCTATTTATCTTTTACTTTTTTTGTTAAGGTTTTATTTTATCACTTCTCTCTTTTAAGAGACCCAGGTTAAAATTTTATTTTTCGCCTGCAAAAGCAATCTTAAGGATATCTGAGCCTTATCCTTTGAGAAAGGAAAGCAAGGAGCAGCTGGGGATTTTGTGCAGGAACCTTTGAGGTGAAGAATGCAGAGCAGGTTTCAGAGCAGTATGCTAAGGAAAGTGCAGGCCCCTCCATGCCACCAAATTGCCTTTTTAAAATATAAGTCTGCCTATTACCCTCCTTCTTCAAGAAGTAATCATTGGTTCCCCAGATCTATAAGGTGATATGTGTAAACTGGCCATAACTTATTGCTTTTTTTTTTTTAACGTTGTATTCTGTCACTCCACCTTTAGCCAGTCTGGTCTGGGAATACTTGTGTTTACTGAGCTTTGCTGTTTCTGTCAACATGTGTGTATGGGAGAGAGGGGCAGGTTTGAATAATGAAGCTGTTTATAGATACTGAAGGACTGAAAGGGAAACTACTGTGAAGGCATTGCTCATCACCAACACTGTTTATATTTAATTACCATATGTTTGGTTATGTATAACATTGGTATCAGATTAATTTAGTTATATGTAATTATGACCCCCATATATGTATAGTCATCTTTCTATTCATATAACATAGTTGTTTACCACGTTAAAGTATTGGCAGGAACATTCACTAGGACTATAATGAAATTTTTGTTGTACAAGTGGATATAAATTTTCTTAAATTGAATCCAGGATCAAATTGCTTTATGTATTAGAGTATTATATCAGCCCCAAATTTAACATCAGAAAAACTTTTTTAAAGAAAGATCTTTAAAATCAGAAAAATTTTTAACCCAAATACTTTAGTCATAAACTAATCTTAAAAATATAGTACTTAATTTATATATCTTGGAGTTCGTTTAAGAATGAGTTTGGGGTTTTTTAATCTCTTTAAAATTGTATGATGCTTTAACAACTTGGTAACAATAGAGAATTCATTCAAATCTTGCATACCTTTTCATCTACATTCCCAACTAAATTTGATGTTGGTTCCTTTCATTTTTTACCTAGTGTACTTTGTATTCCAGTTATACAGAGTTTTTCAGAAAAATCTCTTCCTACTCCCTCAGAATGCTTTTTGAATACATGTGTACTTTTCTTGCTGTGTTAATTGTGTGCCTAAATATGTAAATGTTGTCTGTATACATATGTATATGAGAGATACATTTTAATGTGCTAGCTATTATAGTTGAGTGTGATAGTATTAGATACTTAGCTGAATAAAGTTTTTTTCAAAGCTATTCCTTCATTGAAATTTTTTTCCCATTGCCCCCCTCCCCCCTCCCTTTTTTTTTTTTTAACTTAGGCTAAGAGTTAATGAAATATTTACTGATATGTTTATTGTTTTTGAAACAGGTATCGATTAAGGAACAAAAAGATCAATGCAACTGTAAGAACATTTCCTCTGCTAAATAAAGTTGGTGTAAACAACACTGTCACAACCACAGCCGGAAATGTCATTTCTGTCATAGGAAGTACTGAAACAACGGGGAAAATTGTTCCAAGTACAAACGGAATTTCAAATGCAGAAAACAGTGTTTCCCAGCTAATTCCACGTAGTACTGACAGTACATTAAGAGCTCTGGAGACTGTGAAGAAAGTGGGGAAGGTTGGCACCAATGGTCAGAATGCTGCTGGGCCTTCTGCAGAGTCTGTAACTGAAAAGTAAGTAGTAGGTAAAAATGTTTACATGAGTAATTTAGCCTTTTTATAATTCCCTGAGTATTTTTATTTATCCCGAGGGAAAGCAGGTAATCAGAATTTTTATGCAGATTATTTCATGTAGTAGAGATAGCACTAAATACCAAACAAATTTGAGTTCTAGGCCTGGCTCTGCAGTTGAATAGCCCTCTGACCTTGGAAATTCACTTCAACTATGGGTGTTTTCTTCAACTGTAAGCTGAAGAAGTTGAACCAAAATTGAGTTTTTCACAACTTATTTCCTTGAACTTTAGGATTGAGCCCATAGAGGTGCCAGAAAGGAACTAAGTAGAAACCTAAGCAGGTGAGATGCTTGAGCCTCCAGCCCCTGTTTCGATTAGAACAGTTCCACTTAGTGCTCTGTAATGGTGGGTAGTTGTTAAGAGAGAAATCTTTGAAGCCAGATTCTGTGGGTTCATTTTGGCTCACTCTTCTCTAGCTGTTTGATCTTAGGCCAGTTACTTAATCTGTCTTCTTCAGTTTATTCATCCATAAAATTGATATAATGACACTACCTACCTCATATGTTGATTGTGAGAACTGAATGACTTCATACTGTAGTATGCTTTGATTAGTGCCTGCTGCATAGCACTCACTAAGTATCTGCATCTGTTATTATTGTTATTGTTTGGGGTTTCAGCATAAGACGTACTTTGGTATGAAGGTTTTGCTACTTTAAGAAAAAATTTTTTAAACTTTCAGATTATCTGAAAAGTTACTGTCACCTGTAATGTCTCAGGCTTTTGTATTCTTTTAGTGGCTTAAAGTCTGAGGTAAAACATATTCAGATTATGTTGCCCATAAATAGTCTGTCAGTATCTATTGTATGGCTTATAGGGAAAAAGCATTATGTTAGGCACACAGTAAATTACTAGTGATTTCAAATAATGAATGGATAGGTAGACATTTATACTGCAATTAGCATGTGATAGGGAAATTTGTTTATTAAATGATTCTTATAGTCTTCCCTCAGAGAGATCTTGGAAGAGATAGAGAACATTGTCTAGTTTAGCAAATGTTACTTACACACTAATTCTGAGCCATGCTTTTGGCACTCTTGAAAATACATGAGATGTATATCTGTGCCTTTAAGAAACTTATGACATAATGGGGGAGACAGCATTTACAAAAGTGAAGCAGTATTGGACTTGGATCAAGGAACAGGAAAATATATTGCTGGGAGAAGTATAGTAAGAAATAGGTGTGTAGCTTGGCACCAGATTATGGAAACTTTGTGTTAAACATGCTTAGGAAATGGGCTTTTGAAAGATTTTGGCAAGGTAAAGTTGTAAAACCATAATGTCACTCAGCCGTGGAAGACTAGGGTACTAGCACATCCTGCAATATGGATGAACCTTGCAAACATTATGGTCAGTGAAAAGCTAGATACAGAAGCCGTTAGGGTAGAATTCTGTTTATGTGAATGACCAGAATAGGCGAATCCATAGGAGACAGAAAGTAGATAAGTAGTCGCTAGAGGCTATGGCTGGGGGAACAAGGGAATGGGAAATGGATGCTAATGAATACAGGTTTCTTTGAGAGGTGATGAAAATGCTTCTGCAGAAAAAGATAATGGTGATGGATGCATAACCTTGAGAACACAGAAATCACTGAATTGTATATACTTTGCAAGGGTGAATTATATCTCAGTGTTTAAAAACTTTCAAAATAAGAAAATCTAAGTAAATAAATCATTCATTGATTCAAAAATTATAGCTCTTCTACTGTGTGCCAAATATTGGCATAGTTAATGAAAATGAACTAAATATACTCCCTGCCTCTAAGTGTCTTCCAATGTAGTTTGGGAAACAGATATAAACAGATATAATATATTCTGAAAGGTACTGCAGTGGAGTTGTGTTTCAGGTGTTAATAAAATACAAAAAATACCAATAATTCTGTCTGAAGTTAACTGTGGAAAATTTTTTAGCGGTGAGGTAATGACACCTGAACCATTCAAAAAGTATGACTAGTTAGGAAGGAAGGGTCTTGTCAATGGAAAAAGCAGCTCGGACAAAAGCATGTAGGTAAGAGGGGCTGCAAGGAGATCAAACTGGTCAGTCCTAAAGGAAATCAGTCCTGAATATTCACTAGATGGACTGATGCTGAAGCTGAAACTCCAGTACTTTGGCACATGATGCGAAGAACTGATTCATTGGAAAAGACCTTGAGGCTGGCAAAGATTGAAGGCAGGGGAAGGGGACAGCAGAGTATGAGATGGTTGTATGGCACCACCAGCTCGATGGACATGAGTTTCAGCCAGCTCCGGGAGTTGGTGATAAACAGGAAAGCCTGGTGTGCTGCAGTCCATGGGTTCGCAAGGAGTTGGACACGACTGAGCGACCGAACTGAAGAGAGTCTATTGTGAAAGAGAGCCTGGAATCCTGAAATTCATCTAGGATGTAGCTATAGTAACCTAGTCTGGCCAGAATGAGATCGAAAGTTAGATTTTTCCTTAAATCTGAATTTTTTGGATTGCTTGCATGATCTCATATTGCTTTGAACCTTGTCATCTAGAACCAGACATCCTGGAATGTGGAGTCAAGTGGGCCTTAGGAAGCATCATTATGAACAAAGCTAGTGGAGATGATGGAATTCCAGTTGAGCTATTTCAAATCCTAAAAGAGGATTCTGTTAAAGGGCTGCACTCAGTATGCCAGCAGATTTGGAAAACTCAGCAGTGGCCACAACTGGAAAAGGTCAGTTTTCATTCCAATCCCCAAAAAAGACAATGCCAGAGAATGTTCAAACTACCATGCAATTGCACTCATCTCACATGCTAGCAAAGTAATGCTCAAAATTCTCCAAGCAAGGCTTCAACAGTATGTGAACTGTGAACTTCCAGATTTTCAAGCTGGATTTAGAAAAAGTAGAGAAACCAGAGATCAAACTGCCAATATCCATTGGATCAGAAAAGCAAGAGCGTTTCAGAAAAATGTCTATTACTGCTTCATTGACTACGTCAAAAGTCTTTGACTGTGTGGATCCAGCAAACTGGAAAATTCTTAAAAGAGATGGGAATACCAGACCACCTTACCTGCCTCCTGAGAAATCTGTATGCAGGTTAAGAGGCAACAGTTAGAACTGGACATGAAACAACAGACTGGTTCCAAATTGGGAAAGGAGTATGTCAAGGTTGGATATTGTCACCTTGCTTATTTAACTTCTATGCAGAGTACATCATGTGAAATGGCAGGCTGGATGAAGCACAAACTGGAATCTATAAGATTGCCAGGAGAAATATCAATAACCTCAGATATGCAGATGACACCACCCTTATCGCAGAAAGCGAAGAGCTAAAGACCCTCTTGATGAAAGAGGAGAGTGAGAACTCTACTAACTCTCTAACTCTTGGCTTAGAACTCAACATTCCAAAAACTCACTTCATGGCAAGTAGATGGGGAAACAATGGCTACAGTGACAGACTTTATTTTTGGGGGCTCCAAAATCACTGCAGATGGTGACTGCAGCCATGAAATTAAAAGACACTTGCTCCTTGGAAGACAAGTTATGACCAACCTAGACAGCATATTAAAAAGCAGAGACATTACTTTGCCAGTGAAGGTCCATCTAGTCAAGGCTATGGTTTTTCCAGTGGTCATGTATGGATCTAAGAGTTGGACTATAAAGAAAGTTGAGTGCCGAAGAATGGATGCTTTTGAAGTGTGGTGTGTGGAGAAGACCCATGAGAGTCCCTTGGACTGCAAGGAGATCCAACCAGTCCATCCTAAAGGAGATCAGTCCTGGGTGTTCATTGGAGGGACTGATGTTGAAGCTGAAACTCCAGTTCTTTGGCCACCTCATGTGAAGAGTTGACTCATTGGAAAAGACCCTGATCCTGGGAAGGATTTAGGGCAGGAGGAGAAAGGGACGACAGAGGATGAGATGGCTGGATGGCATCACCGACCCATTGGACATGAGTTTGGGTAAACTCCGGGAGTTGGTGATACACAGGGAGGCCTGGCATGAGGCGATTCATGGGGTCGCAAAGAATTGGACACAACTGAGTGACTGAACTGATGGGACCAGATGACATGATCTTAGTTTTTTGAATGTTGAGTTTTTAAGCCAACTTTTTCATTCTCCTCTTTCACTTTCACTAAGAGGCTCCTTAGTTCTTCGCTTTCTGCCATAAGGGTGGTGTCATCTGCGTATCTGAGGTTATTGCTGTTTCTCCTGGCATTCTTGATTCCAGTTTGTGCTTCATCCAGCCTGGCATTTTGCATGATGTACTCTGCATATAAATTAAATAAGCTTCCAAGATTAGGTTATAAAAGATTGTGACCCTGCTGCTCTTCCCAATATAATTGGAATATTCAGTCCTGAATATTCATTGGAAGGACTGATGCTGAAGCTGAAACTCCAAAGCTTTGGCCACATGATATGGAGAACTGACTCATTTGAAAAGACTTTGATGCTGGGAAAGATTGAAGGCGGGAAGAGGATGGCTTTACCGACTCAATGGACATGAATTTTGAGTAGGCTCCAGGAATTGGTGATGGACAGGGAAGCCTGGCATGCTGCAGTCCATGGGGTCACAAATAGTGTGACCCAACTAAGTGACTGAACTGACTTACTATGGTTATGAGGAAATCCTAATTATTTTCCTTCTTGCCTGTACTGAACTTCAAAGAGTAAGCCCAGCACTAAAATACCTTTAACATCTAAGCCGTTTGTACTTAAACTCTTCTTATCTACAATTTCTTAGTTATTTTTTACATTTTGATACACAAATACACATAAAAATAAGCATCTTCTAGATTAATCTCAGCTAGACTTAAAGGCATCCCATATTCCTTGTTTTTTATACTGTTGCTTTAATAGGGCTTCTCTAGTTTGAGAAGAACCCTCTAATGAAGTTGAGATGCAGTGTATTGAATTCCTGCATCATTAACAAGATCTTTTTCTTCAGTTACCACATACCTTTTCTCTGCAAGAGTTTGAGTTCTTCAGAGGGTGTAAGAAGCCATGGTAAGATCCTCTGGAACTGATAAGGTGGTAACTCAACAACAAAAAATTGTGTTTTTTTTTTTAATTTTAAAGAGAGCTTGTGTGTTTTGCATCAGTTTAATGAGTAACCATTTTATTGGTATTCTGTTTGTCCAGCAGATATTTACTGACTACCTACTATGTGGCAGGATCTTTTCCATTTGTCCAACAAATACTTACCGAGTGCCTTCTATATGCCCCAAACTGTTTACGGTCCTAGGGATCTAGCAGTTAAAAAAATGGACAAAAATTGCCTTTCTTCATTAAGGTTACATTTCAGTTAATCTTAACTCTTAATAGAACAGTTCTACCTGGAATTTGTGTTTTTTGTTTTTATTTTTTACCTTCACCAAAATAATGAGATCTTTTACTATCATCTTGTGAGCTAACAGTGTAAGGTAGCAGTGAAATTCATTGCCTTATTTGTCACCTGAAAAACCTGAAGTGTTGTCTGTCAATGGTCACTATATAATTTTATGAAAAATTCCTACTGAGGAAGACTTAACTGACATAGGTAGTGATTTATCCTTTGCCTTTGTTAAATTTTCTCTCTAGTAAAATTGGCTCTCCACCCAAGACTCCTGTAAGTAATGTAGTGGCTACCTCAGCTGGGCCCAATAATGCTGGAACAGAGCTGAATTCTGTGCCTCCAAAATCCAGCCCATTTATCACTAGAGTACCAGTATATCCTCAGCATTCTGAAAACATTCAGTATTTTCAAGATCCAAGAACTCAGATACCCTTTGAAGTCCCACAGTACCCCCAGACTGGTAAGTGATTTTAGATAATTCTAAGAAAAAGAAACTAAAATAATAGCATTTGTTGTAATAAATTAGTGAGTCATTTATATCTATCTAGAATATCTACATTAAAAAATTAATCCTTTGGACTGCATGACCCTTAAGTTTTCTTCCTGTCTTAAGAATCTGTGATTCTACATACCAATATTTTTAAGATTTCTCATTCCTATGAATCAAATATGGGGTTCATGGATGAGCATTAGTGAGTTTTGTATATCCTCTGAAATAATGTACTAAATGTTTGGTTTATATACACTTAAAGTATAATTTTGGAAAGACAGCACACAGCTTATATAGATTATGAAGGATGTCTTTAAACTGTGCTCCCCAAAGGGTTAAGAATCAATGATCTAACCAAAATCTGTGGCAATACATGCCCTCGAAGTCAATTTCCCAGGCATCTGTTAATAGTTCATTGTATAAGGAGCAGTTTAACAAAATGTTGAATGTTAAGGATTTTCATATAGTGGTGTCTTGAAAGCATGTAGTGTCTTTCTAATACAGGGGTAACTAAAATTCAGAACTTAATGTTATTTTCTCACATTAAAGGCTGCTTTAGATTTAAGCCATTATAAGATGTTAAATTTTACTAAAATTACATTAAATATTCCTCTTTCCAATTTTCAAGGATACTACCCACCACCTCCAACGGTACCAGCTGGTGTGGCTCCCTGTGTTCCTCGCTTTGTGAGGTCCAATAATGTTCCAGAGTCCTCTCTCCCACCTGCTTCCATGCCATATGCCGATCATTACAGTACATTTTCCCCTCGAGATCGAATGAATTCTTCTCCTTACCAACCTCCTCCTCCGCAGCCGTATGGACCAGTTCCTCCAGTACCTTCTGGAATGTATGCTCCTGTGTATGACAGCAGGCGCATCTGGCGCCCACCTATGTACCAACGAGATGACATTATTAGAAGCAATTCTTTACCTCCAATGGATGTGATGCACTCGTCTGTGTATCAGACGTCTTTGCGGGAAAGATATAACTCATTAGATGGGTATTATTCAGTGGCTTGTCAGCCACCAAGTGAGCCAAGGACAACTGTGCCTTTACCAAGGGTAAGTGATAATGGAGCTAGGAATGCTAGTACAGCACAGTGGTGAAGAGTCTAGTGTCTGATGTTACTACAATTGGGTATATCCTTGCTCCTCCCTTTACTAATTGTGTAATTTAATGGAATTTACTTGACTTCTCTATGTCAGTTTTTTCACATTTGGTGGAAATAATAGTAGTACCTACCTCATAAGGCTGTTGTGAGGATTAAATCAGAAAAAGCTCTTAGACTTGGACCTGATGCATATACATGCTCAATAAATGTTATGTTTGGATACGAAACTGGTCAGAAAGTAAAAAGGAATCTTCAAGATACCAAGACAGGGCCTGTTTTTACTATCCCCACATATATTCATATGATTTTCCTAAACCAGAAAAGTGAGTGCTCAGATTTTACTCTTAACATTATTTAAACCCTTTCGTTTAAGTGTATGGAGAATAGGCTAGGGGGACTTCCCTTCTGCATTCTTTTTTGTCCCAACAGTATAATAATGTTCACATTATTTCCACAGAGCATAGTTAAAATTTTATTTACTGCTCCCTAGATGATTAAGATTGTTTCTTTTATCCCCCCTTAGGAACCTTGTGGTCATTTGAAGACCAGTTGCGAGGAGCAGATAAGAAGAAAGCCAGAGCAGTGGGCACAGTACCACACTCAGAAAGCACCTCTTGTCTCTTCAACTCTTCCTGTGGCGACACAGTCACCAACGCCACCTTCTCCTCTATTCAGTGTAGACTTCCGCTCTGATGTAAGGAAGAAAGGTTTTAACCACTCGACGTTGCAGGGATAGGTCAGACAACCGACTTCAGAGCACTCATCCAAGCTAGGGTTAGCTGTGTTGGATATTTTGCATCGGTTCGGTGGCAGTTGAGTTTAATTCAATAAACATTGAGTATGTAAGCGCCATGGCCAGGCATTGTGACACACTGAAGACCGCTAACAAATCACAGTCCTTTTCAACCAAGAATTCAAGTCTTTCCAGCAATATAGTTCTTTTTTTTTTATAGATTTTATTGATAAATAAGATTTATACCCACCATTTATTGAGCACTTACTTGGCCAGGCACTGTGCTAAGCATTTACATAATGTTATTTAATTCTTGCAAAATCCTTAGGGGGCAGGTATTACCATATTTTACAGGTTAGGAATCCTACTCAGAGAAGTTAAGTAATTTGCCCAAGTAATAAATTCAGCCTATAAATAGCTTGGATTTGAATTCTGGTCTGTCTGAGGCATTTCTTCCCTACTCTACAAGAAGTGCAGAAATGCCTACTATATTATTCATGGTGTTTTAAATCACTGTTAATTATTGTTCTTATCATTTCAAGATAGGTTTTGCACTAGGATTGTTTTAATGTACCCTGTTTTCCATACTGTTATATTTAGAGCAAACCGTTAATTTTTCTTTGATTCATCTGGTTTATTTCCCTATCCCTAGAGATACTAATAAAAAAATTTTTTTCTAACCTTTTCATTAAATTCAAAAAATTTCAACCTGTGCCAAAGGAGGATAGTAATAAACTCCATGTACCCATTACACAATTACCAACTCAGCCAATCTTGTTTCATTTGTAGCCCTTCCTACTGGAAGTAGGAAGTAATCCTAGACATCTTATTTTTCCACCCGTAACTATTAAATTTTTAAAGTAGACATCATATTTTTCAAAAATCCTGGATAGCATATTTTTCCATCCATAAATTTGAATTTTTAAATTCATCTTCCCAGTCCCTTTGTCAGATCCTCAGGCTGGGAAGCCTGACCTGGAGGCCAGAATCTTTACAATAGTGGGAGAACTTCTTTGGTATTATTGTTAACCAGTTTGTGGGTCACTCATCTGGCTGGAATTTGATTTTATTGTGATTGTACCCTTCCTACCACGTTGCTGTGGTTTCTCCTTTGTCTTTGGAGGTGTAAGGTATCTTTTTTTCATGGGTTCTGACATCCTCCAGTTGATGTTTGTTTAACACCTAGTTGCAATTTCAGTGCTCTCGCAGGAGGAGATAAGCGCATGTCCTTCTACTCTGCCATCTTGAATCAATACCGATCCAAATTTATCTCATCAAAATTAGACTTCTTCAAAGCAGCTAACCATCTTGAGAAGAGTGTTGCCACTTGCTTAATACGAAAATGTATTTCTATGTATGTGTTTATGTATGTGTGTGTTTTCTTTTGCTTTTTTTCATTTTTTGGAGCACTTTGTACCATGTTAGAGGCATGCTGTAAATTGTTTATTGTTCTGGGTAGTGTCATTCTGGGGTTCCTTATGAGTTCTTAAAGGACAAAGTGAAAAAAAGAAGGCATTCTGTTTCCTATTAAGATGTAATATAAATACGTGCTCTTTGTAACTTATTACAGTTTTTATATTAGTTATTGAATGTTTAATTATTCACTATAAAGTGCCGTGAATTCTATAATAGTTACTTTATAATAGTTACAAGTTTGTAATTTAAATTTCTTATCAATTGCTTTAGCTTTTATTTTTTTTTTCTTTTTTTAACCAGTTCTCTGAAAGTGTGAGTGGCACAAAATTTGAAGAAGATCATCTTTCCCATTATTCTCCCTGGTCTTGTGGTACCATCGGTTCTTGTATAAATGCCATTGACTCAGAGCCCAGAGATGTGATTGCTAATTCAAATGCGGTATTAATGGTATGATTTGAGGGGCAAGGGTTATGCATGTTGATTCAAATCTTAGAATGATTGAAAGCTTTCGTCTTCATTTTGTTGCTATATACAGTAACTCATCTGTAAGCAGCAGTTATATTTAGGTAAGTCTGAAATAAATTGCACCTAGTGTTTAAATTATTTGAACATAGTGGAGTGTTTTAAAAATAGATGTTGGGTTATCACTGAGATAGAGATAGAGTTAATGTTAAATTTACAAGAGAAACTAATTTCATGTTTTTTGAAAGCATTTACTAGCTGAGGTAATTGCCCACAATCTATCATCTTTTATTTATATAGGACCTGGACAGTGGGGATGTTAAGAGAAGAGTGCATTTATTTGAAACTCAGAGAAGGACAAAAGAAGAAGATCCAATAATTCCTTTTAGTGATGGACCTATCATCTCAAAATGGGGTGCGATTTCTAGATCTTCCCGTACTGGTTACCATACCACAGACCCTGTCCAGGCCACTGCTTCCCAAGGAAGTGCAACCAAGCCCATCAGTGTATCAGGTAATCTGTATCATTCACACTCCACCTGGTATGTTCTAGCACTGTGCTTTATAATCCTCACTCTATTATGTATAGAACATGTCTCTCCATTTAACAACCACTGTAAACCTAGAGTTAAATGGCTTAGCCGGGAGAGCATGGCTAGTTAGATAAATGTGGGGTTTTTTTGGAAAGTATACATTCACATCTATATCTAATTTTTCATTTTTCTGGTCATTGTTTCTTTCTGCAGATTATGTCCCTTATGTCAATGCTGTTGATTCAAGGTGGAGTTCATATGGTAATGAGGCTACATCATCAGCACATTATATTGAACGGTAACGTTGCTCTTAATTCTTTAGGATTCTCTATTCTCAGACTTGTCTATATTCCCAGAGTACAGATTGAAGTCCCAGTTATTCATGAACTGTGCTTTGCTAGTTTTAACTGTGTAATGAATTTCTGAAGAAAGTTTACATCTGGAATAATGATTGAAACTTTCAGGGTTGATCTGTTATGTAAAACATATATAGTATATAGTTATTATATAGTCACTACTTCTTTAGTTGCTTCATTTTGTAACAGTAAACATATTTCTCTTTAAAGGGACAGATTCATTGTTACCGATTTATCTGGTCATAGAAAGCATTCCAGTACTGGAGACCTTTTGAGCATTGAACTTCAGCAGGTAGGCTCTGTGTCAGTCAGATTTGAGTTTATTTTTTAAAAAAGAATGACATTTAAATGCTAAAGGCTGGAAGCTGACTCCTTTGTTTTTCCCCCTCTAGGCCAAGAGTAACTCATTGCTTCTTCAGAGGGAGGCCAATGCTCTGGCTATGCAACAGAAGTGGAATTCCCTGGATGAAGGCCGTCACCTCACGTTAAATCTTCTAAGCAAGGAAATTGAGCTGAGAAATGGAGAGGTAAGGACACTGACCCTCTCAGCTTCATCCCTAGTATATTTGCTGTTTGCTGTTGCTGCATGTTGTTTTATGCCATTGTTTAGTGCATTTTATGCCATTATTTAGCATGGCTTTTTCTGGTGGATGATTGCTTTTAAAATGTAACAGTAGCAATAAAATTGTAATCCCAGATTTCTTTTCTTTTATCAGTCATTGAGATTCCCCATTTTAATTTAAAAGGGAAGCCCCAGTGTCCACAGATAGGAAATCAGTATTTTTCTTAATTACAGAGTGATTATACAGAAGATGCAGCTGATACTAAGCCTGATAGGGATATTGAGTTAGAGCTGTCAGCACTTGATACTGATGAACCTGATGGACAAGGTGAACAGATTGAAGTAAGTACCACAATTAGATATCCAGGAGGCTTTACTCTATTGGAAATTAAAGTACAGAACACATTCCTCCTGAAGGATTAACATTTCATTTTCGTAGGAGATCCTGGACATACAGCTTGGTATCAGTTCTCAGAATGATCAGTTGCTGAATGGAACAGCAGTAGAGAATGGGCATCCAGTCCAGCAGCACCAAGAGGAGCCTCTGGAGCAGAAGAGACAGAGTTTAGGTGAAGACCGTGTGATTCTGTGAGTGTTAGACGTAAGATTCATAACCACTGGGCATAAGCCATGAATATTTAAAGAGAAATAGATGCACCATTAAATTCGTTTTCACTTTTATCCTATGAGGGGAAAACCTTATGTAATAAGGCAATGATTTGGTGAGTCTGGATTTTCAGGAGAGCAGAGGTAAATTTGAGCTAGCAAAGTGCTCCATGTTAGTAGCTTGAAACTTGCTTTTTATTGGGATCAGTGTTTATTTTTATACTTCAGCGTCAGGCGGATGAGATGGTTGGATGTCATCACTGACATCGGACATGAATTTGAGCAAACTCAGGGAGATACTGAAGGACAGGGAGGCCTGTGTACTGCGGCCCATGTGGTCACAAAGAGTCAGACATGACTTAGCAACTGAGCAACAATCAGGTTATACTGCCTCTGTCTGATAGGCAAGCATCAAAACTACAAAATGGAGAATTAAAACCTAAATCAAGGATTTCCCTTTTTAAAAATCATGTTAGGATATTCTTGATCTTTAGTATAATTACTGCCAAAAATATGGGTTTATCTTGAACTTGATAGTTTGTTGGTCTTAAATTAACCAATCTTCTAATTTTTTATTATAATTTTTGGAAAATGGGATTTTTTTAAGTGACTTCTGATACGTTTTAGTGAAAAAGGCATGCTGTTTTAGGGGCTCTTAAAGTGTGTTACAGCTTTTATTCAGCATGCATGGTTCCTCTTAAAAGTTTTCACTTAAAGCTAATTTGTTTTCAATGTCATTTATTTTCTCCCAGGGAAGAGCAAAAAACAGTTCTGCCGGTAACTTCTTGCTTTAGCCAGCCACTCCCAGTGTCCATCAGCAATGCGAGTGGCCTGCCCATCACCACATCTGTCAGTGTTGGCAACCTCATTCTGAAAACCCATGTTATGTCTGAAGATAAAAACGACTTTTTAAAATCTGTTGCAAATGGGAAGATGGTTAATAGCTGAAAGGAGGTTCATCTTTCAAATTTGTGACCATACCATGGAAGCATTTACACTAGCTTTTTATATATATAATATATATTATATAATGTATATTTTTTTTAAAAAAAAGATATTACTGGGGGCATCCATTTCCTGTGGACTCTTTGATACTTCAAGCCCTCTTGCATTAGCATTATGAAAAAAAGAAAATTTACTTTACTAGGGTAACATGTTCACTTTCCAGAAGTGATTGGAATTTGGACATTTAACTTAAGCTTCAAGCAGCTTTTTATGAGTTTGTAGCAATCCGGTGCAGTAACTGAGCCATTTCCTATTTTAAATGGCTTCTATAGAAAATTAACAACTCAGTTATTAAACTAGCAGGATCCTACAATGATACATCTAGTGAAAGTAGACTTAATTAACTTATTTATTTCTATTTTATGTTTCACTGAGAGAAATTTCCATCTCATTCCAGCTGCTTTATTTATCTTTTTCATGGGACTTTGCATGGATTTTTTTTTCCTCTTATTATTATTTTTTTTTAAATTTTGAAGAGTGGAGTTAGATGTTCTTACCATAGAATTTTACAGGGTTATATACTAGCTTTCTTTACTGCATTATATGTAGGAGTGTGGTGCAGTGCTTTTATCTGTAGCATTTAACTTTTTTTTCAATTTTCCATTTTTCAAGAATAGTTTCTGCTTTGTTAATATTTATACACAGGCTACTTGTTGAAGTAAGTAATTAAATATATAACCAAGTGCCTAAGTCTTTCAGCTGATGTACTAGATATTAAATTCTCCTAAGTTATGCAGAATCGTTTTTACAATTTTGATAAATTATGCACTAATGTAATGGCAGTTTTTTAAAATGCAGATTTAAGCCTGTACATTATTGAATCTGATGACTTGGCAAAAGAATCAGGTGCTTTCAGCTTTTTTGAGAAAACCCTGTATGTAGCGTTTGCACTGACTAACAAGATGGTATTGCTGGGTTTTTAATTTAAACTAATTAATTTGGATGTTCATTGCATTATCTTGGTTAAATATTGTTTATTGTTACTTCATGTTGGGGTTTAATTTTCCTTGTTTTCTGACTGTTAGGTTGATAAGACTATGAACCATGTAATAATAGAATATTGGCTAACCTTTGTTCATACTTAAAAACATGAATGATTGCTGCCCTGCTAAAATGTGACTGAAAAGTGTTTTGACTTGGCATCTGAAAGTACGCAGTATGTTCAACCAGCTGTGCTCCAGATTTGTGGGAGATATTTTACTGAAACCTAAATTTCAGTCAACATTTGAAAACCAAAGCTGGGCATTCCTTCCTGGTGATCTTACCTATAGTTTGTGTCTTTGTTTTTCCTCCTCTTATTTCTTTAAGATTAGTTTGACTTTTATTATTATTTTTTAATTAACTTCTGTGAAGTTGTTTACTCTGAAAATTGTACTGGAATATTTTAAGCCAAGCTGATCTTTCACCAGGTGTACTGTATGTAAGGGCTTTTCCTGCTAGCAAGATGCTTAAACAGGATCATGTTATTGGTCGTCTGAGCTATTTAGTTGTTTTACAAAACCACAGCATTGTATCAGATAAGATTTTGATAAAAAGTTTTGTGCACATTTCCAGGGGCGGGAGGGTTGACATTTCCCTGAAATTTCTTGATCAGAATGAGTAAATAGTGGTGTTTGATACCTGTCTTAATGAACATGCTCATAAGGTGACTGATAAGTTGTAAATATACCTGAGAAACAAAGGGGTAGTTTTGATATTCTGGTGTCAGTATGGAAGATCTTACACATTTATTTAATACCCAGATGTATGAAGATGTTTGTTTGTAGCATAACAGCACAGTAGCCTTGACTTAGTTTTCTTTGGTTAGTACTGTACCTTTTTGCCATGGCCAGTGCCCCTGTCCCTACAAAGACATTTTATTTATTTCACTCTGTAACCTGAAATGAATAGGAACAAGAGTTTTAAACCATGTTACATTAACTTATTTCCGACATTATGAATTAGCCTAGGATATTACAGGAACGTGATTGTTATATAATTTATATCAGAACCTTTCTATAAAATATGCGCTTATTACATTTGAAATGCTTCCAATGTACTTTATTTGCTGTTTGTATTTCCAAAAAGGATATGCAAACCAGTATGTCTATTTCATGGATATTTAAATAGTGAGATCTTCCATGTTGAAGGTAATGTATTTTTTTTTAAGATTTTAAAATTGCTATTTTGTTACAAAATAGAGACCTATTAACAGTTTGAGAGCTCCTTATGTGCCCTCAGGGAAAGAACCCTCTGTGCAACAGAACTACGCAAAACATCTTCAGCACGTTCTGAGGGTGAATATATACTACATAAATTGATCTTGTGTATTTAACCTTATCTTTTTAATTTTAAAATTGAAGTTTTGAAACTTGGTTGTGCTCTGCTGGAGGGGGTTGGGATAAACTGCTTAGGTGTTTGCCTACTTGTCCAGTGAAATTACATTTGCATCAGTGTATGTATATACCTGCCAACTTTATTGGTATGTCTCAGAACATTTATATTAAAATAATGCTTGTCTTGCAGCAGGTGATCCCATAAAACAATAATTCCCTGTTCTTAAAAACTTACTCTCTTCCTCACTAACAACATAGGAATTGTTTCTGTGTGGGGATGATTCTGTATTGCATCCTTTATGTAGTGACCATCTTCTGTTTCTCATGGCGTGAAGTAAATGTGTAGTAAAGACATTGGTTCTCTGCCACTTGAGAAGAAAGAGCAGTTTATCTGATCCTTCTTCTGAAAGGTACCTAATGGTATCATAGAGGAAAAAAATCACAAATCAGACCTAGGGTGTGACTTTTATATTGGGGGTATTCCCCGTCATTTGACGCTTTTACCAACATGTTTATGGTGTACATATATTTGAAATCAAAAGATATAAAGCAATAGGAGAGGAAGTTTGTAATGTCAGCTAAACTGCATATGTGCTGTGTGGTCTAATTAGGAAAAAATAGTCTGAGGTCTGGAAAGTGGGAAAATGGTGGGGGTTTTTTGTTTTGACTTTTTGTGTTTTTTAAAACTTCTGAGTCACATTCTGAGTTCCATGTGCCTCATTCAGATACTGTGATGTAGCATCAATAGTTCTTTCCTTATGGTCCCATCTTATCTCACGAATCCTGACAAAGTTACTGAAGTATTTTGTCTAGTTGGTACCTGAACAAAGCAGATTCCTTTGCTTTCCTGCCATGACTTACTTTCAATACCATCTAATAAACCAGCATCACGCATGAAAGTTGTGCATCATAATTTTCAAGAGGAGGTTCTTCGGTGGGTCTGTAGCACTGATACTTTTCCTAGTAGCTGTTTACTTTCAGAATAATAAACGAAACCTCCTATACTAGAAATGAAATTGTATATTTGTGTGGATCTGGTCACTTTCAACTCAAATTTCAAGTTGATTCTAAGTTTATAAAGCACATCTCAATTTTGTATGCTGCTTTGAGAAAATTACAGGATGCACAATGATTTGTAGGGATTTAAAATGGGATCATTTAAACATTTGAAAATTTGTTTTAAAAACCATCTAGCTTGCTTGTGCACTTTAGATGTTAAAGCCTATGTTGTCTTGTTAACAGGCGTGGAGTTTGTAATGATCAGATTGAGCATGTGGTTTCAGCTTTGAATCCGAATATTTCTTTCCTCGTTGCTAGAGTCATTTTCTGAGCAGACTGTCACTAGGATTGGTGACGAACCATTCAAGGGGAAAGTTGCATTTGCAGCTGTGTATTGCTTTCCTGGAAGAAATTTCCTTGTGTCTTAGTGAATGAAGAGTGTTGTTGGGATCACTTGCTGTAACTCCTACATAAGAACCCCTTCTGCAAGCAGAACACAAATGCACATGCTCAAGGAGTATCTCATCTTCTGAATCAACTGAATAAATTTGCTAGTCATTCCTTTATACTAGCGGTTTCTTTGTATCCCTTTGCTGGCAAGGGAATACAAGGAGTCAAGGCCACCAATCAGAACACCCCACATTTGAGTGGAGTCCTATTTTTACTCCAAGAGCAGTTATTCCCCAAAGTCTGAAATTGGCAGTTTTTTTCTTTTTTTAAATAAAAACATTTTAAATCTCCTTAAACCAGTGGAACATAGACACTGGCTGCACTTAGTACTGCCAAAAGCCAAGGTCATTTGCATATATTCCATCAATCTGTCAAGAATTAGGCCTCACTTTATAACCCAAGGCATGGAAGTGCATGCATTCTCTTAGCTGGGCAAACAATTATACTGTAGTTGTGATACAACACATGTGGCTTTTATTTGTACTGCACATACCCACTGTACAGCCACTTGGGAGTATCGTGGTTAGCTTGCAGCAACTGCTGTCTGCATTTATACTGTTTATTGCATATTCTTTTCCCTGGAAGTGAAAGAGAAATGTTTTTTCTTGTTGCATTGATTACATTTTATAAATTTGCTTAGCTGGAAAGTTTGGGAAAAGAGGCCTGTTTGTCAATTGTACAACCGATTGTGAAGCTCTAGTGTGAATATTTTTACGTCTGTATTAGACATTTTCTTTGCAAATCTATTGTTCGATTGAAATGTAAATGAAATTAAAAGATGGTGTACACCCATCATGTAAAAAGCAGGCACCATCTCTAAGATGGATTTAATGCTCATTTTTAAGGCATATACTCAGCTTCTATTTAAAACTATAATTTAAAATAATTCTGTACAATGAAATGGGGAATATATATGGGAATAAATTCTATTCCATTTATTTCAATTTGAATTTCCAAATTGTAATATTTCCCTTTGTGCTATAGAAATAGGATTAAACAGGGGAAGGCTAGGACTCATAAGGCCTGTATATGGGGGGAGGGCAGAGATGGAACAATGAGGGTTGTGATGATAGTGAATAGCAAAGAGTGAATTCTGTGTGTTTTTGCTGTAGCACTGAAGTGAAGAGATATTAGCTTTGGCTGTTCACAGAATAGAGCATCATGATTTCCAGTGTTTGAGAGAAAATTGATGGAAAAAGTTTGCAGTACTTGACATGTATTTGCATGCACAAAATAAAATTATTTGTCCACCTTAAAAGTTGTTTGTTTAGTGTCAATATTAAGTTTATGGTGCATTTTAGTTATCTTGACTTCCTTGGCAAATTTTTTGGTTTCACCAGGCTACCAGGATACTCTTTGAGATTTGAATAATCACCTGCCTCATGCATTCATCACTGGTGAGGATCTGAAAGAAGTAGATAGGCCAGGAAGGTTGAAATACTCCTTAATTCGATCAGTTACTTTATTCATTCAATGTAGAGTATTTTCTGTATGGAACATGAGGACATAGGTAATGCCAGCAGTTCACAATCTGATGGAGAAAATAGACTAAATACACAATGAATCTGAAGTAGTGTATTAAAGAAGTGTGAAGACTGTCCAGGGGAACCTTAGAATGTAACAGAGCATGGCCTCAGTGGATCTAGACACCATTTTTACTGGGCCTTGAGTAGTTTTACTCATCGACTCAACTGATGAATTTTAACCCCCTGTCTCTGCTGGTCAGTAAGGTTGAACTTCAGTGAAACAAACTAGCCCTTTCTCTTGAAGCTCTCAGCGTGGAACATGGGAAAGACACATCTGAATAACTAGCTCAGTGAGCTATTTTCTAGTATAAGGTAAATGGAAACTCCAGAAGGGAAATGGTGGGAGAAGTGGTGGTGATAGTGAGCCAGAGGAATTGCTTCTTTGAGAATTTACCTCAGGCTAGACTTCATAGGCTGAATAATACACCATCCAGACCTAAATGGGAGAAAACACCCAAGTACCCACTCTACCTTCACACCAACCCACTCTGTTTCTTAATAGTCCTTCACTGTAAATATTATGAGCCCTGTTTTATATTTAAGATGTTAAGAAACTTGCCCAAGACTTTATAACTAGAAAGTAATGGAGTCAGAATTCTGATTCAAGTCTTATTCTACCTTCCAGAGTTGGTGATGGTTGGAACCTATTTCAGCTATAAGTGTTAAACAGTGGAAGGAGTGTTTGAAGAATAGCTTAACCAACTCTTAGAGCACTTAATATGTTCCAGACACAGTTCTAAGTGCTATACGTATAACATCATCTAGGACCATTATTTTCACCATTTTACAGATGAGAAAACTGAGGCAGAGACCTTAGGGAATTTGCCCACAGTCACATAGCTAGATGAGGTAATTGGGGACCTCTGTGAAGGACACTGAATACTAAAGAGACTGTTAGGGAGTCTTGCAAGTTAGATCGAGTTGAGGTTTTAGATCACTTTGGCAGTAGTGTTAGGTGAAGCTGGAGATTGACCAGCAGGGAAACAGGTCAACAGTCTAGGTAAGAAGGGTTTAGAGGATGGCCAAAGCAAGGATGGCGGAAAAGAGATGGATTTGAAAAGTAGGAGAACATCTCCTCGTTACCATGGATTAAATCTGGCTTAGAATCCCAGACCTCATTGCTGAAAACGTCAATATTTGTGAAACAGGTGATTTTCTATAAGCCCTGGAGTGATCACTGAGATCAGGAAGAAAGGGAAGAACCATGGATAGTTGACACAAAGGAGAGGAGAGAGAGGAAACTTAGTGAAGGAAATGAAATCCCAAGAAGATTTTATTTTCTTTATAATTGATACCTATTGAAGTAATTATCATGCAGTTTAACAAAGACTTAAGTTTTTTTTTTTTATAATTGAGAAGTCCATAGTGCAGTGGTTCCAAACTTACTGTACATTGCAGTTGCCTGGGCGTCTTTAAATAAATCCCAGAGCTCAGAACACACCCCAGACCAGTTAAAACAATCTGAGGGGGTGGGATCAAGGCATTGGCACTTCTGGAGTTCCCCAGGTGTTGCCAAAGCGCAGAATGGTTGGGGCCACTGCCGTCGTGGATGAAGTGGGTTTGGAGCCTGTCTTAGCCCAAGCGCATTTGATAAATACCCATCATCAAGTGTTCAGGCCCAGATAGACTCATGCAACAAATAGGTTTTTGAGAATCTTCTGAAAACTGGGCATTAGGGATACAGGACTGAATTAGTCCCTTACTTCATGAGACTTAAGTTACAGTTTAAGTACTGTGAACAGTTTTAGATAGGGCCAACTGCCGAACATCTTAACTACATCTCTAATAAATATCTCAGATGTATTAACATGTCCAAATCTGAAACCCCCAAACTACACCTCCAAGTCTTCCCCGTTTCAGTTATTTCTCCCTTGATTACTCGTCCTAGTCCAGCAGCAAAGCCTGTCAGCCCTACCTCCAAAATAGATGCCCAGAATTTGACCACTTCTCACCACAGAGGTCCCAGTCACAGTTACCGCTGACCTGGACTGTGACAGCCTCCTCTTCTCCCTGCTTCTTGCCTCCCTTCAGTTTGTTCTCCCCACAGCAGCTAGAAAGATCAGTTAAAATGTCAGCCTGATCTCTCACTCTTGTGCCCAAAACCCTCCCAAATGCTGCTCATCTCACTCAGGATGAAAGCCAGAGCCTTTTCTTTGATACTTTACTCACTGTGCTTCAGCTGCTTTGTCTCCTGATTTCATCAACAGGCCATCCAGGCCTGCCCCCATCGTAGGGCCTTTACCCTTGCTGTCCTCTAAGGTTAGAAGGCTTTCCTGACCCCTGTCAGAATCTTCACTAGATCTCTCGCTTTCTTCAGCTCTTTGCTTAAAAGTCAACCTCACTGAAAATGAGATGAAGAGTAATGGGGGTAGAGAGTCAGAGTGCTGCTTAAAACCGATATTTTAACCCAGGAGACTGGATGAGATCAACTGAAGTTTTTTGCTTGTTTGTTTTTAAACTTGATATCCTGAAATAATTATAGATTCACAGGAATTTGCAAAAAATAATACAGAGAGGACCCATGTACTCTTCATACAGTTCTCCCAATGGTAGTCTCTTATGTAACTAGACTATAATAGCCAAATAAGGAAATTGATATTAGTCACAATCTATGGAACTTTTTTCAGATTTCACCAACTTTCACATGCATTCATTTGTGTGTGTGTTGTGTGTGTGTGTAGTTCTATTCAGTTTTATCACATGTAGGTCTATGGAACCACCACAGCTCTCGATAACAGAACTGAAAAAAACAATTGTCTGCCATCTCAGTGGTCCCTCATGTTACCTATCCCTTTATACTCATGCCCGTCCCCCTCCCTTACCCCATTCTCTATTGCTATCCTCTGGTAACCACTGACCACTTTGCCACCTGTGTAATGTCATTTTGAGAATGTTACATAAGTGAAATTATGCAGAGTATACCCTTTTGAGACTGACTTTGTTCACGCAGCCTAATTCCCCTGAGATCCACCCAAATTGTTGCATGTCTTAGTAGTTTCTTTTTATTGCTGAGTAGTATACCATGGTATGGACATACCATATTTTGTTTAAGCATTCACCCGTTGAAGAGCATTTGGGTGATTTTCTCATTATTATGAATAAAGCTTCTATGAACATTTGTGTACATGTCTTTTTTTTTTTTCTGAAGTATTTCTTAGGCAAGTAGATTAGTGTACTTGGTCTGCTTCTGAAGGAAATGAATAAATTAAACTATATGGTTTTAACTTAAAAATGGACAAATTCCTGCAAAATACAATTTACCAAAATAAGATACCGGATGAAAAAAGAAAACTGGAGTAATTCTTTTATTAGTTACCTGTTATCACATAACAAGAGTATCCTCAAATTTAGTGGCTTAACACAAAAACATTATTTCATAGTTTCTGTAGGTCAGGAGTCTGCACGTGACTTAGAGGAGTACCTTGCTCTGGATCTCTCTCACAACCTCGGTGTTGCAGTCTAAGTCTTAACTGGCTCTGTAGTCATCTCACGACTCTCCTGATCAAGGGTCTGCTTCCAAGCTCCCTCCACTTGTTGTTGGTAGGGTTCAGTTCCTCCTGAATGTTGGAATGAGGCCTCAGCTTTTCACTGGCTGAAGCTTGCCTTCAGTTTTCTGCCCCTTGAGCCTCTCTGTAGGGAGATGGCAATCAAATGGTAGCTTGGCTCAGCAGACCAAAAGAGCCCGGAATAAGCAGGGGGTGAGGTCAGGTGGCACGAGCTATAAAGAAGTCACAATCTTTTTTTGATAGGTAAGTGGATTTATTTAGAGAGAAACACACTCCACAGATAGAGTGTGGGCCATCTCAGAAGGGGAAGAGGCCTTGAAATAAGGCATGGTTAGTTTTTATGGGCTGTGTAATTTCATAGGCTAATAATGAATGGGAGCATCATTCCAACTATTTTGGGAGGAGCAGTGGGGTCACAATCTTTTCTAACCTAATCTTGGAAGCTTATTTAACTTATATGCAGAGTACATCATGCAAAATGCCAGGCTGGATGAGGCACAAACTGGAATCAACATTGCCGGGGGTGGGGGGGGGGGAAGCAATAACCTTAGATATGCAGATGACACCACCCTTATGTCAGAAAGCAAAGAACTAAAGAGCCTCTTAATGAAAGTGAAAGAGGACAGTGAAAAAGGTGGCTGAAAAACTCAACATTCAAAAAACTAAGATCATGGCGTCTGGTCCCATCAGTTCAGTGCAGTCGCTCAGTCGTGTCCGACTCTTTGCAACCCCATGAATCACAGCACACCAGACCTCCCTGTCCATCACCAAATCCTAGAGTCCACCCACCCAAACTCATGTCCATCGAGTCGGTGATGCCATCCAGCCATCTCATTCTCTGTCGTCCCCTTCTCCTGCCCTCAATCTTTCCCAGCATCAGGGTCTTTTCCAGTGAGTCAACTTTTCGCATGAGGTGGCCAAAGTATTGGAGTTTCAGCTTCAACATCAGTCCTTCTGATGAACACCCAGGACTGATCTCCTTTAGGATGGACTGGTTGGATCTCCTCACAGTCCAAGGGACTCTCAAGAGTCTTCTCCAACACCACAGTTCAAAAGCATCAATTCTTCAGTGCTCAGCTTTCTTCACCGTCCAACTCTCACATCCATACACGACTACTGGAAAAACCATAGCCTTGACTAGATGGACCTTCATTGGCAAAGTAATGTCTCTGCTTTTTAATATGCTGTCTAGGTTGGTCATAACTTTCCTTCCAAGGAGTAAGCGTCTTTTAATTTCATGGCTGCATTCACCATCTGCAGTGATTTTGGAGCCCAAAAAACTAAAGTCTGGCACTGTTTCCACTGTTTCCCCATCTATTTGCCATGAAGTGATGGGACCAGATGCCATGATTTAGTTTTCTGAATGTTGAGCTTTAAGCCAATTTTTTTCACTCTCCTCTTTCAGTTTTATCAAGAGGCTTTTTAGTTCCTCTTCACTTTCTGCCCTAAGGGTGGAGTCATCTGCATATCTGAGGTTATTGATATTTCTCCCGGCAATCTTGATTCCAGCTTGTACTTCTTCCAGCCCAGCGTTTCTCATGATGTACTCTGCATAGAAGTTAAATAAGCAGGGTGACAATATACAGTCTTGACATACTCCTTTTCCTGTTTAGAACCAGTCTGTTGTTCCATGTCCATTTCTAACTGTTGCTTCCTGACCTGCATACAGGTTTCTCAAGAAACAGGTCAGGTGGTCTGGTATTCTCATCTCTTTCAGAATTTTCCAGTTTATTGTGATCCACACAGTCAAAGGCTTTAGCATAGTCAATAAAGCAGAAGTAGATGTTTTTCTGGAACTCTCTTGCTTTTTCGATGATCCAGCGGATGTTGGTAATTTGATCTGTGGTTCCTCTGCCTTTCCTAAAACCAGCTTGAACATCTGGAAGTTCACGGTTCACGTATTGCTGAAGCCTGGCTTGGGGAATTTTGAGCTTTACTTTGCTAGCATGTGAGATGAGTGCAATTGTGAGGTAGTTTGAGCATTCTTTGGCATTGCCTTTCTTTGGGATTGGAATGAAAACCGACCTTTTCACTTCATGGCAAATAGATGGGGAAACAACAGAAAACAGTGAGAGACTATTTTCTTGGGCTCCAAAATCACTGCAGATGGTGACTGCAGCCGTGAAATTAAAAGATGCTTGCTCCTTAGAAGAAAAGCTATGACCAACCTAGACAGCATATTGAAAAGCAGAGACATTAAAAGTCTCTCTAGTCAAATCTATGGTTTTTCCATTAGTCATGTATGGCCTGAGAGCTGGACCATAAAGAAAGCTGAGTGCAGAATTGATGCTTTTGAACTCTGGTTTTGGAGAAGACTCTTGAGAGTCACTTGGACTGCAAGGAGATCAACCTCGTCCATCCTAAAGGAAATCAGTCCTGAATATTCATTGGAAAGACTGATGCTGAAGCTGAAGCTCCAATACTTTGGCCACCTGATGCGAAGAACTGACTTCTTAGAAAAGACCCTGATGCTGGGAAAGATTGAAGGCAGGAGGAGAAGGGGACGACAGAAGATGAGATTGTTGTATGGCATCACCAACTTGATGGATGTGAGTTTGCGCAAGTTCTGGAAGTTGGTGATGGACAGAGAAGCCTGGCATGCTGCAATCCATGGGGTTGAAAGGTCATGACTGAACTGAACTGATCTGAATCCCATCAGTTTTGTCATTATTACTTAGAAACAAATCACTAGGTCCACACCACACTCAGGGACTGATATAGCTCCCAAAGACCCACAAGTTCTGGCACTCGTATTCTGGTGTGATCCCCTCACCTCTGTGTTGACCGGACCTGGTGACTTCTCCACTCCCATCAGGAGGTATAAACCATAGAGGGGTGTATGATACAAAAGAATTATTACAATCTAGTCAGTCAGTGACTATAATATTAATGAAAATTCCATATGGTACCCTATGGTTTAGGGAGAGTAGCTAAAGAAAGACAAACTTGTCTTCCTAGGTTTATCTTAGTTAGGTTTTCAAAACAGATTTTTTAAAAAATGTTTATTCATTTATTTGGTTGCACTGGCTCTTAATTGTGACACATAGTATCTTCAGTCTTCGGGGTGGCATGCAAACTCTTAGTTCCAGCATGTGGGTTCCAGTTCCCTGGCCAGGGATTAAACCCAGGTCCCCTGCATTGGGAGCATGGAGTCTTCGCCACTGGACCACCAGGGAAGTCCCAGATTTTTTTTTTTTTTTTTTTTAAGAATAAAACATAGTGGGCATGTATTGGCGGGAAAAAAGGACAACCTTGAAAGGGGATCTCTTGTGAAGACTAGGGGGCAGACCTCACTGGAGACTGTGAAGTTCAGCCCACTGGGCAGAAGAGAAGTTTGCTCCTTTGCCCCGCCTGGGACTGGTTACTGGCAAGCAAAAAGCAAGGTACTGGACCGCAAGCAAGCCTGCAGAGGAAAACTGGCACCAGTGCAGACAGGAAGCCTTTGGCTGCCAATGCAGGCAGGAGCCCTTCAGGGCACTGACTTCCTTGTTGAGAGGGCTGCAGGCTCTGTTAGTGCTAGACAAGAGGGAGGCTGCAGGATAACCACATGTACTGGCTCATGTCTGGGGAAGAACTCCACCGGATGTCCTCAGGCCGTACCACTGACCACAGCCCCTCCTCTTCCAGTGCCCACTACTGAGAACTTTATTGCGCTCACTGCAAAGGAGAGATGCATAAAGTAATTCTGTCTATTACAAAGCAACAAGAGTGAATTGAAAGCTGAGAGAAAGATTATTTACTGCTACAGGAACCATTTTAGAAGCTGCCTGCCATAGCTGTGTTATCTACTGAACAAGTGAAATTCATTTTGAAAAGCTTCCCACGAAGGAAACTTCAGGCCCCCAGTGGTTTACCAGGTGAATTCTATTAAACATTTAAGGATGGAATAATGTCAGTTTCACAGAAGCTCTTTCAGAAAATGGAGAACTTCCTAACTAGTTTCATTAGACCAATAAAACTCTGGCATCAAAACCTGACAATAACTTCACAAAAAATTACAGCTCAATATCCCTTGTGAACACAGATGCAAAAATCCTTAAAATGTTAGCAAATCCAGATATTTATATATGTAAATTATAATTCAGATGTCCAAATAGGGTTTATCTCAGGAATGTAAGACTAGTTTAACATTTGAAAATCAGTCAGTGTAATCCACCATATTAATCATAATATAGGTTTTATCTATTCTTGCATGTGTGCTCAATCGTGAGACCCCCAGGGACTATAGCCCACCAGGCTCCTCCATCCCTGGGATTTTCCAGGCAGGAATACTGGAGTGGGTTGCCATTTCCTACTCTAAGGGATCTTCCTTGGAACCCATGTCTCTTGCATCTCCTGCACTGGCAGGCATATGCTGTACCACTGTACCACCTGGGAAGTCCCGTATCTGTTACTACACACTCTCAAAATCTAATGAAGCTCTGTCCCGACTGGCTTCTAAATATTAAAAATGTATATGTAAATAACAGAAACCCAAATATTTCTAGAAAAGAGAAAGTATTTTGCTTCTTACATTTTAAATATTTGGGCTATTTAAAGAAAAATATTGTTACTAAAATATTGTTGTCAAAGCTATGAAAGAAAAGAGGTTTCCTGATTTTCTCAGATGTTCTATAACCAAAATCTTAAAAAGAAATTTAATTGCTTCTTAAAGACAATCTGACTATCTAAAGCAAATTTCAATTTATAAAATTAAAGCCTACACTAAAGATACCACTTTTAAAACTTAAAAAAGTATCTATTATATAAGGAAGTAGCCCTCACTGGTTTGACATTCATTAACACAAAAACAAAAAGTTGTTTAGTCTAATTTCTAAATAAGAAAGACATATTCAGTTGCCACAAATTGGCCCCATTCTGACAGAGAGAGGAAGGCAGAAAGGTTATTTTAAACAATTCTCATGCTGGTTGATGTTATCCAAAACTATTAATATTTCTCGACCTTTAGTACTTTTATAACAAAAATAATCCAAACAACAGGGACAAATTTGTTCTAAATTTACAAAAATATTGGTTTATAAAGTTTATCTAGGAAACTCAGTGGAGGACCAAGTCTTGTTTTATCTCCAGTTGATTATAATCTGGAAAAATGGTAAGGGTGAAGTAAGCTGGGGAACCCAGCCTCGAGGCATTTAAGTATTTCAATTAATTCAAAATTTTAAATATGTTTAATAATAGTTGGCAAATCTGGTTGGATTGAGATTTTTTCCCTTGATAAAAGGCAAATGCTTTAACAGTTTATGGATTTTGTTTTTCCCACTAGGAAATACCTTCAATACTCTATGAAAAAACAAAAACCTTACACTACACGTAAAATACTTCAAAAACTATAAATTACACATGGCACTCTCATTAAAAGGAAATGTCACTCTCCACATCACCCCTAAATACTGGTAAGATAAATTGAGTGGTCCTGGGGAATACTGTTCACTGACTCACGTACACAGTCATATTTCTGATGGATGCAAATGACATTCCCAGCAAGCATACAACTGGATAACCCCTCTATAATACACAAGAGTAGAACAAATGCATCAAAAGAGACCAATGAAAATCAGTACTAAAACTTTACATTTACATTTATATTTCAGTTCAGTTCAGTTCAGTCACTCAGTCGTGTCTGACTCTTTGTGACCCCATGAACTGCAGCACGCCAGGCCTCCCTGTCCATCACCAACTCCCGGAGTCTCCTCAAACCCATGTCCATCGAGTCGGTGATGCCATCTAGCCATCTCATCCTCTGTCGACCACTTCTCCTCCTGCTCCCAATCCTTCCCAGCATCAGGGTCTTTTCAAATGAGTCAAATCTTCACATGAAGTGGCCAAAGTATTGGAGTTTTAGCTTCAACATGAGTCCTTCCAATGAACACCCAGGACTGATCTCCTTTAGGATGGACTGGTTGGATCTCCTTGCAGTCTAAGGGACTCTCAAGAGTCTTCTCCAACACTACAGTTCAAAAGCATCAATTCTTCAGCGCTCAGCTTTCTTCACCGTCCAACTCTCACACCCATACACGACTACTGGAAAAACCATAGCCTTGACTACACCGACTTTCATTGGCAAAGTAATGTCTCTGCTTTTCAATATGCTATCCAGCTTGGCCATAACTTTCCTTCCAAGGAGTAAGCATCTTTTGATTTCATGGCTGCAATCACCATCTACAGCGATTTTGGAGCCCCAAAATATAAAGTCTGACACTGTTTCCCCATCTATTTCCCATGAAGTGACGGGACCAGATGCCATGATCTTAGTTTTCTTAATGTTGAGCCTTAAGAGAACTTTTTCACTCTCCTCTTTCACTTTCTTTTTTTTTTAAATTAATTTAATTTTCTTTACATTATTGTGTTGGTTTTGCCATACATTGACATGAATCTGCCATGGGTATACATGTGTTCCCCTTCCAGAACCCCCCTCCCACCTCCCTCCTGATTCCCTCTCTCTGGGTCATCCCAGTGCACCAGCCCTGAGCATCAGACCTGGGCTGGCAATTGATTTCACATATGATGATTAACATGTTTCAATGCCGTTCTCTCATATCATCCCACTCTTGCCCTCTCCCATGGAGTCCAAAATACTGTTCTATACATCTGCGTTTCTTTTGCTGTCTCGCATACAGGGTTCTCATTACCATCTTTCTAAATTCCATATATATGCGTTAGTATACTGTATTTTGTTTTTCCTTCTGGATTACTTCACCCTGTATAATAGGCTCCAGTTTCGTCCACCTCAGTAGAACCGATTCAAATGAATTCTTTTTAATGGCTGAGTAATATTCCATTGTGTATATGTACCACAGCTTTCTTATCCATTTGTCTGTTGATGGACATCTAGGTTGCTTCCATGTCCTGGCTATTGTAAACAATGCTTTCATCAAGAGGCTTTTTAGTTCCTCTTCACTTTCTGACATAAGGGTGGTTTTGTCTGCATATCTGAAGTTATTGATATTTCTCCTGGCAATCTTGATTCCAGCTTGTGCTTCTTCCAGCCCAGCGTTTCTCATGATGTACTCTGCATATAAGTTAAATAAGCAGGGTGACAGTATACAGCCTTGATGTACTCCTTGTCCTATTTGGAACCAGTCTGTTGTTCCATGTCCAGTTCTAACTGTTGCTTCTTGACCTGCATACAGATTTCTCAAGAGACAGGTCACATAGTCTGGTATTCCCATTTCTTTAAGAATTTTCCACAGTTTATTGTGATCCACACAGTCAAAGGCTTTGGCATAGTCAATAAAGCCAATAAAAAACATTTATACTTCAACATTTATTAATTTTCTCCTACTATTTTACCTTTTGTTTATTCCTATTTTCTGTCTGCTCAAGTCTTTAAGCTAATTTACTTTTAGCAAAAAGTTACAATGATAGCTATTCTTTCTGGCTTTTAATTATGTTATCTATCTTTTAAATTCCTCTAAAATATTACCAACCTATACTGGCTTTCAGTCCCCCTAAGGAGAACTTTACAGGGTGGACCCCTCAGCCTCTTGGTACAGTATTCATGTTCTTGTATAATCCCTTCCCCTTGAGCGTGGGCTGGATTCACTGGCTCACTTCAAGTGAAAATAATACAACCAAAGTGATGGGTGTAATTTTAAAGGTTAAGTTATAGAAGACTGATTTCGATCTTGGTCTTGGATTCTCTGTTGTCCACCCCCCCCCCACCTCTCTCTTGTGGTCTTGGATTCTCTGTCCACTCCCACCCCTCCACCCATCTCATAGATAACAAGGGCATTTAGGAAGCCAACCCAGGTGGAAAAGAACAGAGGTCTGCCAGCAACCATGGAGGTCAGTTTGAAAGTGGATCTCTGTTGCCCGAACTCCCCACTTGAGAACAAGACCTCAGTCCCAGACAACTGTTTGACTGCAACATTATAAGAGATTTGAGCCAGAGGCACCAAGCTCAGCCATGCCCAGAGCCCTGACTCACATATACTGCTGTTGCTGCTACTGCTAAGTTGCTTCAGTCATGTCCGACTCTGTGTGATCCCATAAACAGCCCACCAGGCTCTGCCGTCCCTGGGATTCTCCAGGTAAGAACACTGAAGTGGATTGCCATTTCCTTCTCCAATGCATGAAAGTGAAAAGTGAAAGGGAAGTCGCTCAGTCATGTCTGACTCTTAACAACTCCATGGACTGCAGCCCACCAGGCTCCTCCATCTATGGGACTCTCCAGGCAAGAGTACTGGTGTGGGGTGTCATTGCCTTCTCCAACATACACTAGGAGATATGAATATTGTTCTGTCTTTCAATGTTGGAGTCATTTGTTCTACAGCAATAGATAACTATGCCAAAGTCTTTGACTTCGTGGATCACAATAAACTGTGGAAAATTCTGAGAGATGGGAATACAAGAAAACCTGACTTGCCTCTTGAGAAACCTGTACACAGGTCAGGAAGCAACAGTTAGAACTGGACATGGAACAACAGACTGGTTCCAAATTGGGGAAGGAGTATGTCAAGTCTGTATATTGTCACCCTGCTTATTTAACTTACATGCAGAGTACATAATGAGAAATGCGGGGCTGGAAGAAGCACAAGTTGGGATCAAGACTGCCAGGAGAAATATCAGTAACCTCAGATATGCAGATAACACCACCCTTATGGCAGAAAGTGAAGAGGAACTAAAAAGCCTCTTGATGAAACTGAAAGACGAGAGTGAAAAAATTGGCTTAAAGCTCAACATTCAGAAAACTAAGATCCTGGTGTCTGGTCCCATCACTTCATGGCAAATAGATGGGGAAACAGTGGCTGACTTTATTTTTTGGGGTTCCAACATCACTGCAGATGGTGACTGCAGCCGTAAAATTAAAAGATGCTTGCTCCTTATAAGAAAAGCTATGACCAACCTAGACAGAATGTTAAAAAGCAGAGACATTACTTTGTCAAGAAAGGTCTATCTAGTCAAGGCTATAGTTTTTTCATTAGTCATGTATGGATGTGAGAGTTGGGAGTATAAAGAAAGCTGAGCCCTGAAGAATTGATGCTTTTGAACTGTGGTGTTGGAGAAGACTCTTGAGAGTCCCTTGGACTGCAAGGAGATCCAACCAGTCCATCCTAAAGGAGATCAGTCTTGGGTGTTCATTGGATGGACTGCTGTTGAAGCTGAACCTCCAACACTTTGGCCACCTGATACGAAGAGTTGACTCATTTGAAAAGACCCTGATGCTGGGAAAGATTGAGAGCAGCAGGAGAAGGGGACAAAAGAGGATGAGATGGTTGGATAGCATCACTGACTCAATGAATATGGGTTTGTGTGAACTCCGGGTGTTGGTGATGGACAGGGAGGCCTGGTGTGCTGTGGTTCATGGGGTTGCAAGGAGTTGGACATGACTGAGTGACTGAGTTGAACTGAATAGATAACTAAGGCAGTTACGCTACAGTTATTCACATTTATTTGAACCTTAAAGAAACCCAAGGGATATATATATATATATATATATAGTTTGTTTCTTTTATTTATTTTTTTGTTTACATTATCATGTTGGCTTTGCCATACATTAACATGAATCCACCATGGGTATACATGTGTTCCCCTTCCAGAATCCCCCTCCCATGTCCCTCCTGATTCTATCCCTCTGGGTCATCCAGATGCACCAGCCTTGAGCACCCTGTATCATGCATCAAACCTGGGCTGGCGATTCATTTCACATATGATAATTTACATGTTTCAGTACCGTTCTCCCATATCATTCCACCCTTGCCCTCTCCCATAGAGTCCCAAGGGATATTTTTAAAAAAGGAATAAAATATGGGATTCATAATACAAACCATGGTCCTATTATTTTCTCATACATTTAGATAGGAATTGTTGCATGGTTTTAAAACTTAGACCAATTAAATTCAGGCAGTAATTAATACTTACCAGCACATCCTCAGGACTAAAATTCTCATAAATGAAAGTGCATGCTTACAACATCAAAATATGACCTGTATTTTGAACATATTTCTCTGGACAATCCTTACATGAGAAGTTGAGAGAATTCTGATGAGGAAATTGGCTCAGCCAAGTAGAGGTGCTTACAATAGACAGAGACAACCTGTTCCCTGTACTTCAGTTTTCTGCAGAATCTATAAATAGCTAACATCGTTATCATTGATGCCTTGAGCCAGCCATCTCCAGGGCAGGTTGCCTAGACTGACTGCTTTGCAAAATGCTAGCTTGTCAGTTTCCCTCTAGAAAAGCAGACAAGACTCATGGTTTCCAGACATCCCACATCTCCCTGCTCTCTTTAATAAATCCTCCCTTTCAAAAGCCCTGTTGACAAGCACCTATTGATTCTTTCATATGAGTAATTCTGTTTGCATATAATTAATTTCTTCCATATTATTCTTTGACAGGGGTATACATAGAAGGAGTCTACGAAAAGGTGTCAAAAGGTTGAACCTGGGGCATTCCCTTATTTAGAGGTTAGAAGCAAAGCAGTTAATGAGGCTATCAACGAAGATGGAGAAGGTATCCTTCAGAAAACCAAGAGAATAAAGTCAGAATACTGGAGTGGGTTAGCCTATCCCTTCTCCAGGGGATCTTCCTGACTCAGAAATCGAATCAGGATCTCCTGCATTGCAGGCAGATTTTCTTACCGACTGAGCTAGGAAGGAAGCCCGAGCAGTTACCTAGTATTCAACAAATATTTTGGCGGACTCGCCTATATAGAGACTATTGCTGGGTGCTGGCTTGTCACTTACTTTAAAAAATTTATTATTATTATTTTTGGCCACCAAGCAAAGTGTGGGATCTTAGTTAACTGACCAGAGAAGGAACCAGGGGTCCCCTGCATTGGGAGTGCAGAGTCTTCATCACTGAACCACCAGGGAAGTCCTTGGCTTGTCACTTAAAGCAGATCACAAGCATATTTAAATTGGCTGTTCACAAAATCTGATTAAGGTACGATTATTCACTCTGCAAACAAAAATACAAAAAGTTACCATGGGATCTCTTTATATGAACTTTTCCTAAATTTGGGGATGGGCATTTTGACTCTTGATAGCCTGGACAGCTTCTCAGAAAAACATGCGCATATACAAATTTGCAGACAAATGCAGGTGATTTAGAATCACAAATACAGAATGTCTCAAATTTTAGGGAAATAAAACTTACCTATATTTTAAACAGTGCTTAGTGTATTTCGAATGATTCAATTTACACAAAGGTTTCTAGGAGCGACTTCATGTTGTGTATTCGATGCCTCAACACGGGCTCAGAATCTGAAATCATTTTACGTTTCCAAAAAGTTCAAAAAATAGTATAGAGTTCCCCTATATTCTTCTCTCAGAATTCCCTGAGGTTTACATCTTACATAACTGTAGCTCAATTATCAAAACTATTGACAACAATACTATTATTCCTTGATACACCTTATTCAAATTTCATCAGCTGTCTCATTCAAGCCCTTTTTCTGTTCCGGAATCCAATACAGGATTTCACTTTGCGTTTAGTTGTCTCGGACTTGACTTTCTTCTTGTTTTAATCCAAAGTGGCTGTGTGTTTGTCAAAATTAATGTCCAAGCCTTTATTCTGCCTTACTAGACGTGATGTGATTAACAATCAATAAAAATACATGTGGAATGTTTTCGGACACGTCAAAGACAAAGAAATTGTTTTTATTTCTCAAAGCTGCGCATTTCTAGTGTGGTCTTTCGTTCAAATTAAGACAAAAATAAAGCAAATAGAAGAGTATTAGTATTGTCGAGAAGTTTGTCCTAAAGTAGGACCCGTAGCTTCCCGCTCGGCCGGCCAGGATGCGCGTCCTCTAATTGGGCAGCGTGTGTCCGCGCTGACGCAGGAAGGTTGCCCCATTGGTCCGGGCAGTCGGGACTCAGGCGGCTTTTCTCTTCGTGCTCAAGGTGCCGAGCCACTTCTCTTCCTCCAGCCGAGCGTTACCCTTCTTTCCGAACTGCCAGCCTGAAGGATCGGACTGAACTAGGCCGGGGAACTGCAGAGGTCAGCCCGGAAGATGAGGTGGGAGGTGGCAGAGTACAGGTGGTCGGCTAGCCTGGGCGAGATGGCCTGGTCGGCGCGGCCCCTGGACCCCCAGCGTCTTCGCCGCTTCCCGGGTCCTCCGCTGGCCCCACTGCCCTCGGCCTCCCCCGGCCTACCCCAAGGTTCCGCGCCTCTCTGCCGCCCTTCTGCGGGCCCCGCCCTCGAATACTTCCCCCGAAAGGCCCCGCCTCCTCCGCGAGCGCTCCTGCGGGCCCCGCCCTCGGCCCCTCCCCTTAAAGGCCCCGCCTCCTCCGCGAGCCCTCCCACGGCCCCGCCCTCGGCCCCCTCCCCTCAAAGGCCCCGCCTCCTCCCCGTTCCTCCGTGGACTTAGCCGCAGCCTCCCCAGGGCACCACCCTCACCGTGTACGCTTCCCTGCTGAGTCTCTTGTCTTCTCACCTTGCACCGACTGGGCCCCTCTGCCTCTTTGAGTTGGGTTTGGTCCCGTTTCTCTCACCGCCCCCCGCTCCCGGCTTTGTTCCTGCACCTTTTTTTCTCAGCCCTGCCACTTTACACCCCCCCCCCCCGCCTCGTCTGGCTGCCCGGGTCCCTGGATATCCCCACAGATCCGGGCTGTCTCTGTGAACTTGGCAAACTGTGCAGAGGCCTCGTGCTGGGCATTAGCGGTCTTTTGTTTTCAAGACCTCCCCGCCCTGTGGGAGAAGTCACTTTGTTACAGAGGCTTAACTGGGGCTTGGATGCCTGTAATCTAGGAAGCATGGTATTGCAGTATTTAAAGGAAGGCATGCTGGAGTTGCAGCCCCTCCTGATGAGATCCTCAGGCAGACCTGTGAGGGACGAAGCTGTACCTTTCTCCCCAAATGTCCCAGGCTGCTTCTGATGCAGAAGCTTGGCTCTCACCATGGTCCTTTTAACACTGGTGGTGTGGTGGTTTGGTCGCTAAGTCGTGTGCAGCTCTTGCGATCCTGTAGACTGTGGCGCTCCAGGCTCCTTTGTCCATGGGATTTCCCAGGCAGGAATACTGGAATGGGTTGCCATTTCCTTCTCCAGGGGATCTTCCTGACCCAGCGATCTCGAACTTGCGTCTTCTGCATTGCAGGTGGTCTCTTTGCCTACCGAGCCACATTAGGAAACTTAAACAGTGGGGAATTATTAAATCTTGTCATGGGCCCCTCTTTTAACCAAAGTTGGTAGGCTTTCTAACCCTCACTGGGACGTGGAAGGCAAAAAAGAGATGAATGAGTGATGGGCTTAGACAAGCAGTGTCTCAGCATCCCACTCTTGGTGTTGCTTTTTGGATTTTTTCCTGAGAATTCTTACCCAGTTTTTCAATTACCAGCAGTCTTGCTTGGAGGTAAACCAAAAAGTATGTGTAGATAAAAATCTTAAGTCACTCTGTAGATTCCTCCAGGCCACCATCCTACTTCAGGGTATACTGTGTGTACACTGTGTATACTGTTCAGAAGATAGTGACCTGCACCTTCAGTCTCTGAGTTAGGAACCCCTGGGATCTGAGCCCTGCTCAACTGTTTGCTGTAAGCTTTCGGCAGTGAAACTTTCCTCATCTCAGCCTCAGTTTTACCTTCTACAAAAAGAGCATGATAAGCCCTGTCATAGGATCATCGTGTGGATTTGTTGAGATCCTGCTTATGAAAACAGTCACTTTTAGGGTCTTATAAATAATAGGATCTGAGCACAGGTGAGCCCCCCACTCTTCAGATTCATGTCTGTCTGATTCAAGCCAGCTAAATCAGAGCCTGCTGTTGTCGCCCTCTTGCAGGCACGATGACGACCCTGGATGATAAGCTGCTGGGGGAGAAGCTGCAGTACTATTACAGCAGCAGTGAGGGGGAGGACAGCGACCATGAGGACAAGGACAGAGGCAGAGGTGCCCTGGCCGGCAGCTCCATGCCCGCAGATGCAGACTTGGCAGGCGAAGGCATCTCAGTTAACACAGGTACTGGAAATCCTGGGCTCCGGGAATAGGTTTAAAAAATGTCCATTAAATATGTATCAGAAGTCTCGTGATCACTTCTCGCTAATTCCAGTCGCAAATCTAGAGAAAATCCAGTGTTACCATTTCACAGTGCTTCTAGCTCTTGCACTGCACAATACTAACATGTCTGCGTAGCTGTGCGCTGATGATTCAAATAGCCTGGCCTGTGTTTTGAGTCTAGCTTCTCCAATGAATCGGTGTTTGATATCCCATAAATCATGGGTATGAGTATATTGGTAGTATAAATTCCTAGCCATGGCATATTTACACTTCTGCATTTTATTATTTCCAAATTGCTGTCAGTTGAGCTGGTACTGGTTTGTAGTTTTTTTGTTTGTTTGTTTGTTTATTTTTATTGGGCTCTAGGGGATGGGATGGGAAATACCTTTGTAAGTTATGCCCCACTAGGAAGATGTCCATTCTAACTTTCCTGGGATAGCTTTCAGAGCTTTTTCTTTTTCTTTTTCTTGGAGCCACTGCTCTTGCTGGCTCTTCAGGTCTACTGCTGAGTGGCTCCTCCTTGGAAGACAATTTCCGCTTTTTCTTTGGGACCCTCTTGTTTTCTGACTCATCAGGGTCAGTAACTGGTTCCTCTTTGGTAGATTTCTTCCTCTTGGGAAGACTTCCAGTACCAGCTGTCTCTTCAAGATTACTACTAACTAGCCCTTCCTTGGAAAAAGATTTCTTTTTCTTGGGTTTGGAAAAAGAGACAGATGGGTCTTCCATTCCATTCTCCTGAAGACCTCCTGGGGCTTTTGCTTTTTCTTCTTTTTGGGTCTTTCATTTGTCTCCTCACACTCCTCCGGGACACTGCTGTTTTCTGAAGAAG
This sequence comes from Antilocapra americana, assembly GCA_007570785.1. Lineage (NCBI taxonomy): Eukaryota > Metazoa > Chordata > Mammalia > Artiodactyla > Antilocapridae > Antilocapra > Antilocapra americana. The sequence continues at coordinate 260,025 of ML660779.1, read as the reverse complement.
CCAGGGCAATTGCAGCCAGCCTTTTCTTTTCCCTCTTCAAGCATTTCTTCTCCTGTTTCTTGAGCACCCTAGTAATCTTGGCAGCCGCTTCCTCTGCCTGAACCATTGCCTCCTTCATGACATCCAGATTCTTTCGGGGAATCTCTCCAGTCTCATAGAAGGACAGCCGCTCCTCAACTTGTTCTTGAAGCTTCTCCTCAAAAACACTGGTGGGCACCTCAGAGAAGCAGTCGATTCGTGAGGCAATACTGCATTTGTTTGCCAGGTATCGGGAGATGCGACCTTTGTTCTTGGCAGCTGCTTGGTCAATGAAGGTAGAGTGGAAAATAAGTCTGTATTTTGGGGTGTTACCCCTTGTCTTTAAGGCTCTAGAAACTTGGTCCCTTTGCTGGGCCCAGGGAATCACTCAGACACCAGGACTGGCCATTTCTCCATTGTTTTGAAATGCCAGTTCTATCTTGTGCTGAATTTCTGCTTATATTTGCGTCTTTGGCTGTACTTGGTAGTCTCTCCCACTGATTTGTCTTTTAATATCACAGTGTTGTTTTTCTGTTTTGATTCCTTATCTGGGTCTTTGTTGCTTCGCAGGGGCTTCTGTTTGCGGTGCTCGGGCTTCTCATCGCAGTGGCTTCTCTGGTTGTGGAGCACAGGCTCTAGGGCCCGTGGGCTTCAGTACTTGTGGCACACGGGCTTAGTTGCGCTACAGTCCGTGGAATCCTCCCGGACCAGGGATTGAACCCCTACCCGCTGCTTTGGCAGACGGATTCTTCACCACTAGACCACCAGGGAAGTCCTCCCACACTGCTTTAATTATTCTGTTATAATATGTTTTAGTATCTGGTAAGCCTGGTTCCCATACAGTACTCTTCTCTGTCATTATTTTCTTAATTTCCACTTTCTTATTTTTCCAAAGGATCACGCACACGTGTGTAATCACATATTTTCATCAGAAATGCATTACATATATGGATGAATTTAGGGATAATGATGCCCTTGTGATGTTGTGTTTTCCTAGTCAGGAATATGGTGTTGCTTTTCCGTTTATTCAGGTCTTTCTTGGTGTTTCTTGGCAACATTTTAAACTTCTCTTCATATAGATATTTATATTTTTTTTTCCTGTGACGACAAATAAACCTTGACCTCCCAGTTTCAGTGTCTTGTGACAACAAAGGTTTATTTTTCAGTCATGTTACGTGCTTCCCATATGGACCACCAGCAGCCCTGCTTCTGCTTCATATGTCCTGTCATTCCAGGAACTAAGCTGAAGGAGCAGCCCCTTTGGGGACACACAGTCCTCATGACCAAGTGTAGAGAAAGAAAGGGCTGTTGGAGACATATAATGGTGGGTTAAGTGTTTGTTCAGAATTCAGTGGCCACAGTAAGTCACATGGCCACGCCCTGCGTCAGTGGGCTGGGGATACATGTTCTCATCCCAGAGGTGGTATTACAAGTCACGTGGTAAGGGGCAGGGCTATATAGCATGGGGGCAGGGAGGTTTGGGGTTACTTTGAATAACAGGACAACCTGCCACAGTCTTGTTATAAAAAGTCAGATAATATGGAAGTGTGGAAAGAAAAAAGTAAAAGTTCTCTCTCACCAGTCTCCTTAGATCTTACTTCCTGGACATATCCACTGTTAACAGTTTACCTATTTTTTCTGGCCCTTTTTCTACATACAAATATAGAGGTCATACAAATTTACATGCACATATACAAATATATGTAAATATTTATACATGAACATACAGTTCTTTTTCTAAAAATTGGAGGATCATACCATGATATTGTTCTGCATTTTACTATTTCTTTTTTGACCTAATATGTTTTGACACTTTTCATGGCAGGGAACCTATAGCTACCTTATTGTTTCTAAGAGTTGCTTTATTTTCCTCTGAGTAGATGATTCTGAATTCATTTCACTCATCTCCTAACATTGGGTCTTAGTGTGGCCCTTTAATTCTCGCATGCCGTCCTGCCATGGACATGCCTGTGTGTGGACCACGCTGCCCTGTGTGAGCATCCCTGTGCTGTTGATGGAGCCAGCTCTGGACAGATGTGCCCTGGCCCCTAATCCCTTGCTCATCCTTGGTCACCTCCACATTCACCCCTGACTCAGGTCCAAAAGGCGTGATCAATGACTGGCGCCGCTTCAAACAGCTGGAGACAGAGCAGCGGGAGGAGCAGTGCCGGGAGATGGAGAGGCTGATCAAGAAGCTATCCCTGAGCTGCAGGTCCCATCTGGACGAGGAGGAGGAGCAGCGGAAGCAGAAGGACCTCCAGGAGAGGATCAGTGGGAAGGTAATTAGAAGCACCCAGGCCTCGCTCAGAAGCTAGCCCTGATCTCCGGTATTATTAGCATGGCACCTCATACGTCCTGTGTAACCTGTGTCCCTGTCGGGTTTACGTCTCTTACGCTCCCTGCTGGTCCCCCCGCAGATGACTCTGAAGGACTTGGCAGTGATGAACGAGGACCAGGACGATGAGGAGTTCCTGCAGCAGTACCGGAAGCAGAGGATGGAAGAGATGCGGCAGCAGCTCTACCAGGGGCCTCAGTTCAAGCAGGTTTTTGAGATCCCCAGTGGAGAAGGGTTCCTGGACATGATCGACAAGGAGCAGAGGAGCACGCTCATCATGGTCCACATTTACGAGGATGGCATCCCCGGGACCGAAGCCATGAACGGTTGCATGCTCTGCCTCGCGGCAGAGTACCCGGCCGTCAAGTTCTGCCGGGTGAGGAGCTCGGTGATCGGGGCCAGCAGCCGCTTCACCAGGAATGCTCTCCCTGCGCTGCTCATCTACAAGGGGGGCGAACTGATTGGCAACTTTGTCCGTGTCACTGACCAGCTGGGGGAAGATTTTTTTGCCGTGGACCTTGAGGCTTTCCTCCAGGAGTTTGGATTGCTCCCGGAAAAGGAAGTGTTGTTGCTAACCTCTGTCCGTACCTCTGCCACCTGCCACAGTGAGGACAGTGATTTGGAAATTGATTGACCATCTGGGCCGGTGGCATAGACCTCTCATGGTTTGGGCTGGAAGACACATGTCTGTGTGTTTATTTTCATGCTTTGTGTGATCTTCCGGCTTTTCCCCCTGTCTTCATTGTCCCTTTTATGATAGGTCAGGTCAAGGAATTCTCTGATCAAATTAGCGTGCTGAATCACCTTGTGGTTAGCCATGAAGTGACTTAACATTGTATAAACAGGAAGCCAGGCTTTTGAACTGTTTACTTAAGATCCTCTAGCATGACATCTCTGTTATTGTTTCCAGTCAATATTTACATAGCATCCTAAAGACAGTGTCCTGGAAATTGTCTTCAGATGGTCTCAGAGGTCTCTGCCAGGTCCGGGAGTATAATCCTATAGTTAGTGTGTTATTTGCAACATAAATACTACATTTCCTTCATCAATGATCATATTATATTCATGTGTAATCAGACTTACCGCCATAGAAGGCAGTTAAATTTTTTAACCCCAAGACCCTGTTCTCCCTAGGGTCTTGTTTAAAGGTCCTGGACCACGTATGTTTGCCCCATCAACAGGGGTGACCTTTGCTGCTGGAGTCAATGTTCTGCTCAAGCGTTGTTAAGTCTACAGTAGGCGGAAGGATGGAGACGGACTTCTCTCTTGATGCCGGAAGAGTGGGGATGGAGCTGGGAAGCCTTTTTAAAGATCTTTCAATAAGATACCCCTGCTCACCTTTTCTCTGTTTCTCTTTTATTTAACAAGGTAAAATTTTTTTTGTTGTTTAATGTAGCTTTTGTTAATTTTTTTTTTTTAATATTGGAAAAGTAACTAATATTCAAGAAAGGAAAATTTACCAAAATACAGAACCAAAAAAAAAAAAAAAGGAAATTAGAACAATCTCTAATCTTACTACCTAGGATAAAACACTATTAATATTTTGGGATATTTCCTTCCAAGGTGTTTTCTTTGTATACACAGACATTTTGTGTGTTTACTGTTAAACAAAACAGTGGGATCATTCTGAACATACTGTTTTATAGTATGGTCAGCTAATATATCAAATGTTTTTCTGTGTTCCTAAATACTCTTTTACAACATTTTAAAGTTGCTGTTTATTCCAGTGTATAGATGTGCTGTAATTTGCTTGGTGGTTGTCTCTTAAAAACAACCTTTTAAGAGGTAGTTCCTCTTAAAAAGGAAAACAGCAAAGACTTTTTATTCAAAAAGTAATTGATGTTCATTGTAGAAAATGTAACAATAATTGTTCAACTAAAAAGATTTTAAAAGCCTTATAATTCCACCTACCAAAAATAATCCCTGTTATCATTTTACAGGTATCTTTCTGGTCTTCTTTCTGTGTGTTTATGATAATGATTGTCTTTTGAGTTTTTTTCCTCTTACTTTTTTACTTTGAACTATGTACATTGTAGGGTCAGGAAAAATATAATCTGTAATTAAATGTTAGCTTTAAAGTTCAGTTTTGCTTTCCCTGGGTTTTTAGGAATTGACTAACTGCAATAGAGTCTTGTCAGTATCTCTTGTAGTTAACCAGAAAAAGAAAGTGCATGTTTTTTTTTTAATTAAAAAAAGCTTATTGTAGAAAGTATTTGGAAAGTATAGAAATTAGAAGCAGAGATAGCTGTTGTCAATGTTCTTGTTTATTTCCTTTCAGCTTTTTCCATATTTTTAATAACATTGAGAGCTTATTGAATTTAGTTCTGTGTTTTGTTTAACTTAATGTTGTGTCATAAATGCTTTGACATGTTAAATTCTAAATAAATAATTTTAAATGGCCTCATATTTCATCATTTGGATAGGCCATACTTTATTTAACCAGTTCCTTGATATTGGATATTTAGTTCCTAGCTTTTGTCTAAAACACGTAGCATCTTTGTATTTGGGGCTATATTTTGGATCATTCTCATAGTCTTGACTTCTAAAAGAGGAATTATTGGGTAATAGAAATATTTTAAAAGCTTTTATAAGCCATCTTCTGGTCTCACTGGAAATGAAAACATGCTCTCTCAGCACCTTGACTCTGCCTTTCAAGAACAGAAATTCCGGGATAAAGTGAATAGACATGGAATGGGGAAATCCTGTCCTATGGGAAGTGCAAACAGCACAGGCTTTGGAGCCAGACAGATCAAATCCTGCCTGTTCCTCACTGGTGGTGGAACTTCTGGTGAGACACCTAGCCTTCTTGCAACTCAATTTCCTCACCTTGGCAATGGGAACAACAGTGCTTCATGGATTGTTCAGTTGTTTTCCATGAGTGATCCCAGAACTGCAGTTTCAGCTTCACTGGGGAACTTGTTAGAAATGCAAAACCTCAGGCATCCCCCTGGACTAACTGCATCGGAAATCCTGGGAGTGGCCCAGCACACTTTTCACGAGCCCTCCAGGTGGTTCAAGTTTGAGGATCACCAACCTGTTGATTAAGGTGAGTGACAGCAGCTGTCCAAACAAGGGTTCACTCCTGTTGGTTTCCTATTTTATTTGAGTAAGGGAAGGAAGGAGTTGAAATAAGAGAGCATTCAGGTCATTTCTCTTCTTTGTTTACACGATCCTCCTTTTTGGGCATGAACTTGGGAGAAGGAATGAGAAACTCATATTTGTCTATTAGAAACTGTCTCAGTAGCTTTCCAGATTGCACTTTCCTTTGGAATGAAAATCCCATGAAGGCATGGACTTAATTCTCCTTCCCGTACATGGCGCAGCCTCTATTCACTCTGGAACTAGGCTGACATTTACAGCTTTGTGGGCAAGATATAGAATCCTTCCATACCCCAGTTTCCTCATCTGAGAAGTGGGGATGAGTAACATGAGTTGATTCATAAAATACCTAGTCAGCCTTCAAATAAGTGCTGTTTTTATGATTCTCAGCACCTACAACTGTGCCTGGCACTTGGTAAGAATTGAGTGTTTAATAATGAATATAAGGGCTTATTGAAGGCCACATCCTTTCATGGTAAGTAATGTTTCAAAGATGAAGAAACCGAGCCTTTGCAGAGTTAAGTAACAATTCCAAGTTACACAGCTAGAGGGCAGGGCAAGGTTTAAACTTAGGTCTGTGGCATTCCAAAATGCATGATGCTTGTTCTTAGCAAAGAAAGCAAAATGATCGAATGTCACTAAAATGATCAATTAGAAAAAAAGAGTGGAGAGAATAGGTTGGAGGAGGAAAAACAATTTTAGGAAGTGAGAAAAAGCTATGAAGCTGGGAGGAGAGCTGGGTCTTCCAGGCCTACCTGTGTTTCACGTCAGAACCTTTCCTGTCTGGAGACTTCTCTGGTGGTCCTAAGACTCCGTGCTCCCAATGCAGAGGACCTGGGTTCGATCCCTGGTCAGAAAAGTTGATCCCACACGCCGCAACTAAAAATCCCACATGCCACGATTAAGACCTAGAGCAACCAAATCAAAAACAAAAATAACCTTTCCATCTGGACTGTAGCTGTGACCAGCAATGTACTCCCTGAGGTGTCCCCCTTTCCTCCAAAAGTCCTTTTTCCCAAAGTCCCATTACACCCCTGACCACACTGCCACCCACCTCTGGCTCTGGGTGGCAGTGATCAGGAGTACAGTCAGCGTGAACTCCAGTCCTCTCCCTGACCAGCTGTGTGCTGTTAGATAAGTCTCCTCCTCTCCCTGGACCTCCGTTTCCCCTCTTGTAAGATGAGGGGTTGCATTAGATGATTTTTTTTTTTTTGAGCTCTCAGATTTTATGAATCAATGAATTTTTAAGAACTCTACTGTTGCCATCGTGCTGTCATATTGCATTTTGTTTAATTTAATGAACAATGTAAAGTTTTTCCTAAGTTGTGAAATGTGAAAAGTCCCGGTGACTTAAATGACCTTGTCTCCCTTTCCCATAGGACAACCCCATCTTCAGTGTGTGTAGCTGCCTAAGTATTTGTGTACACAGTAGACTATGAAGTCTCTGGGGATGGGGTCTGCGTCTCACCATATCTGTTGTCTGGTCTGAGATGACATAAGTGGTGGCTGCTTAAGTGGGGAAGATCCTCAAGGCTGGAATAGGCTGGAATTCACCACAGTAGGCTAGAAGGCTATATGTTATATAACTTTTGGTGCAGACATGTTATATATTTTTAATCAGAGATGTACTACCTGCGCTCACTGGGACCCAGATAAGTTCAAATCAAGCCCTCAGCCCTGCCAAAGCCTGTAGAAATACTGGTTATAACCCAATACGATCACACGGTGGCAGCAGAGGAGAGGAAATGAATAGTGGTTTTTTTTTTTTTTTGCTTTCCTGTTAAATTAGAAGAGCACAGACTTTGGATTTGAGACCTGTGGGTGATGTCTGGCACCATACACGAATCATTTTATTTTATTTCTTTTTTTCAGAGGTAGGGCAGGCTGAGCAGCTTGCGGGATCTCAGTTTCCCCATCAGGGACTGAACCTGGATTGTAGCAGTGAAAACCGGGAATCCTAACCGCCAGGTCACCAGGGGACTCTGAATCATTTTACAGAATTTGTTTTTAGGAAAGAGAATCAGAAAGTATTACATTCACATGATTTATTAATGAATAACAAAGAAAACAAATATTGTTTCAAAAATACACACACATACACTTAACTTTCACATTATGGTCAGTGAAGGCTGAGGGAAAGTCTGGCCAGGGAGAGAAGAGGGAGCAGTGGGTTCCCGCCAGCCCCAAGTCGGGAGACCCAAGCGCCTGAGCTCAGGGGACAGCCTTCATGTTCAGATCCCAAACCCCATGACTTCTTGTCTCTGCCTCCCCTGCCTGTAGCAGTGAGAGTTACCAGCATGCGTTTTGACTTACTTTGTGCCAGGTCATTGTGCTAAGGCCTTAGATAATTTTCATAACAACCCCAGGGAGACAGTATCACTCTCATTTTATAGTTAAGTGATTTGCTCAAAGTCAATCATCTAAAGTCAAGACTTAAATCCAGCACTTGGAGTTCTGGAGTCAGGATCTTAGTATGCTCTAATAATGTTCACCCAAAAAGACTTCTGGAAAGAGATGAGGGGTGTCTGTCCAGTGACTGATGTTACTGGCTGAATTGAAGTCCTAACCGAACCCCCCTATCCCCCTCCCTGCCACCCCATGTAGCTGGAGACTACAGGAAGTAATCAAGGTTGAATGAGGTCATAAGGGTGGGGCCCTAATCTGAGAGGACTGGTGTCCTTATAGGAAGAGAGCTCTCACCAGAAACCAAACCTGATGGAACCTTGGCCTTGGACTTCCAGCCTTCAAAATAGTGAGAACTAAGTGTCTACTATTTAAGTCACCCACTCTATGGTATTTTGTTATAGTAGCCAAAAATGAGACACTGATTCCCGTGATTTCTACAAATTCAATAGAGAAGAGAGAAATAGGATTCCTCAGACTAGTTTCAAAGGAGAGTTGGCAAGTATATGGCTGTTATTAGCTTAGCTAATACCATCTCGGGCCCTTACAGTTTCTCCTTCCCTCCCACTAACCCTACCCAGGACTTGATTGTTCAGTGAATCACTTCTCTGTTGTCAAGGGCTTTGTATGTAATAGATATTGTTTCATAATCATTAGGACCAGATAGCCTCTGTGCTCTGTTAGTCCCGAAACAATGATGAAAATCTTCCTTGACGAGTTCCCAGGGCCTATGAAGCTAGTTACTCATTCATAAATCCTAGGAATGCATGTCCTATTTCCTAGCATCTGCTCCCATGCCCTATGTGCTTAGACACTCATGTCTGACTCTTTGCAACCTCATGGACTGTAGCCCACTAGGCTCCTCTGTCCGTGGGGATTCTCTCAGCAAGAATACTGGAGCAGGTTGCCATCCCCTCCTCCAGGGCTCCCATGCTCCAGGTTAACTATAAAATTGTCCCAATGCCCCCTCCAAGGTGCAGGGTTCAGCTTTGAATGCTTCTGGATCCTTTTCTGCCAATCACACCCAGTGAGTAAGTTACCCTACAATAAACTCATTTGTTGATTATTTGGAGCTGCCTGCCTCGTTTTTCGGTCTCAAGATGCCTTCTCAGTTTGGTGGGCAGTTTTTGTTCTATCCATGTCCTCCAACAGTAAGAATCACAGAAACCTCTTCTCTCCAGCGTTCCTCATAACTGTCCATTATTTCCAGAGTTGTATATTTCCTTCAGCCTTCGAGTCACCTCTGAACATTTCCCAACCAGGTCAGACCTTTAATTTTTTAACTTTAAATTTACTTCTGGCTGTGCTGGCTCTTTGTTGTGGCATGAGGCCATCTCTCTAGTTGTGATGTGTGGGCTCCAGAGCATGACATGTGGGCTTTGAAGTTGTGGTGCAAAGGCTTAGTTGCCCTGCGGAAGGTGGGATCTTGGACCCCTGACCAAGGATTGAACCTTTGCTGCATTGGAAGGTGGATTCTTAACCACTGGACCACCAGGGGAAGTCCTGACAATCTCAAGTTTTACATAATTAGGTCAGTGATTCTACCTATATGCCCCAAAGACCATCTGCCTCAAAGTCACATAGGGTGGTGTTTCACAATGTAGGCCTTGCTGCTTCAGAAAGTTTGGGGATGGAGAATAGTACATGCATTTTAATAAGCAGGCCATGTGATCCTGATGCATGGTCAGTAGATTTGGATAAGAAGCAAGTGAGGGGTTTTACTAGTCCTCATTTCAGCTTAGAGACAGATCTGTGCTCAAATACTGATTCCACCACTTTCTAGTTGGGCGCCTTGGGCAAGTTACTCCCCTGAGCTGCAATTTCCTCATCTGTTAAATAGGCATCATAATGTGCGCTGCACAAAGTTTTTATGAGGATCAAGTGATCCTCATAAAATGAAGATGAGTGCGAAGCCACCAGTGCCAAATCCGGCCTACATTTATTAAACCTCCTACCTTGTCATTGTGGTTTCCGAGGTCTGCGGTTTCTTGATTTCATGATATGTGTGGTGATGGTCATGATTTCACCAGCTCTCAGTTGTTCTGTGGTCCCTGGAGAGAGGAAAGGGTGGTGTCTGTATATGTGTGGGGTCTGGCTACTTGCCAAATTGGCCGAGTTGATCAATTTTGCTCATTTCATCCTTCCAGCCTTTGCCAATTTCAATTTCCCTTCCCACAAGGAAAGGGCTGAAAATGTTTCAATGCAGGCTGAATCTGAGCTTGGGAGTGATTCAGAGTCCCTGAAAAAGGCAACCAAGAGATGACCCTGACTCTCTATAAAGAGAAAATGGATCTGGTTGTGAGATCTAGAAGTGGGGGCCATGGCTTTTGCTTCCAGGTGCTACTCCCCCCAATGACATAACACATTCCCTCAAAGAATCCTGATTAGTTTGGCAGAGATATGGGGGGGGGTGGGGCAAAAATGTGCTCAGAACAAGAATGTAAATCCCCCAAAGCAAAGAGAGAAAGCAAGCGTTCACTGGGAGCTCAGTCCTTAGGACATTGAAGGGGCCGGGATGTGCTCCACTGGAGACAAAGTATCAGAAAACAGTTATGGGGGCCTCATCAACTTGCTGTTACCGTGTAGCACATCACCCCCAAAACTCAGTGGCTTAATGTTTTCATTCTTGAAAGCCACCTAAATGTCCATCCACAGAGTAATGGATAAAGACGATGTGGTACATATATACAATGGAATATTACTCAGCCATAAAAAGGGGGAAAAATGGATCATTTGTAGAGAAATGGACAGACCTAGAGACCATCATACAGAGTGAAGTAAGTCAGAAAGAGAAAACAAATATCGTATATTAACACATACATGTGTGATATAGAAAAACAGTATAGATGATCTTATTTGCAAAACAGAAATCAAGACAGAGGGCTTCCCTGGTGACTCAGTGGTAAAGAATCTGCCTGCCAGTGCTGGAGACACAAGTTCAATCCTTGATCTGGGAAGATTCGACATACCACGGAGCAACTAAGCTGTGTACCCAACTATTGAGCCCGTGCCCTAGAACCTGGGAACCGCCAGTGCTGAAGCCTGAGTGCTCTCAAGCCCGTGCGCAGCAACAAGAGAAGCCACTGCAGTAAGAAGCCTGCACACTGCAGCTAGAGAAAAGCCCACGCAGCAATGAAGATCCAACACAGCCAAAAAATCAATAAAATTTAAATAATAATCATAAAGAGAAACAGAGACACAGACATAAAGAACAAATGTATGGATACCAAGGGGGAAAGGGGAAGTGGTGGAATGAATTGGGAGATTGGGATTGATGTATATACAGCATTGACAGTGTGTATAAAACAGATAACTAACGAGAAACTGCTAACACAGGGAACTCTACTCAGTGCTCTGCGGTGACCTAAATGAGAAAGGAATACAAAAGAGAGAGGATATATATAAATATATATAGCTGATTCACTCTGCTGTACAGAAGAAACGAACACAATACTGTAAAGCAACGATACTGCAATAAAACTTAATTTAAACAATATTTTCACTCTTGTGTCAATGAGACAGCCTGGATTTGTTCTTGTGTCTGCAGGTCAGCTGGAGGCTCTGCTCTGCACTGGTCTTCCTGGATCACCTTGAGGACTGGAAAAGCTCTGCTCTGTGTATCTTTCATTCTCTGTTGGGGGCCAGTAGGCTAGCTGGGCATGTCCTTCTCATGGCAAAGCGAGAAACACAGGTGAAAAAACCCAATATCTTAGCTTCTTTTCATGTCCATGTCATGCCTCCTAATATCTTGTTGGCCAAAGCAGGTTGGAAGGCTGAGCCAAAAATCCCAGATGAAGGGCAAAGTTATGTGGCCAAGGATTCAGGGATGGGTGAACTGGGGCCATTAATCTGATCCATCAGACTCCTCACATCACCCTTCAATGATTCCCCATCTCCATTCATTGCTCCCTCTTTGATGCTTCCATAGTACGCTGTACATCTCTTTTGGCTTTCACAATAATCTGTGTTCCTATTATGTATGTGAAGGCAAGGGCTGTCTGTAGTCCTACTGCCCAGTATATAATCATAACAGAGAAAGCAGAGAGCGCAGAGAGCAAACAAAGGGACAAAGTAGGAACACAAGCAACTGAAAAGAGAGAACGGGGCAGACACATAAGAGTAAAGGGAACAGAAGAGACAGGACAAAAGAGCCACGAAAAAGATGAGCGAGGGAACCATCTCTGGTTTAGAGTAAGAGAAATTGCTTGCTGATAAACAGGTTCTTGAAATACTGATCCGTTCCTAGTATTCTAAAGTAGTCATTTCACATTTAGAAAGAGTCTTCATGTTTTTATTTTTCAAGTCTAATAGTTGCATTTTCCCCGTGGCAGCCCTTGCATGAAAGGAGACTTGGATTATAGAAATGTTTTTGGTCCCTTAGAAGAAGTGATTAATTTGCCATTTATGATCAGAGCCTCTTTCACAACTAAGATCCCTCCAGTTGTACCTTTGAAACGAAGGTGGCCTTATATTATGATGCAGAAAGCCTCATGCACTGGAAGCGAGGCTGGAGAGGCAGACTCAGACTCTTTTCTTGAAATGCAATTGTTTATTTTTTCTGGAAGGCGTGGTTCCTAGTGCTGCATATTATTGGCATAAGATGAAGCGTTAGTAATATCGATGCTAGGAGGGTGAAAGTCGCTCAGTTGTATCCGACTCTGCGACCCCAAGGACTGTATCTCTATCCATAGAATTCTCTAGGCAAGAATACTGGATTGGGTAGGCATTCCCTTCTCCAGGTGATCTTTCTGACCCAGGAATCAAATCCGGGTCTCCTGCATTGCATGCAGATTCTTAACCTTCTGAGCCACCAGGGAAAACCCATTCTAGGAGGGTGGGCTAGATTGATTCTGAAATGGTCAAAAGTCGTTTCAGGACAAAGTCAGGGAATAGGGTGGGTAAGGAGAAGCAGTTCAAAGTCCTTCTGAGGGGTGACTGCAAACCCATGAAGCTGAAGCAGCCTCCCTGGGCACCATCTCTTCCAAGGGAACTGCTTGAGTCAGTTTGCATAGGCTTATTTGCTTATGGTGTCCAAAGCTGTTCTTTGTAGTTCGTGTGAAAAATATGCAGGGAAAATTCTTCAGTGGATTTTTGAACTCAGTGGTTTTTCTTGGCTGGGGAATGGGGGAAGGTTTCATACCCTTATCTCCCAGTCAATACAATCTCTTAGGGCTTCCTGAAGTAAAACAAGAAACCAGATCTAGGTGGGGAGTGGGATGGGAATGGGGCCCAGTGATCCATAGGCCTATTGACTGAGGCTTCTTATGTGCCCCCCATCCCCCTCTCTTGCCTGTCTTACTGGGGGTTTGGAAGTAGATTAGGCATCATCCAGCCCAGCACCTGGCACATAGAAGATGGTCAGTAACTATTTATTAACTTGAGTTGAGTGGTGGTTTGTGGTGTGGTTGAAAGAGGCTGAGACTGAGTCAGGAGAACTGGGACTAAAATTGGCTGGTGGAGCCAACCAGGAGACGCTGCCTCTCTTCTCTGAGCCTCAGTTTTTCTACATGCATAGTGGGGGTTTCTCCCTGGGCTCTCATGAGACCTGAAAGCACTTTTGATACTGGCCATGGTCATCCTGTAGAAGGAACTGACCAGGCTGGGGCAGAGATGGCATGCCTTGGTCAGAAGCTGGGCTGTGCTACAACATGAGCAGTGGGGACCACTCGTCCAGGGATGGGGCCTCTTTGGGGGGCTGTCATCTGAGCAAGATGACCAGGTCAAGACTGGTGGCCCAGAAAAAGCATCGATGACCCCTTGAGCCCCATAAGGCCCCTCTCCCTTTATGCTGAAGGAAAAGGACAAGAAGACAGACGAGATGACAGCAGAGCAGGTGCATATCTGTGTGCCAGGTTCTTGAGACACTGGGAGAACTCAGGTGAGGTCCCTGATGGCCAGCAGATGACATACGTTATGCCATAGGGTGGGGCTGATGGTACAGGTGTGGACTGGGTGGTGAGCATCACCACCAGGATTTTTATGAAACTTCAGAGAAGAGTGAGGGGGAAGCAGGTTGTGGGGCTATTGATAGAGGAGCAAGGATATGGAATCAACCTGGGCCTTGGGGTGGGGGTGGAAGGACGGTGGATCAGGTGAACATGAGGATGGTCTTGTGTCACTGCAGGACCAAGTGACGGGGTGCTGGAGGGCCAAGCCAGGAAGCCTGAAGGTCACCACTGACTCTGTGTGAGCCGGGCAGGTCCCTTAAACACTCTGAGCCTCAGTTTCCCAATTTACCAAAGTAAGGGTTTGGAATGGATCAGGGGCCCCTCAGGGCCGTGAGGAAGATGCACTGGGGAGGCTGAGAAGATGGGCTCTAGGCCTCTGACCCTTACTTTTGCTTTCTCTCCTTCATTTTAGATAGTATGTTTCTGGGTAAGATTTCATTGGGGAAAAAAAAAAAAAGAGTTGTGGTTTTCTAAGATCAGTGGTCCAAAGACCTTTAAGTTTTCTTTTATTTTTTTATTTTTAATTTTTTTTATTGTTTTTGCCATACATTGTAAGTTTTCTTTTAGATATGAATGGCATAGGATAGCAGTTCTAGGATCAGTTGGTAGGACTCATTAGTGGGAACTGGAAGGGCCCGTGGATAACCCAGCTCTAGGACTACTGTAGCCTGCAAGTTCTTTCACTGAGGCCACCAAATTTGGGATCTGGGTTCTATGGGACCCAGTTAAAATACACCTGAAGGGCTTGAGTAGCAGAAGTGCTTGCTCTGACTCTGCTACTGACTAACTCAGCATCTTTGAGCCTCTATTTCCTCATCTGTAAAGTGGCAACAAGTATACCCATGCTTGGACTTCCCTGGTGGTCCAGTGGTTAAGAATCCTCCTGCCAATGCAGGGGACACGGGTTCGATCCCTGGTCCAGAAAGATCCCACATGCCAGTGATCAGCTAAGCCTGTGTGACACAACTACTAAGTCTGTGTTCTAGAGCCTGTGCTCCTAAACAAGAGAAGCCACCACAGTGAGAAGCCAGAGCTGTGCAATGAAGAAGAGCCCCTGCTTACTGCAACTAGAGAAAGCCGGCATACAGCAACGAAGACCCAGCACAGCCAAAGCAAGGAAACAAAAAATGAAAAAAACCTAGAATTAAAAAAAAAAAAAGTGTAGTGTTGACATTTGATAAAAACTAAAAAAAAAACCTCTTCCATCTGCACCAATGCCTATGCCCTGTCCCTCCTCTGTCTTGCTTAAGTTAATTTATCTATTTACACTGCATGTCTACTGCCCGCTCCTACTACAGAATGCCAGGGGGAGCTGAATAGGCAGGATCATAGCAAACAAGTATAAGAACAAAGGGTAAGAAAAACACACAGTTTCTAAGTGCTCATGAACATAAAAATGCACTCATTTATTCATCTCAGATGCCCAGAGTACTTTCTCTGTGCCAAATTGGGTTCACTGGGTGAGGTCAGCCCTTGACATACGTGTATGTAAATTTTAGCCTCTGTCCCAGACAGAGAAGAAGTCAGTTTTTCAAGAAAACATGGTGATGTGATGGAAAACAAAGTGCCAGCCCCCACCCCACCAAGCAAGATCGGTAGCATAGCCTTCCATATAGCTTTAAGTTCAAATACAACAAAAAATGGTAGAATGCACCTCCAAATACCTGAAAGTGACTGTTAGAAGAGGGCATGGTATTGCTGAAAGGGCCTAGGTTTTGCCACCTAAAAATGGTGTAAACTTGGGAAAGTCAAATCTTCTTCTCTGAGCCCCAATTTCTTCATCTGTGAAACTGGGTCATAAAAATCTGCTTCACTGGTTGTTGTGGCATAACATCAGGTCAGGCAAGGACCTGCTCTACAGTAGCACTCAGAAAGGGATGGCCATTATTACAGTTTTGGGAAAAAACACAGAGCTGATGATGGCAGCCACGAGTGTCACTGGGGACGATGCAGTCCATCCTTGGTGGGGTCCAGGCCTCAGGAGTCACCTGCTGAGATTCTTTGCTGAGTGAAAAGGGCTCTGAGTGCCCCCTGCACATCACTATTCCTGAGGCTGTAGATGACTGGGTTCAGCATGGGCGTGACCACGGTGTACATGATGGTGGCCATACGGCCCCGCTTGGCCTCATACCGGGATGTGGGCCGGAAGTAGACTGCGATGACTGTCCCGTAGAAGAGGCCCACCACGGCCAGGTGGGAGCCACAGGTGGACACAGCCCGGAGCCTCCCCGTGGCAGATGGCAGCCGGAACACCGCAGCTGCAATGGCCCCGTAGGAGGCGAGGATGAGCAGGAAGGGAGTGACCACCACCGCATCGCCCTCGGTGAAGATGAGCAGCTGGGTGTGCCGGGTGTCAGAGCATGAGAGCCTTAAGAGAGGCTGGTGGTCGCAGAAGAAGTGGTGCACGTGGTGGGAGGCACAGAAGGACAGGCGGGCCATAAGCAGGATATGCAGGAGGGAGTGGATGTGGGACACGAGCCACGCCGTCCCCACCAGGGCTGTGCACACGGCCCGGGACATCCTCGTGGCATAGTGGAGGGGGTGCCGGATGGCCACGTAGTGGTCATAGGCCATGGCAGCCAGGAGGCAGCTGTCAGTTACACCCAGGGCAAAGAAGAAGTACATCTGGGTCAGGCAGCCAGCCAGGGAGATGGAGCGGTCATGGGCCAGCAGATTGGCCAGCATCTTAGGTACCATGACAGAGGTAAAGCAGAGGTCAGCAAAGGACAGGTGGGCCAGTAGGAAGTACATGGGAGTGTGAAGGGCTGGACTGGCTCGGATGGCGGCCACGATGAGTTCATTACCCAGGATGCCTGCCACATAGAGGACCAAGAAGAGCATGAAAAGAGGCTGCTGCTGGCTGGGATTTGTTGTTAGTCCCAGTAGGATGAATGGTCTTCCTTCTGAAGACTCATTGGCAGCATCCATGGCTAGGCTGCTTCTTCACCTGGAACCCCAGGGGTTTCATTCCATTGCTGTGTCATCATCTCAGTGTCAAAGGAAAAGGGTGAAGGGCCACTGAGTTGCTCGAGGCTTTCTGGCCATGAGGGAAGTCAGGACAGCCCTGTGGCTACACACAGATGTGACTGTGAGCAATTTCCCTCCTTGAATCTTCTTCCTCTCCAGGTCTTAGGTTCTGCATCTGTTGAGTAAGGGAGCTGAATCAGGTGAACTTAAAAGCTGCTTCCAACTTGGATACAGCAAAAACAGAACAAAAATATTGCCCAGGATATGGACCAAAGAAGGGAGAAACACAAAAGAAAAGATGAGTGAGAGAATCAAAATCAGGGAGAGATTTGACCAATGGGTATTTATTTTGGGGAAAGTCAGAGTGGACAAGAAAACCAAGATGGAAGTGAGAAACTTATCTAAGAAATAAAATTCCAAACATGAAGGGCACAGAGGTATTGAAATGAATATAAATCGTTAGCACCTGAATGCAAACATGATGCTTTAGAGCACTAAGGATCAAAAGAAGAACCCATCTCTCCCAAGGGCAGGGATGTAAAGATCTGATGATGCTGAGATGCCTAGATCACCATCCTCTGTGTCCTCAATAGTAGGTGATGGGACACAGCTGAGCAATATCATCAAATTCTGAAGAAAAAAGATTTTGAACCTAGGATGCTAGCCTAACGTCATGCATGTGCGTGCTCAGTCGTGTCCGACTCTTTGCGACCCTGTGGACTGTAGCCCGCCAGGCTTCTCTATCCATGGGATTCTCCAGGCAAGAATACTGGAGTGGGTGGCCATTCCCTTCTCCAGGGGATCTTCCCAACCCAGGGACTGAACTCAAGTCTCTACACTTTTAATCGAGAGTGAGAAAAGAATAAAGAAAATGTGAAACTTGCAAAATAAAAAAGAACCAAAGAATCTGGATGATTCCCAGTATTCCTGGAAAACTCTTCCCATGAAATCAAACACTTACAGCATCAAGAAAACGCACAGCCCTTTATGGGAAACTCGTGTAGACAGGTGGATACACCTATCAGATACAGAGACTTGACTCTTAAGGACAGAGGCATTTCATTGCTCCCATTTTTTCCTGTCTGACTCTCACTGCAGAAATCTTGGATGATTCTCCAAGCGGGGTCTTAAAAGGAGAGGGGTTTTAAGACAGGTTTCCTGAAGACTATGTTGAGACCAGCTCTGCATCCTTATCCATTAAAAAAAAAGAAAGAAAATAAAGACCCTCCCTACCCTATTGCCTTCCTTTTTCTCCTCCACTGTATAAGAAGAATCTTTTGGCTTTGGATCCCTGGAGAACGTTGTTTTCTTTCCCCTCAATTATGTCCCACCTTCCATGAAGGTAAGAGGATCAGGGTGAGTATTAAGGATGGAGGGAGGAAGCCTGCTTATGAAATGGCTTTTTTTTTTTTGAAACTTGAACTACTGGAAGCCTGCTCATGAAATGGCTTTTTCGAAAACTGGAACTACTTAAACTTGGGAACTTACCCAAGTTTAAGCTGCCCAGTCTATTCTTCCCAGGTGTTCTGTGAAGGTAGGCTGAGCTATGCATGAGTGTGTGTGCTAAGTCGCTTCAGTCATGTCCAACTCTTTGCGACGCCATGGACTGAAGCCCGCCAGGCTCCTCTGTCCATGGGATTTTCCAGGCAAGAATACTGGAGTGGGTTGCCATGCCCTCCTCCAGGGGATCTTCCTGACCCAGGAACTGAATGTAGGTCTCTTGCATTGCAGGCAGGGTCTTTACCATCAGAGCCACCAGGGAAGCCCTCTAACCTGAGTTTAAATGGGTCTCAATAAACATTCAAATACACTGAGCTGTTGGCAGAAACATTCGTCTACAATTACAAACACACTGGTGCAGGCATGCAGGCATGTTCATCCTCTAGTTATGCTCTGCAAACACACAGGTACTACTGATCATGTACAGAAATGTGGACACAGACATCTAAGTAAGAGACGAGCATAACCACCAGACCCACAGATGCAGATCATCCTACACATAAACCGAAGGTCTGGTGCAATCACAAAATAGCGCTGAGGCCAGAGGGTGATGCTCATTCACTGCCTCCTGTTCATGGAGGCTCCTGGTACCACCCACAGCTCCGGAACCCATGATGCCCATTCATGCTTTCACTGACCAAGTGGTCTGCGTCAGTTCTCCACCACTGCCTGTCCACACCTCCTGGTCACCCTCCGTCACACAGTCACATCTTGCACTTACAGCCGCAGAGGCCCAGGGCCTCGCAGCTTCCCACACAAGTCTCCTGCTGGGCACAGCAGGGATGTGCCACCCTCGAGGGGCACGTTCACCAACACACTGCTTCCCCTCCCCCAGCGATGACACGGTGGGGCAGCGATGGTAACGCACAGTCTCAGCCTCACACCAACAGCACCTGCTCTCACAGTCACACGAACAGCTCACATGCCCAGCCAAGCTCGAGAGGACAGAGGTGCGTGCTCTCCAGCCTGGCCCCTTGCCCCAAGTGCACCCTCTGGCTTCTCCACATTGCAGGAGGAGCAGCAGCGGGGACCAGATGTAGCCTGGTGCTGAAGGGTCTGGGAAGGGAGTTATTGGCCTCACTTACGAGGTTTGGGGCCTTGGGAGTACCTTAGCTTCTCCCAGAGAAAACACCCTTTCCCGGGCCCCCATCCCTGGGGTGAGAGGCAGTTCAGCTCTGGGGCTTGTTATCCTTCCTCTCTGTGGCCCAATTTGACCAGGGAAGGGGTGGTTGGTGCAACCTCAAACTCAGGGGACCCCAGGAGCCACGTGCATGGTGAAGCTGCTGCTCCCCAGTCCCTGTCTTGTGGGGTCCAGAGCCCCAAACCTGGGGCTTACAGCAGTAGATTGTGGAGCCAACCATCTTGTCCCCTCAGCTGTTGCTGGGGCTTCTTGTAGGAAGCTTAGGAGTGTGGGAGCATTGTGCCTCTGGGGACTGCGGCAGTATGTACACCTGAGCGACTGTGACATGTATGTGTGTGTGTGTGTGTGTGTGTGTGTGTAGGATTGTATGCCTGTGTGTGGACAGACTGACTGTGTCTCTGTCAAATGAAATGATTGTCCATGAGCTTCAGTGTATGTCTGCATGTGCACTGTACTTGTGTCTGTGGAGGGCACTGACACCTGAGTGTTTCTTTGTGCATAAAGGTTTCTGATAGGGAACTGGCTCTGTATTGGAGTGGGCATGTGTTCCCATGTGTGTTTGTAGCCTTCCAGATGGGGATGGCTCTGCACAACTCAGCACTGGAACAACCATGAAGGGTGATTTTGAACACAGCAACTTCCATGGTTCCCTACTGCCTATTGAATTAAGTCCAGATTCCCCTACCTGATATCCAGCCCATGGGGCATCCTTCCCATCCCCAGATCTTCAGTCTTCAAACTTCCCACCTCTTTTCCAATACACCCATCTCTAGTCAGTTAAACCATTCTCCTTAG
Source organism: Antilocapra americana (assembly GCA_007570785.1). NCBI lineage: Eukaryota > Metazoa > Chordata > Mammalia > Artiodactyla > Antilocapridae > Antilocapra > Antilocapra americana. The sequence goes on along the minus strand of ML660779.1, from coordinate 239,819 downwards.
AGTCCCCTGTGCATGCAGAGTTTGCGTTACCTCTGTGCTCTGTGCACACCCGTTTTCCCCCATTGAATGTCCCTTTCCCTCAATTCCCACCCAGCTGCAGGGCCCAACTGGTTTTGTGCAGTAGATACCTTTATTCAGTCTTTCCCACCCCAAACCTGCTTTTTTCCTAATTGCTTGTCTTAGTAGATGGTGTTGAAGAAAGTTTAAAAGGAAATATCAATATTTGATCAGAACTGGGAGCTTTCCTGGGCATCTCACTTTAGGAACGAGGATCTGACTGTAATCTTAACCTTTATCCTCCAGGCTGGGCTCTGTTATTGTCTTCCAATGCCTTCCCTTCTCTCTTGTTTATTTTTTTTTAAATTTATCTATTTAATTAATTAATTTGGCTGCACTGGGTCTTCACTGCTGTGTGTGGGCTTTCTCTAGTTGTGGTACATGGACTTCTCATTGCGGTGTCTTCTCTCGTAGGGGAGCACAGACTCTGAGGCACACAGATTTCAGTAGTTGCTGCACATGGGCTCAACAATTGCAACTCTCAGGCTCCAGAGCTCAGGCTCGGTAGTTGTGGCACACGGGCTTAGTTGCTTTGTGGCATGTGGGATCTTCCCGGATCAGGGATCAAACTGGTGTCATAGGTGTATTCTTAACCACTGGATCATCAGGAAAACCCATTATTTTCTTATCTATCAAGTTGGCCCAGCATAGCAGTCTGAAACTTCATGTTTCCTCCAGTGGATGTGTAGGATTTACGTGATTATCATATCTGGTTGTTCCAAGGATGCTAAAAATATGGAAGGACCCATGGATACCCTGTATGGCAAAGATGATGGAAGGGCTGTATGCCTCTGGAAACTTTTCCTTAATTGTGGTGGGAACTGTATGTCATGAGAACCCCCAAAAGAAGAAAAGACCACAGAGGAGGTCTCTGAGTATAAACCACTGAACTGGGGGCAAACCTTCTATTCTCATTCCCACAGTTGCCAACTCTTCTGACAATGTCCCCAGTCATTGTCACGGCACATGAGTTGTCATGGTGATAGGAGGCAAGAACTGGGAAAGGATTATACAACTTTGTGGTGGGAGAAGGGGTTTTAATTCATTTAAGCCTTTGTCAAATTGTGCTGAGTTTGGGCTATTGTGCCCTCTGCTCTCAACAGATGGGGTCATCAGGAAATAGGGTGATCAGCCACGCTGGTTTGTCCAGGACAGAGGAGGTTATTTGGACATGGGATTTCAAGTTTTAAAAACTAGGACAGTTCTGGGGAAATCAGGACAAGTTGGTGACCCTGTCGGGAAACCTATAAAATTTTCTGCAGTTTGAGGAGACAGTATAGTTCACATCGCTCTCTCTCCATTAGTCTGGGACCTCCAAGAAGACTATAGTTACTAAAGAGAGACCTGGTTCTGGTAACAAGGGACATCACCTCCCCAGGGATCTGGGATGAACCTCCAGCCTTCCTGCAGTCTACGTTCCAGCAGCTGATTTCTCGTTGAAAGGAAGTTGGAGTGGTGAGACCAGCCCCTGGCTGAAGCACAAGGAACACACTCCATGGGGCGCCCTATGGGGGTGACAATGAAGCATTGCTTGAGCCACCCCTGGCCTCATCTCAACCATAATCAGGGAGGACTGGAAAGGGGAACAGACAAGAGCTGACATCTACTCTGGCCAAGCTCCATCTCTCCTTGGAAGCACCTACTCTAACTTCTGGGGTCCACTCCTGTCCTGCTCCTGCATAGAGGGGCTTCCCAGCAGAATGCAGGGCCTTGGGCCTTGCTCATGTGTAACTCAATCATATAAAGAAAATCTGTCAAGACTATAAACTCTGGGTAGATAAAAACCTCAAGAGTACTGGATCTGAAGGGCCCAGAATGACCTAAGGCTTGGAGCACTGTGGTTGCCTTTGCCCAAGAGGTAGTGGCATTCCCTCTCCTAACCCCAACTCTATCTCCAGATGTTGTAGGCTTAACACAAAGCAGTCTACCCTACCTGACCATGTGCATATCTGAGCAAGCTCATAACTCTTAATGAAACTTAAATCCACCAATAGTTAGCTTCTACTCTTAATGCTTGAAGGAACATCATCCATTTCCGTAACCCTAAATATATCTCAAATTGAAGCCACCCCAACATGTCAGTTTGATACTCAAAATACTCTTCTTCTTATGCCTAATTCTTATCTAGTTCTGAACCTAGACTATGTGATAATAACTAGATTGTGATTTAAACTTATCACAAACATTATTCACATGCCAGCTTAACTTAAATCTAACAGAGCTCTAACATGAACTAAACTCTAACCAAAATTTAATCTACCAATGAGAAGAAAACCTGAATTCTAATCTTAAGCAGTCTTTCCTCCTAACACTAGCAATAAAAAAGTTTTAATATTTCTTTTTTAAAAACTGAAGTATAGTTTATTTACAATGTTATGGTAGTTTCAGGTGTACAGCAAAGTGATTCAGTCATTAATTAATTGTTAGTTTCTCAGTCATGTCTGACTTTTGCTACCCCATGGACTGTATAGCCTGCCAGGCTTCTCTGTCCATGGAATTCTCCAGACAAAAATACTCTTGAAGATTCTTTCTCTTTATGGGTTATAAGAAAAATATTTTTAAACTTCTCTATCTTATTTAACTTATTGGATTGAATCCGTGCCCCATGCAGTGAAAGCAGGGAAGTCCCTCTTACAAAATAGTAAGTATAGTTCCTGTGTTCCTTGTTGGTGTTCTGTTTTATATATAGTAGTGTATATATGTTAGTTCTAATATTTCTAAGAAGAGCTCAAATTTATTTGAACCCTGACTCCTAAATTTTTCCCAAATCTACTATTCATTAAAATCAATCCAAATTAAACAATTTACAATACTTCTAATTCAGTCCTAAATTTGTCCAATTGCTTTTAAATTCTGAACCTAACTCTGGCTTTACCCTAACTCTAACCTCATTCGTAGCCATAAAGTGAAAGTGAAGTCACGCAGTCTGTCCAACTCTTTGCAACCCCGTGGACTGTAGCCTACCAGGCTCCTCCGTCTATGGGATTCTCCAGGCAAGAATTCTGGAGTGGGTTGCCATTTCCTTCTCCAGGGGATCTTCCAGACCCAGGGATCAAACCCAGGTCTCCTGCATTGCAGGCAGATGCTTTAACCTCTGAGCCACCGGGGAAGCCGCCATACTGTGAACCCTAACCCTATTCTAACCAAAACCATAATTCTGACCCTTTCCTAATCTCTGTCACAGCCCTGAAGTAACCTAATCTTGGTTGAATTCTCACACAACTGTGGGATTTTAGGAATGAGATCATGTGTGTTCTCAGTTATCCTGAGAGATGAAATACGTGGCTTCATAGGGAAAGATTTGCCCACCCAGATTCCATCCCAGGCTTTGGCATGAGTGGGTTCTGGAGTTGCTCTGAATTTGACTGGGGTCAAAGTGACCAGTGTGACTCACTGGTCACACAGGGCCTTAGAAGAGCAAGGATCTAGAACACTTGAAGCCAGCACAGCTCTTATCTGGTGTTTCTGGGTATCAGCCTCTTGAAGTTCAAGTGGCAAATAAACCTAGTTACTGCACCTGGTAACATGCTTTGACCATGGAGGAGCCTAAGGCAAACTCAACAGCAAATTCACTTGATCTTGGTTCTGGCTGGGTCTAGAGTACCCCAGGTTCTTGTCTCCTGTCTGTAAACCGCAGTCTCTCCCCTTTCTTCCACCTCAAACAAGGACAGGGGACACCTAGCCTGTGCCAGGGGCTGGGGAGAGCCCGCCCCATCCCTCCAGTGTCAGTCCTAACACCAGCCTCCAGCCCCTCACTGGTGCCTCCGCCGGGGACCACAGCATCGGCTCCAAGTCCTTCTGAGCGCCTCCTTGACCTCCTTGTTGCGGAGGCTGTAGATGAGCGGGTTGAGAGCTGGGATGACAAGGGTGTAGAACACAGAGGCCATCTTGTCCGTGTCCAGGGCGTAGCTGGAGCTGGGACGCAGGTACATGAAGATGAGTGTCCCGTACAGCATGGCCACAGCCGTGAGGTGGGAGCCACAGGTCGAGACTGCTCGCCAGCGGCCCTCGGCCGAGCGCATGCGGATCACGGCGCCGGCAATGAAGCCGTAGGACACGGCGATGGCCGACACGGTGGCTGTCTGGATGAAGCCACAGACGGCGAAGAGGAGGAGTTCATTGAGACTGGTGTCGTTGCAGGAGATGGCCAGCAGCGGGGGAATATCACAGAAGAAGCTGTTCACCTCCCGGGAGCCGCAGAAGCTCAGGCGGAAGGTGAAGGTTGTGTGGACCACGCCGCTCACTGCCCCGCCCAGGCCGGAGGCTCCCAGCAAGACCAGACACAGACGCCGGGACATGGCCGTGGAGTAGAGAAGAGGGTTTCGGATGGCCACGTAGCGGTCATAGGCCATGGCTGCCAGCAGGCAACACTCGGCATCGGCCAGCCCTGCAAACAGGAACATCTGGAGGACGCAGGCTGCGTAAGGGATGCTGGCGCGAGGCAACAGCTGGTCCACGAGCATCTTGGGGCCGATGGCTGAGGAATAGCAGGTATCTAGCAGGGAGAGGTTGGCCAGGAAGAAGTACATGGGTGTGTGGAGCTGGGAGTCCACGTGGATCAGCAGCACCATGCCTACGTTTCCCAGCAAGCTCACCAGGTAGACGGGCAGGAAGATGAGGAAGAGGGTCAGGCGCAGGTCCCAGCGGTCTGTGATGCCCAGGAGGATGAATTCAGCACGGGCACCCCAGGCCCAGGTGAAGTTCTCAGGTGTCATCTTGCAGGACAGAGTCTGAGGAGAGACAAAGCAGGAGGGAGGTGAGGGGAAGGTTAGGACCATCACCAGCCAGAAAGTACTTTGTACTGGAAACAGATTTGGGTGCCTCCTAACTGTGTAATAAAATTGTGATGTGTGTGGATAAGCCACAGCACTTCTCAAAACCTGTGTTTAAAAGAATCCTTCAATTAAAAATAAATAAATTTAGCAAACATTATCCTCAATGGTGAAAAGCTGGAAGCATTCCCCCTGAAATCAGGAACAAGACAAGGGTGCCCACTCTCACCACTACTTTTCAACATAGTCTTGGAAGTCTTGGCCACAGCAATCAGAGCAGATAAAGAAATCAAAGGAATCCAGATTGGAAAAGAAGAAGTAAAACTCTCTCTGTTTGCAGATGACATGATCCTCTATATTGAAAACCCTAAAGACTCTACGAGAAAATTACTAGAGCTAATCAGTGAATATAGCAAAGTTTCAGGATACAAAATCAACACACAGAAATCCCTGGCATTCCTATATACTAACAGTGAGAAATCAGAAAGAGAAATTAAGGAAACAATTCCATTCACCATTGAAACAAAAAGAATAAAATACTTAGGAGTATTTCTACCTAAAGAATCAAAAGACTTGTATATAGAAAACTATA
>ML660779.1:209672-234388 GCA_007570785.1 Antilocapra americana | reverse complement strand
TACAAACAACTCCTGCAGCTCCATTCTAGAAAAATAAACAACCCAATTAAAAAGTGGGCCAAAGAACTTAACAGACATTTCTCCAAAGAAGATATAAAAATGGCTAACAAACACATGAAAAGATGCTCAACATCACTCATTATCAGAGAAATGCAAATCAAAACTACAATGAGGTACCACTTTACACCAGTCAGAATGGCTGCCATCCAAAAGTCTACAAGCAATAAATGCTGGAGAGGATGTGGAGAAAAGGGAACCCTCTTACACTGTTGGTGGGAATGCAAACTAGTACAACCACTATGGAAAACAGTGTGGAGGTTCCTTAAAAAGCTGCAAATAGACCTGCCATATGACCCAGCAATCCCACTGCTGGGCATATACACCGAGGAAACCAGAATTGAAAGAGCCACGTGTACCCCAATGTTCATCGCTGCATTGTTTACAATAGCCAGGACATGGAAGCAACCTAGATGCCCATCAACTGAAGAATGGATAAGAAAGCTGTGGTACATATACACAACAGAATATTACTCAGCATTAAAAAAAAATTCATTTGAAGCAATTCTACTCAGATGGATGAAACTGGAGCCCATTATCCAGAGTGAAGTAAGCCAGAAGCAAAAACAACAATACAGTATATTAACGCATATATATGGAATTTAGAAAGACGGTAACGAGAACCCAACATACGAGACAGCAAAAGGAATGCAGATGTATAGAATAGACTCGTGGACTTTGTGGATGAGGGTAAGGGTGGGATGATATGGGAGAAGGGCATTAAAGCATGTTAATTTTCATATGTCTAATCAATCACCAGCCCAGGACTGATGCTCGGGGCTGGTGCAGTGAGATTTCCCCGGGGGGGGGAGGGACGAGGGAGGGGGGTTCCGGAGGGGAAGCATATGTAAACCCATGGTGATATCATGACAATGTATGGCAAAAACAATTAAAAATAAATAAAAATAAATAAATAAATAAATTTTAAAAATTGCCTTTTTAGTGTTAAGTCCCTGCCACTTCCCAGGTAACTCAGCTGTAAAGAACCTGTCTGCCAATATAGGAGACTTAAGAGATGCGGGTTCACTCTCTGGGTGGGGATGATCCTTGGAGGAGGGCATGACAACCCACTCCAGTATTCTTGCCTGGAGAATCCCATGGACAGAGGAGCCTGGCTGGCTACAGTCCACTGGGTTGCAAACAGTTGGACATGACTTGAAGCAACTTATCACATACATGCTACTACTTAACCTCCATGAGACTGAGACACTTGCCTGGCTTACTCAATTTTCAGTCCACAGTACTGAGAACATTGCTGGGCACATAATAATTGCTTAGTAAATAAAGGCACACTTTGTTTTATTGTACTTTATCATGCTTCACAGATGGCGATTTTTTGTTTTGTTTTTTAAAACAAATTGAAGGTTTGTGGCAAAATTTTTAACAGCATTTGCTCACTTTGTGTCCCTGTGTCACATTTCAGTAATTCTCACAATATTTCAGATTTTTCATGATTATTATAGGTGTTATGATGATCTGTGATTAGAGATCTTGGATGTTACTACTACGATTCACTGAAGGCTTAGGTGATGGGTATTGCCTTTTAGCAATAAAATGTTTTAAAGTATGTACATTGCTTTTTTAGGCATAACGCTATTGCACACTTAATAGGCTACAGTAGAGTGTAACATAACTTTTATATGCCCTGGGAAACCAAAATTGGGGTGATTTGCTTTATTGCTATATTATTGCACTTGTCTGCGATCAAATCCACAATGTCTCTGAAGTATGCCTGTATTAAATGCAAGAATGATGAATAGGGTCATAGTTAGTGTCTGGACAAGGATTGAAAACCCTGTGACTCTTTATGCATTCTCCTCTCCAGTTTTCAAAGGAGAAAAAGAGGCAATGAAATGGACACAGTCTCCTGATCCAGAGGGTAGCTAGCTAGGTTTGCTGAGAGGATATCCTTCTGCTGGAGTAAAACCTGGGACAGGAGGGTGCAGCAGTGGCTGGCATCTGGGGGAGATGACAAGGAGTGGAGAGAATAGAAGACTTGAGTATATTCCAGGGCTGGACTCTTCACCACCCTGAGCCTCAGTTTTCTCTTTGTGTAATGAGTAAAAAATGCTGCAAGGATCAATGGAATAATGCATGTAAAACATCTCACACAGAGCCTGGCATTTGGCAGGTATTTACTGAAGGATCAGTTTAATATGATATCTAGCCCCAGTACTGGAAGGAAGTAACTTTAGGGCAACCAGAAGTAGTGTAGTTTCCAGAAAATATAACACTGTTGACACTCCTATGCCTTTTTTAATGTGTTCCCTTTGCTAAGAACCCATTTCCATTTTTTTGTGTTTGACAAAAACTCTCAGATGTAAAGCCTTCCCTCCTGACTCACATGACTATACTTGACTATACATGACTATTCAGAGGAAACTATACTGCTCCCCACTTTGTGCTGGCTGCACTGGAGCATACATCCATCACAGTATTTGCACGTGTATTTGTTTTATTTTTATAGAATTTTTAATGACATGGAAAAAGCACATGATATATTACATGAAAAAAGTTCAAAGAAGTTAAGACACAAATTAATCTGAAAGCCAAAAAGCTACTGTATGTTCTTTTTCTGTGTCTGTCTCTCCTGGGGGCTTTGAGCTTCTTGATTCAATATTTATTCAACAAACATTTATTAAGGCCTACTATGTGCTCAGTATGGCTCTGTGATTCATTTCTGTACATCCAGGGTCTGCTACGTAATCAATGCTCAATAAATACTGGCTGAATGTCTAAAACAGTGAAAAAAATAAATGAATTTTATCAGCATGCAGACTTGGTTTTAAGTCTGGCTTCCACACTTTCTGGTGTGCAACTTTGGGCAAGTCACTTCACTTCTCTCAGAGTGTTTTCTCATAAAGTACATTTACTATCTCTGTTGGAGGGTTCTGAGAGGCAATAAACATGCAGCACTTGGAACTGAGTAAATACTCTTTCTTCTTTCTTTAAGAGAAGTTTAGATATTTGTGACCTACCTGTCACTGGTGAGGATGCACCACTTGAATGAAAAAAAAAATTGATTATATCATACATTGGTGAGGTTGTGCTGGTGGAAATGTAAACTGAGAAAACTGGAGGACCCATACAGGTTCATACCTTAGTATTTTAGTCTGCTTGGGCTGCTGTAACAAAGAACTACAGACTGGATGGCTTAAGCAACAGATACTTATTTCTTGTAATTCTGGAGGCTGGGAAGCCCAAGATCAGGGTGCCAGGATGGTTGGATTCTGGTGAGGGCCCAGAACTGCTGATGGCTCTGTTCTTGTTTTATCCTCATACAGTAGAGAGAGAAAGAGATAGCACGTTGTCTAATCTCTTCTTATAAGAGCATTAATTCCATCATGAGGACCCTACCCTTAGGACTTTGTCTAAACCTAGTTGCCTTTCAAAGACCCCACTTCCAAATGCCATTACATTCGAGATTAGGATTTCAGCTTAGAAGTTTTGGAATGACACAAGTATTCAGTCCATGACAGCTTGTAATTCCAGTTTTTAGTGTTTTGAAAACTCTCACATATGTACACAAGGAGACAAGCACAGGGCGCATGTTCTCCTGGACTATTGCATTGGACTAACATTAACCAAACCTAAATGTCGATAGGATCATGGAGGCTAAAAAAGAATAGATTTAACTTATATATTATCAATGTAGAGAAATCTTAAAACCATATTGAGATTAAAATAATAATTTGTGGAAAACTGTACAGATTAAAGAAAAACAAAACAATAATATATGTTTTTATTTATCGGTTCCTTTAACAAGAGATCATGTCCCAGCTAAAGGATTTTGGGACATATCAGAAGTTTTTATCTCCTTTGCCTCATTTACACAACCAGAGCTGATCCTTCCTTTCTTTTAAGACTCCATTTGGGATCATCAATTTTTCCCCAGAAAGCTTTATCTGACATCCAACCACCTAATCTCTCACTCTGGAACCCTGTTCACTGAGCTCTCTGTATTATAGCCCTACTCCATCATTTGATAATTACCTAAATGATCTTTCGCCTAGTTGAACATCTGGGACCATGCCTTATTCTTCCCTTTATCCTTAGGGATGCAAAATTTTAGGGATCTTTCCCTCCTTCTTGGTGGGGTTCACTGGGAGAGGCCAGACAGCCTCCAGGGATAGAGAATTGTGGGCTTCAAGCCCCACCCAACTACATGTTCCCTATGAATGAAGTCAGTTTGCTGGCTGAAGTTCTGCATCCAGAACCCAGTTGGTGGCAAACCCCTTGTGTATTACTGTTGGTCCAGGTGGAAAACAGACACTACTCACCTTTACAAAGTGAGGAGCACAGATGCTTCGAGTGCCTCTTCATTTCTTCATCTGTAAAATGTGGACAATGAGACTTCAGGGCTTAAATTGCTTTGAAATTCTGGGATGCAAGGATCCCCAGACCTCAGTTAAGCAGTTACTATGGAGTGTGAATGTGTGTGCATGTGTGTATGTGCACAAAACATAGAGTGAATTCTCCATTAATTTCTCTCTGTTGCCTACTGCCCATGAGGAGTAATCCTGACATTCAGGGATATTCATTTTTTTTCCCTGAAGATAAGAAAACAGAGTTCCAAAGATGGGAGGAGACAGGATATTCAGCTATTAAGGTATTGAGTTAGGGCTTGAACTTAAATCTAACTCCATCCTTTTTTTTTTTTTTGGTCTCTAGGCAGAATATTAAGTTGGTCTTTTAATAGATTACCAAACTAGTTGTCACTGTCTTGCCTCAGTTTTCTCAGCTTTAGATTAAGCAGATTGAAACAGATCAGGGGTTCCCAATTTGCTCTGTGGACCTCTGTCATTAGAATTACCAATGGAGCTTTGTGAAAAAAATATATGGCTATACACAGTGCCCAGAAATTCTGATTTAATTTATCTAGAACAGAGCTCAGAAATCTGTAGTGTAAAAAATGTTCAGCTGATTGTGATATGCAGGTCTATTTGGGACCCTGAGCATCAGAGCCTCTGTCTTGAATGCACATAGGAATCATGTAGGGATCTTGTTAAATCTAGGTTTTATCTCAGAAGGGCTGGGGAGGGGCCTGAGAACATGCCTTTCTAACAAACACCCAGGTGACCCTGATGCTGGGGATCTGGGCACCATGCTTTGAGTAGCAAGAGCCTGTGTCCTACTGGACAGCATTCCAGGCTCTGGCATCTTAAGATTTTAGCTTTCTGGAGGGTTCTTTTTGCTTCCTCCTGCTTTTGCCTCTTTCTCTCTGCTGAACACTTTGTTTTTGACTCATTTTCACTTTCCAGGCCCCACGGTACTCATGAACACATTTAAGTTTGGCAAGACCAGAGTCCTGGCATTTTTCAAGCTGTGGTTTCCCCAGATTCTAACAAGCCCCAGTTCTTAGATCATTCCCTCTCAGCACACAGACATTCGGTATGCCTTGATCCAGACACCAGCTGCTGTCACGGTGTTGGTGCGTGGTTTTCGGGTTGGTAGGACATACCTGGAAGGTGGAGATGGATGAGTAGTTTTGATGGAGCGACCTCAGTCCAGCCTTTGGGTGATGATGGCAGGGGAGGTAGCAGGGACACCCCCACCCCAGACATAGGAACAGGGGGACTTATACTCTTCTTGGACCCTGGGGGAATCACCTCGTTCCCCCTCTGCTAACTCCTCTTTTCCTCTCTGTTGTCCTGGTATCTATGGGGCTCCCTCTCCAGTCCCAAAGGGACTCCTTGAGAGCTGGTGGCAGGGGAATACCAGGGATGACTCACTCTTTAGACCCTGGGGAAGATGGAAAATTTGACTGAGTGGGTCCCCAGGCACTGTGTGGGGAAGACACGCATGTTGCTTGTTTAGGGGATTTTCCCCGCTCCGTTCTTTGAGACTCAGTATTTTTATGATGCTTTATCGTCTTCTACACCAACACAAATTCTTCTTGTGGGGATCCTGACGTGTCACATTTTCCTCTTGTCTGGATTGTCCACCCTCTTTCTCGTCTACCTGAAAAACTCATCCTTTTAGTTCGGAATCAGCTCACATACCCCATCACCTTTTGCAGGAAGCCTTCCTGCCTCTGTGATGGAGCCGTTCTTTCCCTCCATGCAGCTGAGATGCACATGCAAGAACACTAATCCAAAACAGACAGGGAAACAGATGATTGTGAGAGAGTCAGTTCCTAGGAAGGTGGATAAGAAGTCCAGGGCCCTCAAGAAGGAGAAAGCGAGTCTCTCAAGGAGGAGAAAAAGGACAAACTTTTTTTTCTACATTGCTTTGTCTTAGTTAATATAACAATGTATCTTGCTCAAGGATTTGTTTCTCCTTAACAAGAACCTCCTGACTAATCTTGTTATCTTAAAACTTGTATACTTTGGGAGTGGGTCTGGTAAGATCTTTCTATTGTTAGCTCTAATCCTGTCATCTTAAGGTGCATGTTGTGGGAGTGGGTGTGACAAAAGTATATAAAGCCTTGCTAAGACTAGTGAGGGGGGCAATCTTTGTCCCCCTTCTTATATCTATGTCAGAAGCTTTCTCTGTCCCTTTTTATACTTTAATAAAACTCTGCTACACAAAAGCTCTTGAGTGATCAAACCTGGTCCCTGGTCCCAAAGCTAAATCTTCTTCGGAGATCAGGAACCTGACAATGTTCACCATAAGCTATCAATTGTGGCTGATGCTGTGCCAGACTGGAAGCAACCTGAGGCCAGGACTGGACATGAAGTCAGGTCTCTGGAAATTAGATCAGAACTCTTGGGAGTGGACCCAGGCACTGGTGACTTTTAAAACCCTTAGGATTGCAAACGGCTTTCAATGTAGAATTGAGAACCATTCCCTAATGGGTGAGAAGGGGCCTGAGCCTGAAGGTGAGTAGCTCAGTCTATGGAGAGTTGATGGTTATGGGGTGAGAGCAGTCTGGAATCACCTCAGTTCTATGGTGTGTCTTACAGCGAATCTGTCATTCATGTTAGCAAAGTGTTCATTAGTTCACACAGTTAATATCTATTGCACTTTACTGTGTTTTGGGCTCAAGTTTAAGGTCTTAATGATGAACCAAAGAGCCATAGTCCCCTTTCCCCTGGAGCTTGCAAGGAGTTAGAACTAATGAAATTGCATCAGGGATATGGGATGGGTATCATCAGAACCATGTAGTCATTCTGTCACATTAAAGGTAGTGACTTGCTCGATGCTGACTGTTGGTGCCACTCACGTGTTTACTGAGTGACCCCCAGTGGAACCCAGTGATTGTGTGGCACAAATCTCCAGCTGTGGCTTCTACCTGGGTCATCGGGCTGTTGCACCCTGGGTTTTACCTGGGCACAGTGTTAAAAAAGTTGCCAACCTCTCTCTTCTCAAGGCCACATGGACACATTCTGCTTTATATTTGTACAATTATTTGGCCGCCATCTTTTCCCCCTCCATTGGCCTGGAAGTCATTATAACACACATAGAAGCCCTTACTAAATTCTCCTAACAAGTGTTGAATGGTAGCTGGCAAAATCTGTCTTTTCTGAACACTGAATCTAATGAGAAAAGCCATCATCTAAAATAGGATGGCCTGGACATTATTATCGCCTTGTAAGGAAACATCTGTGACATTATCCAAACAGACTGTTGTGTGTTCGTACCTGATGAGTCTACTAGTGTATCAGTTTATTAAATCACATGAGGACACAAGTGAGTGGCCCTAGTGAGCTGATGTCAAGCTTAGGGGACTTAATAAATCAGTGGTTCAGATCACGGGGCTTTTGGCAGGAAAATTTGGTCCTTATTTTTGGGAATCATTATCCTAATGTGTGTTTTCTCTTGCATGTGTTTCGGTGCTGTTTGCCTCCACAACAGCCAGATAGGAACCACCTCCATGCAATGAAGCCCCTAGGTGGACCCTTGCAAAGTGTTCAAGGTACCTAATGCTCATAAAACCTGAACTCTGTTTTGGCTTTCAGGGAAAGACTTTTAAAGACAGGGTGAGGGGACTTCCCTGGTGGTCCAGTGGCTAAGACTGTGTGCTCCTAATGCAGGGAGCCTGGGTTCGTTTGCTGATCAGGAAACTAGATCCCACATGCCACAACTGAGACCCACCACAGCCAAATAAATAATAAATAAATATTAAAGACAGGGTGAGGGAGAGGGTTGCTGTGTATGTGATCAGCTTGTGGATATTCTTCTGATTGGCTGGTGGTGAGGTAATGAGGAGTCAGCATCCTCAGCCTTCTGGTTCCAACCTGTCTGGAGTCTCTGTGCTTGTGGGCGTCATGCAGTTAACTTTTCACACCTGGTGTGGGGTTTCAGTGTCTGCAAACAACTTAAAGGCTATGGCTCAGAATATTATCTATAGCCCTTGAGGAGGAACTAAAGATCCTTGACTTTGGTGAATGGTTGAATTATTATCATTTTGTCTGGCTTAATTGTTTTATTTCTCCATTTTCTCACTTCTCTGATTCAATTTATTTTTGGATCTTGAGGAAGGCCTAGGAGGCTAAAGTTTTTCTACAAACAAGAAGCAGGCTTGTGGAGGAGGATGTGGCTGGGTGGAAGTTTGTCCCTGGAGGGCTTGTTCAGTTACACTGGGGGGAGGTCACCGAGAGGGCCTGACTTCTGATTGACCTGTGAATCAGACCTGACTAATTGGAAGCACTTCATCTCCTCCTCTGTCCTTGAAATATACACTCTGCTCAAGTGGGCGCCATTTTCAAGAGAGCAATGAGAGAAGACTGAGCACCGAAGAGCTGATGCTTTTGAATTGTGGTGTTGGAGGACTCTTGTGAGTCCTTTGGTCTGCAAGAAGATCAAATCAGTCAATCTTAAAGGAAATCAACCCTTAATATTCATTGGAGGGACTGATACTGAAGCTGAAGATCCAATAGTTTGGCCACCTGATGGCCAAGTGCTGAATCATTGGAAAAGACCCTGATGCTGGGAAAGATTGAGGGCAAGAGGAGAAGGGGGCGACAGAGAATGAGATGGTTGGATGGTATCACCGACTTAATGGACATGAATTTGCCCAAACTCTGGGAGATAGTGGAGGACAGGGAAGCCTGGCATGCTGCAGGCCATGGGGTCACAAAGAGTTGGACACGAGTTAGAGACTAAATGACAATGTGTTATTGAGAGCATCTGAACGGTGTGCCTGTCTGAACCCACTGTTCAAACTTCTAAGATCCTGGCCATCATGGGTGCATATCTACTTGTGGCAACTAAGACAAGCCTTGTAGGTAAGTCCCCCTGCTTATTCAGGGAATTCCTGTCATTCTCTGCAGCAGCTGAAGTACGCTCTCTGTAAGTGTGGGGGAGGCTTGTGGGACTTTCCTATTCCCCTTTATCGTCCATAAGTATCTTCCCTAATATATTTTTTCCACTAATTATGTTTTGGCATTTGTTTATCATAGGCCTTGAACTGACACTATAGTTAACAAAAAATTTGAAACAGTTGTGTTTTGGGGTTGTTTCTATTCTTTTATTATGAATAATGCTATTATGAACATTCATGTACAGGCCTTTGTCTGAACATATGTTTTCTTTGTTATATGCCAAGGAATGGAATTGTTGAAACTTATGGAAACACTATGTTTAAGTTTTTGAGAAACTGCTGATGTTTTCCAAAGTGGCTACATTATTTTAAAATCTTACTAAATGCAGGAGACCTGAGTTCGATCTCTGGTTAGGGAAAATCCCCTGGAGAAGGGAATGGCTACCCACTCCAGTATTCTTGCTTAGAGAATTCCATGGACAAAGGAGCCTGGCAGGCCACAGTCCATGGGGTCACAAAGAGTCAGACACAACTGAGCAACTTTTACTTTCATTTTCACCAATGTAGAAGGGTTCACTCTTCTCTCATGCCTTGGCAACATTTTAATATTGTCCATTTTTTTAACCATTCTAGTGGAAATGAAGTTGTATCTCATTGTGTGTGTGTATTTAATTTGGCTGAGCCAGGTTTTAGTTGTGGCATGTGGCTTGAGGGATTGAACCTGGGGCCCCTGCATAAGGCGGGTGTGAAGGGTCTTAACTGCTGGACCACCAGGGAAGTCCTTCTCTGATGATTAATGATGTTAAAGAGCTTTCATGTGCTAATTGATTGTTGGTATCTTTTTCTTTGGGGAAGCATTTAAATCCTTTGTGCATTTTAAAATTGGGTTATTCTTATTGTTGAGGTGTAAGAGTTTTTTATAGATGCCCATCAACTGATGAATGGATAAGAAAGCTGTGGTACATTTACACAATGGAATATTACTCAGCATTAAAAAAAAAATTCATTTGAATCAGTTCTACTCAGGTGGACGGAACTGGAGCCTATTATTCAGAGTGAAGTAAGCCAGAAGGAAAAACAACAATACAGTATACTAACCCATATATATGGAATTTAGAAAGATGGCAGCGAGAACCCTGCATGCGAGACAGCAAAAGGAATGCAGATGTATAGAACAGACTTGTGGACTCTGTGGATGAGGGCAAGGGTGGGATGATATGGGAGAATGGCATTGAAACATGTTAATTATCATATGTGAAATCAATCGCCAGCCCAGGATTGATGCTTGGGGCTGGTGCATGGAGATTTCCCATGGGGAGGGAATCGGGAGGGAGGAGGGAGGGGGGTTCTGGAGGGGGAGCATATGTAAACCCATGGCAGTTTCATGTCATTGTATGGCAAAACCAATAAAAAAATAAAAATAAATAAATAAAAATGTTTTTTATATATTCTTATACAAATATCTTATCAGAGTAATTTATATAGATGCTCTACCTTTCAGTGGGTTGTCTATTCCCTCTCCTGATGGTATCTTTTGAAGTGCAAAACTTGGTGACTTTGATGAAGTCCCATGTATCCCTTTTTTTATATTACGGCTTATGCTTTTGGTGTCATATCTAAGAAACCATTGACTAATCTAAGATCACAAAGATTCATTCTCACAATGTATTCTAAACATTTTGTAGTTTTAGGTTTGACTTTGAGTTAATTTTTATATGTATGTGAGGTAAAGGTTCAGGTTCATTCTTTTGCGTTTAGTTGTCCAGTTGACCCAGCCCTGCTTGTTGAAAACAATATTTTTTTCCCACTGAATTGCCTGAACTGCAGCCTTATTAAAAATAAATTGCCCATAAATGTGAAGGTTTATTTGTGGACTCTCAATTGTATTCCTTTGATCTCGATATGTGTCTGGCCTTATGCTGTATGGCATTGTACTTTTAAAAATTGAAGTATATCATATAGTTGCTATATGATATTATTATGTTACAGATGTACAATATACTGATTCACAATTTTAAAGGTTTTACTTCATTTATAGTTATTATAAAATATTGTTATATTCCTTGTGTTGTACAACATATCCTTGTAGCTTATTTTATACCTAATAGTGGGTAGCTCTTGATTCCCTACACTTTCTTCTCCCACTGAAAACTACTAGCTTGTTTTCTATATCTGAGTCTGTGTTTTTTTATATTTAATAGTTTCTTGTATTTTTAGATTCCACATCCAAGTGATAGCATATGATATTTGTCTTTCTTTGTCTGACATTTCACTTAGCATAATGCCTTCAGTGTCCATCCATGTTGCTGCAAATGACAAAATTTTGTTTACTTAATAACTGAATAATATTCCATTGTATATGTATACTACATCTTCTTTATCCATTAATCTGTTGACAGACACTGAGGTCACTTCCATATGTTGGCAATTGTAAATAATGTTGCTATGAATACTGAGGTACATGGATCTTTTTGAATTAGTGTTTTATACCCAGGAGTGGAATTGTTGGATCACCTGGTAGTTTTATTTTTAGTTTTTTGAGAAACCTTCATACTATTCTCTATAGTGGCTATACCAATTTATATTCCCACCAACAGTGTAGAAGGGTTGCCTTTCCTGCACATCCTAGCCAACATTTGTTATCTGTGTTCTTTTTGATAATAGCCATTCTGACAAGCGAGCGGTGGTATCTCACTGTAGTTTTGATTTGCCTTTCCTGATGATTAGCGACATTGAACATCTTTTCCTATGAAGTACAGCATTGCCTGAATTACTGAAGCTTTGTAGTAAGTTTCGGAATCATGAAGTGTGAGTCTTTTGACATTGCTCTTCTTTTTCAAGAATGTATTGATTATTCTGGTTCCCTTGCATTTCTATGTGAGCTTTTGGATCAGGTTGTCATTTTCTGCAAAAAAGGTGTTGGTGTTCAGTTGCTCAGTCAGGTCTGACTCTTTGGGATCCCATGGACTGCAGCATGCCAGGCTTCCCTATCCAGATTTTGATAGAGATGCATTGAATTCAAATTGTTTGTTCTAATCATTTTTGGTTGATTTTTTAGGAGTTCAGAAGTCTACAGCATCTGTCATTTGCAAGTAGAAATAGTTTTACTTCTTTACAGTTTGCTGCTGTTGTTGTTTGAGTCACTAAGTTGTGTCCAAGTCTTTCGTGACTCCATGAACTATGCAACCTGCTTGGCCCTTCTGCCCATGGGATTTGCAAGAATACTGGAGTGGATTGCCATGCCTTCCTGACCCAGGGATCCAACTTGCATCTCCTGCATTGGCAAGTAGATTCTTTACCACTGAGCCACCAGGGAAGCCCTCTTTACAGTCCAATTGCCTTCTAGTTCTTTTTCTTACTTAATTGTGCTGACTGGAACCTTTAGTACAATACTGAATGGAAATGGGAAGAGTGGCCATCTTTGTGTCATTCTTGACTTCAGAAGGGCAGAAATAGGAAGATTAGATAATGGATAATGATGCTCACAAGAAAAACAGATCATATCCAGGTGATTAGAGTGGGCTAGTGTGAGAAGGTACTTTTTGCACATGACATGAAACTGACCCTGTGTTCCAGGGCCTGGAGTAAAGGAAGAAGCCACAGAGGGGAAAATAATGCTAGAAAGAAAGGCCCTGAGGGGAAATGTGTATGATATATAGGAGTGAGTGAGGGCTCAGACATAGTCAGCATCCTGTTTTTAATAATTATAGGACAGGAAATGGAGAGGAAACTCTTGTAGAGAGTGAGAGATGTGAGGGAGAGAGCCAATTCAGCATTTAGTATCATTCTAAAGTCATGTACTATTTCACTAAAAATACCATGCTGCGTACTAAAAGCCACTAAATTACAAACTATAAAAAGGAATTGTATAGTATATGAATTATATCTCAATAAAACTGTTATAAAAGTAGCATCATATTGAAATATAAAAAACAATTTATTATTCACATGAACTACATAGGGAAGGATTTTCCAATGACAACACAGGCTGAAAAGTCACAAGGAGGATTATTTTTATTAGTTTCATGTATGTAAATTGAAAACTTATTTATGCCAAAAAATCACAAAGAAAATTGAAGGATGAAATATTGATTGGGAAAAGGCTTTAATATGAGTAGTAAAGTGTAAAGTTTAAATATTTAATATAAAAAAGACTTATGCAAGTGTTTAAATATTTAATATAAAAAAGACTTATGCAAGTCTTTAAAATAGTCAAATGACATGAAGAAATAATTGACAGAGGAATAAATAAAATGCATTTATGAATTTAAGTAAACAATAATCCAAAACAGTCAAAGAAAAGAAGTACCATTTATCACTTATTATATTTTTGACAATTGAGCAAAAAATTGGAACACAAAGAATGCAAAGAAAGGAACATTCTCACAGAACCGTCAGATGGGATATAAATCATTAAGTTTTGTAAATTTTAATTTTTATTATTTTTATACATAGCTTCTTTATTAAAAAATCCATTTATTTATTTGGCCACGCTATGTGGCATATGGGATCTTAGTTCCCTGACCAGGGATCTAACCCATGATTCCTGCAGTGGAAACCTGGAGTCTTAACCACTGGATCTCCAGGGAAGTCCTTGTAAACTATTTTCGCAACATATGTCATGAGCCTGAAAAAATTTCCACACAGCAATTTCACCTCTTGCAATTTATTGGAAGGGCATGGGAAAATCTATACATATATGGTTTATTCACACTGATCTTCATTGCATTATTATTTATAAAGTTAAAAATAATTCAGTTCAGTTCAGTTCAGTTGCTCAGTCATGTCTGACTCATTGTGACCCCATGAACTGCAGCACTCCAGGCCTTTCTGTCCATCACCAACTCCTGGAGTCCACCCAAACCCATGTCCATTGAGTCAGTGATGCCATCCAGCCATCTCATCCTCTGTTGTCCCCTTCTCCTCCTGCCCCCAATCCTTCCCAGGATCAGGGTCTTTTCCAATGAGTCAACTCTTGGCAGAGGTGGCCAAAGTATTGGAGGTTCAGCTTCAACATCAGTCCTTCCAATGAACACCCAGGACTGATCTCCTTTAGGATGAACTGGTTGGATCTCCTTGCAGTCCAAGGGACTCTCAAGAGTCTTCTCCAATACCGCAGTTCAAAAGCATCAATTCTTCGGCACTCAGCCTTCTTCACTGTCCAACTCTCACATCTATACATGACTGCTGGAAAAACCATAGCCTTGACTAGATGGACCTTCGTTGACAAAGTAATGTCTCTGCTTTTAAATATGCTATCTAGGTTGGTCATAACTTTCCTTCCAAGGAGTAAACGTCTTTTAATTTCATGGCTGCAGTCACCATCTGCAGTGATTTTGGAGCCCAAAAAGCAAAGTCAGCCACTGTTTCCACTGTCTCCCTATCTATTTGCCATGAAGTGATGGGCCCAGATGCCATGATCTTAGTTCTGAATGTTGAGCTTTAAGCCAACTTTTTCATTCTCCTTTTCCACTTTCATCAAGAGGCTCTTTAGTTCCTCTTCACTTTCTGCCATAAGGATGGTATCATCTGCATATCTAAGGTTATTGATATTTCTCCCAGCAATGTTGATTCCATCTTGTCCTTCTTCCAGTCCAGTGTTTCTCATGATGTTCTCTGTATATAAGTTAAATAAGCAGGGTGACAATATACAGCCTTGATGTACTCATTTTCCTATTTGGAACCAGTTGGCTGTTCCATGTCCAGTTCTAACTGTTGCTTCCTGACCTTCATACAGGTTTAATTAACAGAATTAATTACCCCCAAATGGAAGATTATAGACAGTGTGTTGGAAATCAGAGACATTACTCTGCCAGTCAAGGCTATGGTCTTCCTAGTGCTCACTTATGGTTGTGAGAGCTGGACGGTAATGAAGGCAGAGCATGAAAGAACTGACGCTTTCCAACTGTGATGCTGGAGAAGACACCCGAGAGTCCCTTGGGCTGCAAGGAGATCAAACAAATTCATCTTAAGGAAAAATCAGCTCTGAATACTCATTGGAAGGACTGATGCTGAAGCTGAAGCTCCAATATTTTGGTCACCTGATGTGAACAGCTGGCTCATTGGAAAAGTCCCTAATGCTGGGAAAGATTGAGGGCAGAAGGAGAAGAGGGCATCAGAAGATGAGATGGTTGGCTGGCATCACTAATACAATGGACATGAACTTGGGCAAACTTCGGGAGTTGGTGAGGGACAGGGAGGCCTGGTGTGCTGCAGTCCACAGGGTCACAAAGAGTCAGACACGACTGAGAGACTGAACAACATGTCAGGTGCTTCTGCTATAATATTAATTATGAGAATGCTTATAAAAATTTAACAATAGTGTGGAAAACATTCATGTTTGAAAATTACATGAAAAATCATCATCTTAACTATGTAGAATAAATGTATAGAGAAAAGGATCATAAGAATTTGCATAATACATTCTTTCAGGAAGGGATTTGAAAATTTTTTCCTTATATTTTAGACATTTACTATAATGACATAAATAATTTTTCATTTGGGGAAAAAATAGACAACAGTTTAAAAAATGAAAATAGCTCACAGCTAGCAAGAACAATTTAACTCAGATGACCATTATATCTACTACTGTGGGCAAGAATCCTTTAGAAGTAATGGAGTAGCCATCATAGTCAGCAAAGAGTCTGAAATGCAGTACTTGGATGCAATCTCAAAAACAACATCATGATCTCTGTTTGTATCCAAGGCAAACCATTCAATATCACAGTAATCCAAGTCTATGCCTGACCAATAATGCTGAAGAAGTTGAAGTTGAATGATTCTATGAAGACCTACAATACCCTCTAGAACTAACATTCCAAAAAGATATTCCTTTCTTTATAGGGGATTGAAATGCAAAAGTAGGAAATCAGGAAATACCTGGAGTAATGGGCAAATTTGGCCTTGGAGTACAGAATGAAGCAGGGCAAAGGCTAACAGAGTTTTGCCAGGAGAATGCACTGGTCAAAGCAAACACCTCCTTCCAACAACACAAGAGAAGACGCTACACATGGACATCACCAGATGGCCAACACCAAATCAGACTGATTATATTCCTTGCAGCTGAAGATGAAGACCAGGAGCTGACTGTGGCTCAGATCATGAACTCCTTATTGTCAAATTCAGACTTATATTGAAGAAAGTAGGGAAAACCACTAGACCATTCAGGTGTGACCTAAATCAAATCCTTTATGGCTCTACAGTGGAAGTGACAAATAGATTCAAGGAATTAGATGTGATAGAGTGCCTGAAGAACTATGGACGGAGGTTCCTGACATTGTACAGGAGGCAGTGATCAAGACCACCCCCAAGAAAAGAAATGCAAAAAGACAAAATGGTTGTCTGAGGAGGCCCTACAAACAACTAAGAAAAAAAGAGAAGTGAAAGGCAAAAGAGAAAAGGAAAGATATACCCACTTGAATGCAGAGTTCCAAAGACTAGCAAGGAGAGATAAGAAAGCCTTCCTCAGTGATCAATGCAAAGAAATAGAGGAAAACAATAGAATGGGAAAGACTAGAGATCTCTTCAAGGAAATTAGAGATGCCAAGGGAACATTTCATGCAAAGATGGGCACAATAAAGGACAGAAATGGTATGGACCTAACAGAAGCAGACAATATGAAGAAGAGGTGACAAGAGTATACAGAAGAACTATACAAAAAGATCTTCATGACCCAGATAATCACGATGGTGTGATCACTAACCTAGAGCCAGACATCCTGGAATGTGAAGTCAGGTGGGCCTTAGGAAGTATCACTATGAACAAAGTTAGTGGAAGTGATGGAATTCCAGTTGAGCTATTTCAAATCCTAAAAGATGATGCTGTTAAAGTGCTGCACTCAATATGCCAGCAAATTTGGAAAACTCAGTGATGGCCACAGGACTGGAAAAGGTCAGTTTTCATTCCAATCCCAAAGAAAGGCAATGACAAAGAATGCTCAAACTACCAAACAGTTGCACTCATCTCACACGCTAGTAAAGTAATGCTCAAAATTCTCCAAGTCAGGCTTCAGCAATACATGAACCATGAACTTCCAGATGTTCAAGCTGAATTTAGAAAAGGCAGAGGAACCAGAGATCAAATCACCAACATCCGTTAGATCATTGAAAAGGCAAGAGAGTTTCAGAAAAACATGTACTTCTGCTTATCAACTATGCCAAACTGTGAATTCAACTGTGTGAATCACAACAAACTGGGAAAATTCTGAAAGAGATGGGAATACCAGACCACCTGACCTGCCTCCTGAGAGATCTGTATGCAGGTCAAGAAGCAACAATTCGAACTGGACATGGAACAACTGACTGGTTCCAAATTGGGAAAGGAGTGTGTCAAGGCTGTATATTGTCACCTTGCTTATTTAATTTATGTGCATAGTACATCATGAGAAATGCTGGACTGGGTGAAGAACAAGCTGGAGTCAAGATTGCCGGGAGAAATATCAGTAACCTCAGATATGCAGATGATACTACCCTTATGGCAGAAAGTGAAGAACTAAAGAGCCTCTTGATTAAAGTGAAAGAGGGGAATAAAAGAGTTGGCTTAAAACTCAACATTCAGAAAACTAAAATCATGGCACCTGGTCCCACTACTTCATGGTAAATTGATGGGGAAACAGTGGAAGCAGAGACTTTATTTTTGGGCTCCAAAATCACTGCAGATGATGACTGCAGCCATGAAATTAGAAGACACTTGCTCCTTGGCAGACAAGTTATGACCAACCTAGATAGCTTATTAAAAAGCAGAGACATTACTTTTTCCAACAAAGGTCCTTCTAGTTAAAGCTATGGTTTTTCCAGTAGTCATGTATGGATATGAGAGTTGGACCATAAAGAAAGCTGAGCACCAAAGAATTAATGCTTTTGAAGTGTGGTGGTGGAGAAGACTCTTGAGAGTCCCTTGGATAGCAAGGAGATCCAACCAGTCCATCCTAAAGGAGATCAGTCCTGAATGTTCATTGGAAAGACTCATGTTGAGGCTGAAACTCCAATACTTTGGCCACATGATGCGATGACTCATTTGAGAAGACCCTGATGTTGGGAAAGATTGAAGATGGAAGGAGAAGGGGACGACAGAGGGTGAGATGGTTGGATGGCATCACCGACTCAATGGACATGAGTTTGAGTAAACCGTGGAAGTTGGTGATGGACAGGGAGGCCTGGCATGCTGCAGTCAATGGGGTCCCAACGAGTCGTATATGACTGAGCGATTGAACTGAACTGAATGGAAGTGAACAACAACAAAAAACCAAATCACCTATCAGAGACAAAGATCTAAGTCCAACAGTATGAAGCTGGACAAATTCTAACTCTTTTTGTGCCTAGCTCCCTTTTCTAGAATATTCTTGCCCTTGCAATCACATAGAGTTCCTCAGTGGCTCAGCAGTAAAATAATCTGCCCACAATGCAGGAAACATGGGTTTGATCCCAAACAGCAATCCACTCCCATGTTCTTGCTGGGTAAATTCCATGGACGTAGGATCCTGGCAGGCCACAGTTCAAAGGGTCCCAAAGAGTTGGACATGATTGAACCACTGAACATAAACACACACACTCAGGCCACATACAGATTCTTCCTACTTGATATGACATTCTCCATGTCAAGTCCAGTCCCCATGAATGAGTTGCTTCCAAGGTAGGGTCAGAATTGGTCCCTGCAGCCCAGTGACTTGAATGACGTCCTGACCTGTCTAGTCTTGCCAGAATTTTTTGTTGTTGGGGAAGAATTTGTAATGTACACTGCTCCTATTGGCGTTCCTCCTAGAAGCGAAGTGTTTGCTGGCATTTTTGATGTTCCCAACTCTGGATTGACTCTGCCTGGATAGGTATACCCACACATCAAGTCACCCTGTGGGGACTGCTAGTCCTCCCCACCTCTCTCCAAATGCCCCTATTGCTGTTCTGCAAATCTGACTCTTTATTTTCATGCCTCTGCTCTGAAAACAGCATTCATTATGTTTTGAATGTGAGTTTTTCAATTTTATAATGGACAGATCTAGAGAAGGAGGCACATTGAACAGCCTGGAGCTCTACTCTGGGGAAGGACTTTTTATTGGGTGGAACATCTTCCTTGTAGCACAAAAGGTGAAGAATCTTCCTGCAGTGTAGGAGACCCGGGTTCAATCCCTGGGTTGGAAAGATCCCCTGGAGAAGGGAATGGTAATCCACTCCAGTATTCTTGCCTGGAGAACCCCATGGGCAGAGGAGCCTGGCAGGCTACAGTCTATGGGATTGCAAAGAGTTGGACACAACTGAAGTGACTAACACTGCACTGCTACATCTTCCCCAGCCAAGGAGTCTCCGCAAAGCTCCCTTCATGTCGCTATTCCTCAGGCTGTAGATAAAGGGGTTCAGCATGGGGGTGACCATTGTGTACACCACAGATGCCACCACTCCAGTGTCTGCTGAGTAGGAGGATGAGGGCTGGAAATATACCAGAAAGACAGTTCCATAGAACAGAGTGACCACTGTCAGGTGAGAGCCACAGGTAGAGAAGACTTTGTGCTTCCCCCCAGCAGAGGGGATCCTGAGGATGGTGTGGATGATGTGAGCATAAGAGACCAGGACACAGGTGAGAGGGACCACCCCCGAGAGGGCTGCTTCTGCAAACATCATGAGCTGAAAGATGTGAGTGTCTGAGCAGGCAAGTTTCAGGAGTGGGAGAAGGTCACAGAAGAAGTGTGGGATGGCATGGGAGGCGCAGAAGGAGAGCTGAGACATGAGGAGACAGAGGGAGAAGGCCAGGAGGTGGGAGCTGAGCCAGGATGTGGCAGCAGCAGCAGGCAGCGCTGGGGCCCCATGATGGCGGTGTAGTGGAGAGGAAGGCAGATGGCCACGTAGCGGTCATAGGCCATCACAGCCAGCAGGAAGTCATCCAGCAGGGCCAATTCCATGAAGAAGAACATCTGCACGAGGCACCCAGTGTGGGAGATGGCGTAGTGCTGTGTGTGGATGTTGAGCAGCACCTTGGGGACGATGGTGCAGGAGAAGCAGGTGTCGGTGAAGGACAGGTTGGCCAGGAAGAAGTACATGGGTGTGTGGAGGCGAGGGTCAGAGCTGATGGTCAGGATGATGAGCAGGTTCCCCAGCACGGTGACCAGGTACATGGCCAGGAAGAGCCCGAACAGGAGAGGCTGCTGCTCTGGGTGTTGAGAGAAGCCCAGGAGCAGGAAGTCAGAGATGCTCGTTCGGTTTCTAATTTCCTTCAAAAGCAGAGAAATTAGAGCAGATCTTATTTAAATAAAGATAGGCTCTCAGTGTTACAGAGTCCATGGACTTTGGTCTGTTGTTTTCTATTCCTTGAAGAGGTCACTGAGTTTCATTAGTAGGTGTAAATGCTGGTTTGCAAATATGTGCAAACAGGACGGTGAACTCTGATGAGATGGCATCAGGGTAGAGATGTAGTTTGGATTCTAGAATCCTGTAATGTGCCATGTTTTCCCCAAAGGTGGTCTGAATGAGACTGAACTGGAATTCAGCTGGATAAATCTCTTCAAATTTAATTTCCTTTTTAAAAAACTATAGAACAATAATTTTTGTTTGTGATTTAATTTTTATTTTATATTGAAGTATAGCTGATTTACATTGTTGTACTAGTTTCAGCTATACAGCAAAGTGATTGAGTTATGCACATATGTGTATATATATATATCTTCATTCTTTTTCAGGTTCTTTTCCCATATAGTTGATTACAGAATATTGAGTAGAGTTTTTTGTGCTATACAGTAGGTCCTTGTTTTTGTAAACTTTCTTTTTTATATTGGAGCATAGCCGATTAAGAGTGTTGTGATAGTTTCAGGTGGACAGCAAAGGGACTCAGCCATATATATACCTGTATCCGTTATCCACCAAACTCCCCAACTATCCAGGCTGCCATGTAACACTGAGCAGTGTTCCTTGTGCTACACAGTAGGTCATCATTGATTATTTGTTTTATATACAGTAGTGTGCGTGTGTGTGTGTGTGTGTGAGTGCACGTGCGCGTGCGCGTGTTTAGTCGCTCAGTTGTGTCCAACTCTTTGTGACCCCATGGACTGTAGCCCACCAGACTCCTCTGTCCATGGGGATTCTCCAGGCAAGAATACTGGAGTGTGTTGTCATGCCCTCCCCCAGGTATATACGATAGTATATATACATTAATTCTAAACTCTTAATTTAGAACAAACATTTAAATTTCACTGTCTTACTGTGGAGCTCAAGTTGGGGTCATGCATATACTAGGATTTAGGGGGCAAAACAAGGAGCTCTGTATGTAACGGTGTGAGTGTTGAGCACATATTGAGGGAAATGGAAGGAAGTTTAGTTACTTCAGAGAGGAGCTCACTGAGACTTAGGGATCTCTGATGGGAGTGTTCTGGCCCTTTTTGCTTTGAACCATTTCCATGCATTAGTGTGGCTATGAGAACCCTGTGAACTGAAAAGCACCTTTTCATTAAGGGCACATCATTTTCATTCTCATCATCAACCTGCCCATCAATATCTTATGTTTTAACATCTGAGCTTTGGAATCTGGGTATGGAATAGGAATTTTTTTTTGTTCCTTATGCTCAGTCTACCTTTGATTATTATCCACTAAATCTCTGTGTCCTGCTTCGTACCATATGCAACTACTTCATAGACTCATTGAAGTTATAACTGAGGAGAGACTGCTCCATCCACACACTAACTCAGCTCACTTCTTCATGGACGCACTCATCCCTCAAGACCCCCGGACCCCTCTGAGGCTGGACCCCAGCAGTAACAGTGAGGAAACCTAGACTCACCCACCAGAAAACCACACAAGCCTTTCCACCCAGGAAACTTCGACAAACCACGCATCCAACCCCTCCCATAGAGAGGAATCCCCACAATAAAGGGACAACACAGCAAGATAAACAAGATGAAAAGGCAGAGAAATACCCAGCAAGTAAAGGAACAGGATAAATACCCCCTAGACCAAACAAAAGACGAAGAGATAGGAAGTCTACCTGACAAAGAATTCCGAATAATGATAGTGAAAATGATCCAAAACCTGGAAAATAAGTTGGAGTTACAGCTCAATAACCTGCAGGCAAGGATTGAGAAGATGCAGGTAAGCTTTAACAAGGACTTAGAAGAAATGAAAAAGAGTCAAAATACAATAAATAATGCAATAAATGAGATTAAAAACACCGTGGAGGGAACCAACAGTAGAATAACAGAGATAGAAGACAGAATAAGTGAGGTAGAAGACAGAATGACAGAAATAAATGAAACAGAAAGGAAAAATGAAAAAAGAATTAAAAGAAATGAAGACAACCTTAGAGACCTCTGGGACAATATTAAACGCACCAATATTCGAATCATAGGAGTCCCAGAAGAAGAAGACAAAAAGAAAGACCATCAGAAAATTCTTGAAGAGATAATTGTAGAAAACTTCCCTAAATTGGGGAAGCAAATAGCCACTCAGGTCCAAGAAACACAGAGAATCCCAAATAGAATGAACCCCAAGCGGGACACCCCAAGACACATATTAATCAAATTGGCAAATATCAAATACAAAGACCAAATATTAAAAGCAGCAAGGGAGAAGCAAAAGATAACTCACAAGGGGAATCCCATAAGGATAACAGCTGATCTCTCAACAGAAACGCTTCAGGCCAGAAGGGAATGGCAAAACATACTTAAAGTCATGGAAGAAAACAATCTACAACCCCGACTACTGTACCCAGCAAGGATCTCATTCAAATTTGAAGGAGAATTCAAAATTTTCTCAGACAAGCAGAAACTGAGAGAATTCAGCAACACCAAACCAGCCCTCCAACGAATGCTAAAGAATCTTTCCTAGATAGCAAACACCGATGGGATAGATAATCTGGAACCCAAAACAATAAAATAAATGGCAGCGGGATCATACTTATCAATAATTACCTTAAATGTAAACGGGCTGAATGCCCCAACCAAAAGACAAAGATTGGCCGATTGGATACAGAAACAAGACCCCTATATATGTTGTCTACACTCTTGTGTAGGGACACATATAGACAGAAAGTTAAAGGCTGGAAAAAGATATTCCATGCAAATAAAGACCAAAAGAAAGCAGGAGTGGCAATACTCATATCTGATAAAGTAGACTTTAAAATAAAGGCAGTGAAAAGAGATAAAGATGGACATTACATAATGATCAAAGGATCAATCGAGGAAGAAGAAATAACAATTATAAATATTTATGCACCTAACATAGGAGCTCCACAATATGTAAGGCAACTGCTAACAAATATGAAAGGGGAAATCAACAACAACACAATAATAGCAGGAGACTTTAATACACCACTCACACCAATGGATAGATCAACTAGACAGAAAAGTAACAAGGAAATTCAAACTTTAAATGAAACAATAGACCAACTAGACCTAATTGATATCTATAGGTCATTCCACCCCAAAACAAGGAATTTCACCTTTTTCTCAAATGCACACGGGACCTTCTCCAGGATAGATCACATCCTGGGCCATAAATCTAACCTTGATAAATTCAAAAATATTGAAATCATCCCAAGCATCTTTTCTGACCACAATGCAGTGAGATTAGATATCAACTACAGGAGAAAACCTCTCAAAACTTCCAACATATGGAGGCTCAACAACACACTGCTGAATAACCAACAAATCGCAGAAGAAATTAAAAATGAAATTCAGTTATGCATGGAAACGAATGAAAATGAAAACACAACAGCTCAAAACCTATGGGACACTGTGAAAGCAATGCTAAGGGGAAAGTTCATAGCAATACAAGCTCACCTCAGGAAACAAGAGAAAAATCAAATAAATGACCTTACTATACACCTAAAGCAACTAGAAAGGGAAGAGATGCAGAAGCTCAGGTCTAGTAGAAGGAAAGAAATCTTAAAGATCAGGGCAGAAATAAATGCAAAGGAATCAAAAGTGACCATAGCAAAAATCAACCAAGCCAAAAGCTGGTTCTTTGAGAAGATAAATAAAATTGACAAACCGTTAGCCAGACTCATCAAGAAACAAAGGGAGAAGAACCAAATCAACAGAATTAGAAATGAAAACGGAGAGATCACAACAGAAAACACAGAAATACAAAGGATCATAAGAGACTATTATCAGCAACTATATGCAAATAAACTGGACAATTTGGATGAAATGGACAAATTCCTAGAAAAGTACAACTTTCCAAGACTAAACCAGGAAGAGATAGATAATATTAATAGACCCATCACAAGCACGGAAATTGAAACCGTAATCAGAAATCTTCCAAAAAACAAAAGCCCAGGACCAGATGGCTTCACAG
Organism: Antilocapra americana; assembly: GCA_007570785.1. Taxonomy (NCBI): domain Eukaryota; kingdom Metazoa; phylum Chordata; class Mammalia; order Artiodactyla; family Antilocapridae; genus Antilocapra; species Antilocapra americana. The sequence continues at coordinate 209,856 of ML660779.1, read as the reverse complement.
CTGAATTCTACCAAAAATTTAGAGAAGACCTAACACCTATTCTACTCAAACTCTTCCAGAAAATTGCAGACGAAGGTAAACTTCCAAACTCATTCTATGAGGCCTCCATCACCCTAATTCCAAAACCCGGCAAAGATGCCACAAAAAAAGAAAACTACAGGCCAATATCACTGATGAACTTAGA
>ML660779.1:118210-189672 GCA_007570785.1 Antilocapra americana | reverse complement strand
GCATTGAATCTATAGATTGCTTTAGGTAGTATACTCATTTTCACTATATTGATTCTTCCAATCCACGAACATGGCACATTTCTCCATCTGTTTGTGTCCTCCTTGATTTCTTTCATCAGTGTTCTATAGTTTTCTATTCTGTCTGATGTCATCTTTTGTTGATTCCCACTCTGGGGTTTGAATCTGCTTGGTCACCGATATCTAGTAATCAAGTTACCTTGCAGGGATTACTGGTTACTCCTCTTTCAGGCTTTAGCTCTGTCCTTGGTTAGCTGATGGTATTCCAGTCCTACCAAGTGAGGCATTCTCCATCTTTAAAACCTGCCTGTGACACTGAGCACCATCCTGCCTTGAAACTGAGTTTGTCAAACTTTTTCAAATGAAGACTCCAGGAATAAAACACGTGACAGAGCCTGAGCTTCTAATCTGGGACAGGACCCTTTACTGAGTAGAACATTTTCCCCAGCCGAAAAACCTGCCCAAAGTCTCCTTTATGTCTCTGTTCCTCAGGCTGTAGATAAAGGGGTTCAGCATGGGGGTGACCATCGTGTACACCACAGATGCTGCCATCCCAGTGTCTGCTGAGTAGGAGGATGAGGGCTGGAAATACACCAGAAAGAGTGTCCCATAGAAGAGAGTGACCACTGTCAGGTGAGAGCCACAGGTAGAGAAGACTTTGTGCTTCCCCCCAGCAGAGGGGATCCTGAGGATGGTGAGGATGATGTGGGCGTATGACACTAAGACACAGGTGAGAGGAATCAGACCTGAGGGAACAGCTTCAGTTAACATGGTGACCTGAAAGATGTGAGTGTCTGAGCAGGCAAGTTTCAGGAGTGGGGGTACATCACAGAAGAAGTGTGGGATGGCGTGGGAGGTGCAGAAGGAGAACTGAGACATGAGGAGACAGAGGGAGAAGGCCAGGAGGTGGGAGTTGAGCCAGGATGTGGCGACCAGCAGCAGGCAGCGCTGAGGCCCCATGATGGCGGTGTAGTGGAGAGGAAGGCAGATGGCCACGTAGCGGTCATAGGCCATCACAGCCAGCAGAAAGTCATCCATCAGGGTCAGTTCCATGAAGAAGAACATCTGCATGAGGCACCCGGTGTAGGAGATGGCGTAGTACTGTGTGTGGATGTTGAGCAGCACCTTGGGGACGATGGTGCAGGAGAAGCAGGTGTCGGTGAAGGACAGGTTGGCCAGGAAGAAGTACATGGGTGTGTGGAGGCGGGGATCAGAGCTGATGGCCAGGATGATGAGCAGGTTCCCCAGCACGGTGACCAGGTACATGGCCAGGAAGAGCCCGAACAGCAGAGGCTGCTGCTCTGGGTGTTGAGAGAAGCCCAGGAGCAGGAAGTCAGAGATGCTGGTTTGATTTATAATGCTCATTTAAAGGAGAAAAATGCAAGGAAAATATTGTTTCAAAAACTTATGTCATTCAAAGCCTTTGTCTATTTTCTGAGTTTTTCCCAAAGATCACAGAGATGTATAGGTGTCTCTTGATGGTGGGCATGTAAACATGTACAGATGTGAGAACTAAGCACAGTGATTGGAGACTTGTTGGGAGATTCTGCAGTTTAGTTGTATTCTAGGTCATCCTGTAGACTTTTTGGTTGAGGGTTGAACTGGAGATTAGCTGAGAAGAAAATTCCCAAGTCTTAGTCCATGCCTATTTTTTCAAATAGGAAAGCTATCAGTTTCAGAGGCTTGTGAAGTTTGAGTAAGATACTATGGGGCTACGCATTTACTAGAAAATTCTTAAGAATAGTCCACTCTCTCTCTCTGTCTTTCTCTTATATGTGTGTTTTGTTGAGGAGTAGAGAAGGGATACTAATTATATAGAAAGATCATAACTGTCACTCAGATATTCTTCATATGATGGGAATATCTTCTTTTTCTTTTGAAGATCCATCAAATAAGCTAATGTGGATGAAATTACTTTATAAGCTCAAAGGTATTTGACAAACAGGAGTTATCATCATTAACATTGTCAACATCTTCAGTCCTTAGGAATGTTGGCTTTGATGTCCTATAGACCGGATGGACTTCTTTTCTGGCTATGTAATCCTTGGCAAACTCCACATCCTGTTTTCTTTTTGCTTCAGTTTCCTCATCTGTAAATTATGTGCATACTTTGTATACTTACTGTAGCTCATCAATGAGATGACATATTCAAAGCTGTAGCACAGAATAGGTCTTCAGTAAACTGTGATAATAGTTACTAATAGATAAAATGGAGCCTGGTATCCTGATACACCAGAAAATATTAGAGGACATGCCTCCCCACTGTAAGCCCTCACTGAGTCTCATATTTGGGGGAATTATTTACTATCTGTGAGTCTCATTTTCTTCATCTATTACCAGACAGGACTGTTGAGACTATCAAAACCCTAGGATCACTTAAAGGTTTTCTCAGGACCTGTGATATAAAATGCACGATGAGAGTTTCTGCCTTTGGATGGTGTGGGAAGATGCTCACACAAACAGGCAATGGCAACCAGGCCGACGTCATGCTCTTTGATGTGGTTATCCCTTCTGGGTCTGCTGCTGCTGCTGCTAAGTCGCTTCAGTCGTGTCCGACTCTGTGTGACCCTATAGACGGTGGCCCACCAGGCTCCCCCGTCTCTGGGGCTCTCCAGGCAAGAACACTGGAGTGGGTTGCCAGTTCCTTCTGGGTCTGACAAACCTTTATTTTCCACCAGCCCCCTTGTGATCTGTAATCTTGAACAATTTTTCTCAGTCTTTCTGGCCTCAATTTCTGTATCTGCCCAAGAAGGATCATTAACAATACTGTGGTCAGGACTGAATTAGATAAGGATTGTACCGAGCTAGAACAATGGTTCATGTCAAATGATCCTCAAATACAGCTTCCTCTGATATTGTTTTCTCTTGATGGAGTTAAAAAAAGGAGGATGCTTTCTGGGGCAACCAACTGCTGTGCTGCTGCTCCTAAGTCGCTTCAGTCGTGTCCGACTCTGTGCAACCCCAGAGATGGCAGCCCACCAGGCTCCTCCGTCCCTGGGATTCTCCAGGCAAGAACACTGGAGTGGGTGGTCATTTCCTTCTCCAATGCATGAAAGTGAAAAGTGAAAGTGAAATGGCTCAGTTGTGTCCGACTTAGCGACCCCATGGACTGCAGCCTACCAGGCTCCTCCATCCATGGGATTTTCCAGGCAAGAGTACTGGAGTGGGGTGCCATTGCTTTCTCCAGGGGCAACCAACTAGTCCCCTATGTTTGTCCAGGACTTTCCTGATTTCAAAATGAAACATCCCACTTCCAGGAAACTCCTTCAGTCCTGGGCAAATTGAACTTGGTCATGGTCTGTGAGAAGTTGGGCTTCAAAACCTGTAAAGTTTCATATATGGAATTGTACATGCCACTGTCAAAAGTGTTATCATCACTTCGGATGGCAGTGGTCTGACCTAGGAGTACCATAACGAAGCATGGCACGTGCAGACCCAGGTTTGAGTCCCAGCTGTACCATCTTGGTGGAAAACATTTAACTTATACGAACCCCAGTTGTGAAATGAGCCTAAATAAGCCTACTTCACATCATTCTGGGACTGAAGTTGAGAAGATGGACTAAGACTTACTGAACTATCAGTGGGTGTGGGGGTGGTTACTGTCTTTGGGTGCTGGCATAGAATGATTCTGAAAGTCACTCAGCGTAGAGTGAGTGTGAGTGAATTGTCTAGGCATCATGTAGGGGTCCTAAACACTGTTATCACAGCTACAATGTCTTGGCCTCTGTCAGGGGCTTGGGGACCACTAATCTACACTGACTTCAGGCTAGACTCTCTAGAGGGTCATGAATATTAAACCAAGACCCTCCTTCTGATGGATAAGAGAGCCAGGTTGTATTTGAGTCAGACTTAGTGAGGTTAGACTCTTTGCAACCCTATGGACTGTATCCTGCCAGCTCCTCTGCCCATAGAATTCTCCAGGCCAGAATACTGGAGTGGGTAGCTGTTCCCTTCTCCAGGAGATCTTCCCAACCCAGGAATCGAATCCAGGTCTCTCACATTGCAGGCAGATTTTTTTTTTTTATCATCTGAGCCACCAAGGAAGTATTTGGCTGAGAGTAAGGAAAGGGCAGGAAATAGGAATAAGGAATAGGGGAGGAGGGGTGTGTGTGTGTGTGTGTGTGTGTGTGTGTGTGTGTGTGTGTGTGGACCAATGTCTCCCACCTCTACCACTCAGGTCTTACCTGGAAATTCTGACCATCTTCAGATCTCCTCACCATCACCAGATACTGGGTCTGTCTCACTTGTTTGGTTTGCCTACCTATCTTCTAAAGAGGATTGGCTAGAACCTCAGTTTTCTTCCTTCCCTTTCTTCCAGCACAGACTAAAGACCCAGGGCTGGAGCAATCTGTCCTCAGGCACAAGGGCTAGGAGGAGCTGTGTGCTTTTCATATGGAGTATCTCCTGGGACTCACTCCCTGATCTCTTAGTTAGAGACAGGATGGGGAAAGAGTCCAGCCTCTCAGCTGTCCCCTTGGGGCCCCGGAGTCCTGAGTCTTGGCAGTATCAGACTGACCAGGCCTGGGAATCCTGATGCCCTTCCCCTGGGTACAGGAGGGATAGGGCTCCATCGCCCCCAACCCTAACCTACCATAGAATTCACATATTCTAACCCAAATCCTTATAAAGAACACCTATCATGTCCCAGAAAATAAAAATAATAACAAATGAAACTGAAGAGATTTGATTAAGTGTGGGCCAATCATTGTCTTCAAATTTCTACAGTTCAATACATAGAATAGGTTGTTCCCTGTGACTCCAAAGGGTAGAGATAAAGCTTCTTTGTAAAAAATCTGCTAAGTAATAGAGACACTTCTGTATACAGGATTTTCTTTATATTTTTTAAATTGTAAAATACATCATATATGGAAAAGAGTTTATAAACTATATGGGAATAGTTCTCTTCTAGTGTTGCTATGCTGGAGCAGAAAATGGCAACCTGCTCCAGTATCCTTGACTGGAAAATGCCATGGATGGAGGAGCTTGGTGGGCTACAGTCCGTGGGATGGCAAAGAGTCAGACACTACTGAACGTACACACACAAACACACACACACACATAGCGGCAACTCTGCACATATGCATAAATTGTGTATTGTTTCCCTATTTTTGTCTTTTGCATGGCTGGAATCATTTTGCTTCTTTAACTTTTCTCTTTCTGAACTGTTTATATTAGCACTTTCTCATTTATATTAGTGCTTGTAGATATAGGTCATTCTTTTTTTTTAATTGAAGTACAGTTGATTTATAATGTTGTGTTAATTTCTGCTGTACAGCAAAGTGATTCAGTTGAATTTTAGAGCTGCAGCTAAGGGAGTGTGCACTCTAATTATATTGTGTGGTTGTACTGTCTTATCCATTTTGATCTTTTTTCTTTCCTGGCTGAGCCATGCAACATGGGGAATCTTAGTTACCAGACCAGGGATCAAACACATGCCTCCTGAAGTGGAAGCATGGAGTCTTAACCACTGGACACCAGGGAAGTCCCTCCATTCTGATCTTAATGGACATTTGAGTTTGTTGCCAGGTTTTTGGCATTTCCCTCAAAAGGTTCTTAACCTCAAGTAGAATTCCTCTTTTTATCATTAAAAAATGAGGAAAAAAATGACATTTTCCGTTGTTCACTTTTTGTTAAAAAACATTTCTGCAGGGAAATTGGAAAAACTTTCAGACCACCATCCTCTAAAGAGAATAATAATCATTTATCATTCCTTTGTTCACTACTGATATTTTAGTGACAGCCTAACCTTTATTATTTTAGCAGAAAAGGCTAGAGAACTGGAATTTTCCTCCTATTTCTTTTGTATTAAGTTGTTAGATTGTTTCATAGGTGAGACAGGAAAAGCACAATAAATGAGATCAGAACATCAGTTTATTCCATTTGGAATATCTGCAGTTATGAATTCTAGTACAGTCTCCTGGTGCGCCTGTTCAACTTTCCATAGGGTATCTCCCAATGAGTAGAATTGTTTGCAAGGTATTGGTTAATGTGTTAGTTTGGGTCTTCTGAGAAGCAGAAGCCAAGGTGGGATTTGGTGTGTAAGATATTTGTTGAGGAGATGGCAGGAGAAATCAGAGAGAGCTTTCAAGCCTTGAGACCTGTGGAAGAAGAGAGAGAAGAAAAAAGGATGGGATAAGAAGAGTCTCAGACTGCAGCAAAGTGCCAAGAAAGTTTTGACTGCACCAGTGCAGCGTTGAGCAATGGGGGGGATGTCCTAGAATCAAAATTATCCACCAGAAGAATCCTGTAATTCTCTGGAGATAAGCCTGCCTTGGTATCCCTGGCATGCTTAATCATGGGCTAGGAGAAGCCTGTATAGGCATGGCTTGTGCTGTTTACTGAAAAAGGGAAGAAGCACAACCCCAAAGTTGAGAATTATTGTTTATTATTGTTGTTTTATTGGACAGAAATGTGTATGTGTGTGCTGAGTTGCTCAGTTGTGCCCTACTCTTTGTGACCCTGTGGACTGTAACCCGCCAGGCTCCTCTGTCTGCAGAATTTTCCAGACAAAAACACTGGAGTAGGTTGCCATTTCCTTCTCCAGGAGATTTTCCTGACCTAGGGGTTGAACCCACATCTCTTGCATCTCCTGTATTGGCAGGTGGATTCTTTACCACTAGCTAGTATATTGAGAACTTAAGTCTGGGAGGCATCCTCTTAGGTAGCTCTGAGGGACTGTTTCAAAGAGATAAGGAAAGATTGGTGAGTTGACCCATGTAACTAATATTTAAAATACCTGACTCAGGAAGTTTCTCCTTGTTTTCCATCAGGACATATATTGCACAGCCCTGGTCATGTATGTGTCACACAAGAGCCAGAGACTATGAAAGAAAAAGAAGGAAACCGTGTGTGTAAAGCAGTAGGTCATCAATACTCGTGTCTTACTTGTTTTTACCAGAAGTATAATAACCTTGTATTGTAGGTGTCTCCTTTCCCTTACTGAGCTGTGATTAATTTTGAAGACAGGAGCTACCACTGATTTATCCTTGCAATAGTTTCCTATTTTGCCATTTTGCAAGTGAATGCAATTCCTAGCACAGAGCAGGTGTTTCATAAATTCTTTTCTTTCAAGTATTTATTTATTTATATTTGACGGCACCAGGTCTTAGTTGTCACATGTGGGATCTAATTCTCTGACCAGGGATCGAACCTGGGTCCCCTGCTTTGGGAGTTAAGAGTCTTGGCCACTGGACCACGAAGGAAGTCCCTGTTTCATAAGTTTGTCTTGAATGAAAGTTTGTCTTGAATGAATGAATGCTGAGGTGTACCTCTAGAAGTTATGCTAATCTGTCTTCCTCATCAGCTTTTTCATAGCCTGTTTCATGTCCTTGTTCCTAAGGCTATAGATAAAAGGGTTCAGCATGGGGATGACTACTGTGTAGATGACAGTGACCACACGGTCCTTTGTCACTGAGTAGGTGGACGAAGGGCGGATGTACACAGATATTATGGTTCCGTAGAATAGTGCCACAACCGTGAGGTGGGACCCACAGGCGGAGAAGACCTTGTACCTGCCTCTCCCAGAAGGGACTCTCAGAACAGCACGGGTGATATAGACATAAGAGACAGTAATGAAGATGAAGGGACTCATAATCACAAAGGAGCCCTCTGTGAAGGCCAAGAGCTCATTGACAGAGGTGTCAGAGCAGGAGAGTGTCAGCAGAGGCTGGACATCACAGAAGAAGTGGTGGATGATGTTGGGCCCACAGAAGGAGAGGCGGGCCATGAGGATGGTGTGGGTGAGGGAGTGGAGGTGGGACACCAGCCAGGATGCTGTCATGAGCTGGAGGCAGCGTCCGGGGTTCATGGTGGTGGTGTAATGTAGTGGGTGGCAGATGGCCATGTAGCGGTCCATGGCCATGGCAGCCAGGATAAAGCTGTCAGTGATCCCAAAGGCCACAAAAAAATACATCTGGGCCAGACACTGGGCAAAGAGGATGGCCTTTCTCTGAATCAGCATGTTCACTAACATTTGTGGCACGATGACAGTTGTAAAGCAGATGTCCACCAGGGACAAGTTGGAGAGGAAGAAGTACATGGGGGTGTGGAGGTGGGCATCCCCCCGGATGGCTGCAATGATGACCAAGTTGCCACCGACATTGACCAGGTACATTACCAAGAAGCTGGCAAAGAGCCACATCTGCTGTTTGGGGTCACTGGTCAGTCCCAAAAGGAGGAATTCAGTGATGTGGCTCTGATTTTCCCTCATCATTGATCTCCTGCAAATAAAAAATATAAAGGAATATTAGGTGTGTGTTGTGGCTTGGGTTTTTCAGTCTGGTAGAGGAGATAGTGCATAACTTATTCCAGCTTGTGCATCCCATGAGGGGAGTCATTCATGTAGACCACCATATATTCTATGATATAACTTCATATGGTTGGTCTCAGCACAACTTGATTTCAATTCCAACTTTGCGTCTGACTCATCTTGAACAGGGTGCTTCAATTCTTGTTCCTTGTCCAAAAGATAAAACTTGTAATATCCACCTTCTTTGGGTAAATAGTAAAGGTCTAAAAAAAAGTGTTCAAAAAGGATCAGTTTGCTTGATTTCCCAAGCTGTATCTAAGATATCCTTTTGCTGTGTCTGGCCTCAGTTGTTAATCTGCATGCTAATTTTCAACTGCCTCCTGGCCAGAAGATTCTGGTGATGGACACCCAGTTCCATCAGGGTGGAGAACTGTCGAGGGTGAGTGGCAAATTGGAGAAATGTCTGTGGCAGAGGGAGCCCATTTAACCAACACTGAATTTGGTGATTTAGGCAGGTGGATGGACATCAAAGAAAAAATATAAGAACTAAGAGTCAGGTGCTCTTATAGGCAAGAAGCATCCAAATGGTGGTAGTGTGGGCCATGGAAATGTGAGAAGATGCAGCATTCTGGCAAAAAACAGTGACCTGATTAGGAAGATGCTGAGCCTCAGGAATAGGTCGTTTCTGTCCCTCAAAGGCAAGAACAGGGGAGACTGAGCCAAGGCTCCAGTCTGGCAGGAATTGATGCCCTAGTCATCTATCTACCAAGTTGGAACTCAGTTAAAAGGGAGCAAGACCAGAACGGATTGGGACATAGAGTTTGAAGCAGCCAGCCACCATCTGGCTCAATAGTGGGACCACTGAGTTCCAGAACATGCACTCCCTGGGACCACCTTTCCTAGGGACAGGACTATCTTCAGAGAAAACAGCAGAAAGGAAAGCCTACAAGTGGTAGTCAAATACTCCCAGAAAAGGGAGGGTAGAGTTTAGAGATGCAGATTTTGAGTTAGAGGAAATCCACATGCTGAGGGCTTCCCAGGTGGTGTTAGTGGTAAGGAACCTGCTTGTCAATGCAGGAGATGTAAGAAGTGTGGATTTGATCCTTGGATTGGGAAAACCCCAGGAGGAGGGCATGGCAACCCACTCCAGTATTCTTGCCTGAAGAATCCCCATAGCCAGAGGAGCCTGGCTGGCTGTAGTCCATGGGGTCACAAAGAGTTGGACACGACTGAGGTGACTTAGTGTGCATGCGTAGCACATCCTGTATGCCTTGTGTCCTCAGAATCTTTCTGATCCTTTTGAAGGGTCCAAAGTAAACTGAAGTACTAATAATATGGTTTTTTAAAAATTTATTTATTTTAGTTGGAGGCTAATTACAATATTGTGGTGGTTTTGCCATACATTGACATGAATCAGCCACGGGTGTACATGTGTCCCCCATCTTGAACCCCCCTCCCACTTCTTTCCCCATCGCATCCCTCAGGGTCATCCCAGTGCACCAGCCCTGAGCACTCTGTCTCCTGGTTCGAACCTGGACTGGTGATCTGTTTCACATATGATAATATACATGTTTCAATGTTATTCTCTCAAATCATCCCATCCTCCCCTTCTCCCACAGAGTCCAAAAGACCATTCTATACATCTGTGTCTCTTTTTCTGTCTCGCATATAGGGTTATCGTTACCATCTTTCTAAATTCCATATATATGTGTTAGTATATTATATTGGTGTTTTTCTTTCTGGCTTACTTCACTCTGGATAATAGGCTCCAGTTTCATCCACCTCATTAGAATGGATTCAAATGTATTCTTTTTAATGACTGAGTAATATTCCATTGTGTATATGTACCACAGCTTTCTTATCCATTCGTCAGTTGATGGACATCTAGGTTGCTTCCATGTCCTGGCTGTTGTAAACAATGCGGCGATGAACATTGGGATACATGTGTCTCTTTCAGTTCTGGTTTCCTCGGTGTGTATGCCCAGCAGTGGGATTGCTGGGTCATATGGGAGTTCTATTTCCAGTGTTTTAAGGAATCTCCACACTGTTCTCCATAGTAGCTGTACTAGTTTGCATTCCCACCAACAGTGTAAGAGGGTTCCCTTTTCTCCACATCCTCTCCAGCATTTATTGCTTGTAGACTTTTGGATGGCAGCCATTCTGACTGATGTGAAATGGTACCTCATTGTGGTTTTGATTTGCATTTCTCTGATAATGAGTGATATTGAGCATCTTTTCCTGTGTTTATTAGCCATCTGTATGTCTTCTTTGGAGAAATGGCTGTTTAGTTCTTTGGCCCGCTTTTTGATTGGGTCATTTATTTTTCTGGAATGGAGCTGCAGGAGTTGCTTGTATATTTTTGAGATTAATTTTTTGTCCATTGCTTCATTTGCTATTATTTTCTCCCATTCTGGAGGCCGTCTTTTCACCTTGATTATAGTTTTCTTTGTTGTGCAGAAGCTTTTAATTTTAATTAGGTCCCATTTGTTTATTTTTGCTTTTATTTCCAATAATCTGGGAGGTGGGTCATGGAGGATCCTGCTTTGGTTTATGTCGGAGAGTGTTTTGCCTATGCTTTCCTCTAGGAGTTTTATAGTTTCTGGTCTTATGTTTAGATCTTTGATCCATTTTGAGTTTATTTTTGTGTGTGGTAATAGAAAATATTCTAGTTTCATTCTTTTACAAGTGGTTGACCAGTTTTCCCAGCACCATTTGTTAAAGAGATTGTATTTTCTCCATTGTATATTCTTGCCTCCTTTGTTGAAGACAAGGTGTCCATAGGTGCGTGGATTTATCTCTGGGCTTTCTATTTTGTTCCATTGATCTATATTTCTGTCTTTGTGCCAGTACCATACTGTCTTGATGACTGGGGCTTTGTAGTAGAGCCTGGAGTCAGGCAGGTTGATTCCTCCAGTTCCATTCTTCTTCTCAGTAATATGTTTTTGATGCTTAGTGATGTTGAATGAAAGTCACCACCCTGCTTAGGAGAACTCAGACTTTTTATTCCTCCTTTAATACACTATCACTAGGTGCCTACAGTAGCATTGTTTTCTGAAGCATTTCCTTTCTCTCTGAGATACTGAGTGCTTGGTCCAAATTGAAAGGGACCACTAGGACATAAACACCACCTGGAAAGGTTTATGGTGAAAGCACTGCCAAGGCAGGGTTCAAGTCTGTTTCACTTCCCATTATTTCAAGTGACTTGCATAGGACTTGGTTCATCATTGCTGCATAATGAATCCTGACTGACAGGTTGAAGCAGATACATCATCCCTGATCACCCCTTACAAGATTGTGGGTTTTACACTAGCAACTTGGAGACTAGTCTCCAGGAATCAGGAGAGTTGATGGGAAAATTTGGTGATTTGGGAATCGGTTCTGGTTCAGATACTTGCTACTTCCCCTGGGAATATGTCTATGTTTCCATCTATTTTCTCACCTGAAAAATCAGAAAAATAAAATATCATCTCTAGAAGTTTATTATTCAGTTCAAATAAGATGGCATATTTGATAGTGGTGAGGTTGTACAACATAATGAATGTACTGAATACCACTAAACTGTACACTTAAAAATGGTTAAAATGGCCATTATATGCTACATATATCTTACCACAATAAAAAAGAATATATTGTTATAAAAAGAAAAGATGGCATATTTGAAAAGTGTTTGAGATCTCCACTTAAGACCCATGGGCAGAGGAGCCCGGTGGGCTATAGTCCATGGGGTTGCACAGAAACAGACATGACTGAGCAAAGTCTACGAGGTTCTATGCAAATGTTATTTATACTACTATTACTATTTCTTTTTGGTATTCTGTACCAAAGTGGGTACAGCTAAACAATAGTAGATTCAGTCTAGAGGGAGCCAAGCAGAAGGTAAGGGGGCGAGTGTGTTTAGGGGGAGGAGATTGAATGGTCATCAGAAGGCAGGTAAGTGCTAAGCTGGAGGTGAGGAAAGAACAACAGGGTACATACCTAGGACTAAATTGGTCTTTCCAGGACACAAGGTTTTAATTAATTGAAAAAATAGAAATGGTAATAAAAACCATTTTCCTCTCAAAAACCTCAGCCCCAAATGGTTTTAAGGTAAATTATACCAAATTTTCAAGAACATTTCGTGACACAATACTACTACTCCTACATGGATATCCCAGAGAAATTTCCATCCAGGCAGATAAAAGCTTATGGATGAAGATATTCTTGTACACTCATTCGTGGTCATGGGGCACTCATGGCAATCTGGGTGTCCATCACTGGGAAGGCAAATGTGACAGAAGAGTACTGAGGGGTACAGTGCACCTGTTAATTTATTTATTTAATTTTATTTTTTGGTCAGGCCACGGGGCATGTGGGATCTTAGTTCCCCCGTCAGGGATCGAACCTGTGTCCCCTGCATTGAAAGGTGAAGTCTTAACCACTGTACAACCAAGGAAGTCCCCAATGCAGCTGTTTAGAATCAACTGACAAGAAGTATTGATAGCAACACTGGTATATTTTGAAACCATAATCTGAGGGAAAAAGTAAGACAATAAATGATATCTATAACACAAAATTGTTTATGTACATTAAAAATGCAGCACAATGCTATTCATTTCATAATGTATATCAAAACATCCTATGGTATAGCTAAAAATATTTAAAAACTCAACAAATCAGGAAGTCTGTCTATACACAAATTTAAACATTAAGCATGTCATCATGGAAGAGTGCAGAAGGAGTGGGGCATTGGTATATAACTTCATGTGTGATTGAGAAGCAAATAAAGTTTAAAAAGGGGCCCAGTGTTGGCAATATGAACTGAGGTGTGTAATTAATTTAATCTTTTGCATCTGAACTCTATGAATAAGGAGAAGAATACTGTATCAAGTCTTAACTTGAACTCAGGGGACATCTCTTCCTTCTACTTCTTGGAGCATGAACCCATCGGGAACACAGATGCCAGGTTATCCAACTGCAGCATTGCTGGTAAACAATGCCCACTGCCTCCTAAACCGTGTCCCTTGATCCTTTGTAAACAAAGCTGGATTACATCTATGTCTTGGATTGAAATGCCAGAGCCAAGGATTCTAGGCCTGGCAGTACCAGCATCCTCTGTTAGCTGACTTTACTCATTGCTAGTGATGTTAGTTATACTTTTCCTTCATGGTTTGATTCACTGATTCATAATTCACTCAGCACATTTTCACTGCATGCCAACCAAGGGGCTCAGAAGAATCATTATAGCAATTCTGATGTTTGAAAATAGCAACATGTCCCCAGGTTTATTCTCTGGGTCTCTTCCAGACCTTACCCAGTAGGAGTTGGCATCATTCCACCATCTGTAGTCACCTTTTTGACCTATTGGTTGGCATGGCTGAAGCTCCCTATGTGATGGCCAAGTATTTCCTTTTAGACTGTACATTTCTGGGGGAAATTTGTAAAATTTTAGGTTGTTGATGATAGAAATGATCTTAAGAAATTATCCAATTCATAGGTTTCCAAACTGTGCTTTCTTGGGGGACTCAGAGGCCACGACAGGAGGGGCTGAGAAGCTGAATGGAATTCTGAATGGGAGAAATTCTAGGTCTCTTCCTCTTTTATTTGAGTAATTCTGCTATCTAGTGTTTTACACATTGCATTACTTCAAGAATTATTAGGAATATGTATTTGAAAACAACATACTTGCTTTATGTAGGGAAAACTTGAGGCTCAGAAAGGAGTGATTTACCCAATACCTTAATCCTGGGTTCAATCCCTGGGTCAGGAAGATCCTCTGGAGAAGGGAATGACAACCCACTCCAGTATTCTTGCCTGGAGAATCCCATGGACAGAGGAGCCTGATGGGCTACAGTTTGTGGGATGGCAAAGAGCTGGACATGACTGAGTGACTAACACTGCTCCACTATGCTGCTCAATCTCGCCTTACTAGTCTCATCGGTCAACTTATGGCCCAGGCTGTTCTGAAGATGCTCAGAGGCTATAGCATCTGGAGTCTTCCTCAGTAGCCCTGGTTTTGGGGACAACCAGGGGCTAGGCTGGGCCAACAGAAGCTGGCTTCTACCTGACAGCATCACGGCAATTACATCTATCCCATCTTAAGTACAGAGCTTCTTTCCTTGGGGTCTTACCCACCAAGAACAAATCCTCCTTGTGTTTATATAAATTGGAAGGAGAAACAGAGAAGTGTGGAGACCATTGGACCTGGTTTGTAGTCTCAGCCATGCTGAGCCTCATATTATGCCCTTGTAAAAAGAGGGTGTTTTGCAAAATGATTTCTCAGTTTCTAATACATTTGTAGGATTTAGGCACAGTGATGAGGTTGAATATAATGGCTACTTACTCAGGAAAGGGATGATGATCTTTGGGGTGGCCATTAACGAGTCCAGGCATTTTCTCTGCAGTCTCATTGGCCTTGGTGATTAGCAGAGGAAGATGGAGGTAAGGAGGTCAGTAGAGTTCCCATATCAAGTGAGGAAAGAAAATTACCAGGCTTTATGTGGGAGCTGATGGGACTCATTAGACCCTGAGAGTTGTGAGTGTGGTTGTCACCTCAGACACCTCTCTCTCTCCCTTTAGAGAAGTAATCCTTCAATGTAGCCCTAGGCATCTGGGACCCAAGGCTGTCTCCCCTCCTTAACTACTGTCACTGGCCTCTGAAGATTTACTCCAATGATGAGTAAGAGTGGGAACCCAAAAGGAGGTGATTATCCTCTACATAACCCCACCCCAAGGAGACACACAGTCATTCCATCTACCAATCTACCACCCTCAGGGAGCTCATTATGAAGGAAGGGTTGGGAGAAGGGTAAAGATTATGGAAATTTAGGATTCTGGGATGACAAGTTTCTTTGAATCTAATTAATGGCTTATTATTATGATTTTGAAGGGTGGGAAGGTAGGTAACTAGAGAAGGCTTGGACTTGGCGCCATCCCTGGGATGGAGGAATGATGTATGGTACCATGGAAAGGATCTTGAAAATACAGATTCCTGGGCTCTAGTCAGCCAATTAGTTGTGATTTGGGGCAAACTCTTAGCCTCTCTGAATTTTAGGTTCGTTATTTATAATGGTTTTTTTTTTTTTTTAGTACCTGTGTGCCAGAGAGCGTTGACTGGAGAATTGCATAAGCTCAAGAATGAGAATATGTTCACATAATAATAACCACGTTTTGAACAATTATGTGGCATTTTATATACAGCTCTTCAAGTGCAGTACCCTTGTTTTAACAAATGAGGGAAAAGAGACTCAGTCTCTCCAGATAACTTGCCCAAAGACACATAGTTTGGAAGTACTGCAGCTAAGGTCAAATTCAAGGGTGTCTTGCTCCTAAATGCCACACTTGCTCTACTTTGTCATGCAGAAACTACACCTGAGAATGTCTGTGATGACTCCGTTTCATTGTTGTGAAGTGGTATCTCACTATAGTTTTGATTTGCATTTCTCTAGTAATTAGTGATGTTGAGCATCTTTTCATGTCTGTTGGCCATCTATATGTCTTCTTTGAAGAAAGGTCTATTTTGGAATTCTGCCCATTTTTTATTGAGTTTTTGTTGTTGTTGCTGTTACTATTGTTGAGTTGTATGAACTGTTGGTATATTTTGGAAATTAAGCCCTTGTTAATCACATCATTGGCATTTTCTCCCAGTCCATAGGTTGTTTTTTTGTTTTGTTTATGGCAACTGGGAGAAAATGCCAAAGTAACTGGGAGAAAATGCCAAAGATGTGACTGACAAGGGCTTAATTTCTGTGAGAGGGCCTCCCAGGTGGTACTAGTGGTAAATAATATGCCTGCCAAAGCAGGAGACATAAGAGATGCTGGTTTGATCCCTGGGTCAGGAAGATCCCCTGGAGAAGGAAATGGGAGCCCACTCCAGTATTCTTGCCTGGAGACTTCCATGGACAGAGGAACCTGGTGGACTACGGTCCATAGGGTCACAGAATCAGATATGACTGAAGCTGACTTAGCACACAGCACATTCTGTGAGAAGGCTTTAAGTTTGATTAGGTCTCATTTGTTTATTCTTGCTTTTATTTCTATTGCCTTGGGAGACTGATCTAAGATGCATGTTTTTTTAGCTTTATTGAGTTATACTTGACAAATACAAACTGTATGTTTAAGTTGTACTATTTGATGTTGTGATATATGTATACATTGTGATATGATCACCACAATCAAGCTACTTAACATTCATCACCTCATATAGTTACTTTTTGTGTCTGTTTGTGTTTGTGTGCATGTATGTGAAGTGAGAACACTTAAGATCTACCTTCTTAGCAGATTTCAAGTATACAAGACAATATCATTAACTTTAGTCACCATGTACATTAGATGTCAATAATTTATTTGCTGACATAACTGAAACTTGGACTTCCTTGGTGGCTCAGAGGGTAAAGTGTCTGCCTGCAATGCAGGAGACCCAGGTTCAATCCCTGGGTCAGGAAGATCCCCTGGAGAAGGAAATGGCAACCCACTCCAGTATTCTTGCC
Source organism: Antilocapra americana (assembly GCA_007570785.1). Classification (NCBI taxonomy): domain Eukaryota; kingdom Metazoa; phylum Chordata; class Mammalia; order Artiodactyla; family Antilocapridae; genus Antilocapra; species Antilocapra americana. Next base: position 172,941 of record ML660779.1, on the reverse strand, counting down.
TGGAGAATCCCATGGATAGAGGAGCCTGGTAGGCTACAGTCCATGGGGTCACAAAGAGTCGGACATGACTGAGCGAGTTCCCTTTGTTAACTGAAACTTAGTACCCTTTGGCCAACTTTGCATAATTCTTAACAATTAAGACATTACCAATTGAGGCACTTTTAATACTTATCAGATATTATTTTTTGGGGAGGAGCCTGGTAGGCTGCAGTTCATGGGGTCACTAAGAGTTGGACACGACTGAGTGACTTCACTTTCATGCATTGGAGAAGGAAATGGCAACCCACTCCAGTGTTCTTGCCTGGAGAATCCCAGGGATGGGGGAGCCTAGTGGGCTTCTGTCTCTGGGGTCGCACAGAGTCGGACACGACTGAAGCAACTTAGCAGCAGCAGCAGCAGATATTAATTTCTCATAATTTCATGCACTGTCTTTCACTACCGCAAATAATATGCATTGAGTACATTCTGAGGTTTTGTGCTGATTGCTTTCTATTCATCATTGCTTTCAGTCTCCTTAATAGCACACTAGTATTTATTTATTTATTTTTGTGTTTAAGTCATATCTGGCCCTTTTGCAACCCCATGGACTGTAGCCCACCAGGCTTCTCTGTTCATGGGATTTCCCAGGCAAGAATACTGCAGTGGGTTTCCGTTCCTTCTCCAGGGGATTGATCTTTCTGCCCAAGGATCAAACCTGCATCTCCTGCATTGGCAGACAAATTCTTTACCACTGAGCCATCAGGGATTTATACCTATTTATTTTTTATTTCCACAATACAAGTTTACTTCTTGTTGATACAAAGTCCAATGTGAATGTTACTTCCATGCAGTCCTTCAGTGTCCCAGGATTCCTCCTTCTTGCAGCTCTACCCCCTCTATTTCCTCAGGAGCATCTCTTCAACTATCAGTTGGGTTAAGAGAGAGGGTTGAAGGTGAGGAGACTTGAATGGATCAGGCTGAAAAGTGGTGTATCCTTTCCACCCACATTCTTTTGACTAGAGCTCAGTTACATGGCCACACTTAACTATAAGAAAAGCTGGGAAATATAGGCTATTTATGTACTCAAGATGAAAAGGTCACGGGTTTTGAGTGTCATCTCATTAAAGCCTGAACATGGAGAGAAACAGAAGTGTAGCTATGTCCAAGTGTCTGAGGGAAAGCATTTCAGACGGTGAAAATGGTCAATTCAAAGGTCCTGAGGTGGGAGCAATCCATGTTTATTTAATGAAAACCAGAGATCAGTGTTTCTCTGCAGGAGTACATTAGAGAGCAAACAGCAATATGTGAAGGCAGAAAGCTAGGGGCCAGATCATGTAGGATCTGGTGGCTGTGACAAGGCTTTGGCTATTTCTCTGAGTGCAGTAGGAAGCCTTGGGTTTTAGCAGTGGAAGAGCATGATCTAACTTATATTTTTGCTTCCAAAGTTTTAGATCGAAAAATATCAAAGCCACATAAAAATGGAGAGAATATAGCAATGACTTCTTATCTATCCTTCACATTGGTCTACAGATCGTTAACTTTTTGCCCACACTTGTTTTATCCCTTTCTATAAATTTCTACTATTTATTTTTTGGTGAATTATCTAAAAGTAAGTTGAAAACAACATGCCCTTCTCCTTTAAATATTTCAGCAGGCATCTTCCTCAAAACCCCAGAATGATAATTATATAAAAGAAAATGAACACAGATTCTACATGATACCCAATCTGTGGTCCAATTTTTTCAAACTAGTCCTCAATCAAAGTAAACATGTTGCATTTGACTGTTATATTTCTTTTGTCTCTTTTAATAATGGGAAAACATTCCCCCTACATTTTCTTTTTTTGGTTTTTTCACTTTTCCTGACATTGCAAAGTCCAAGTCAGTTGCTTTGCTGAATGTTAAATATTCTCTATTTGTTTGCACATGATTAGATTTATATTTGATATTTGTTCAGAATACTAAAAGGGAGGTATTGTGTACCTCTGGTTCCATCATATCAGTAGGGACAGAGGGTCAGGTCCCACTATTGTTCAAGCAAGTTTGATTACTTTGTTAAGGTACTGACCAGCAGATGTTTCAATGTAAATGCAAAGTTTCTCTTGTATAATTAGTAAGAAGTCAATGGTGGGTATTTGAAACTGTGTGACTATCCATTTTTTTTCCTCTAACACCTTTCTACCTAATGATTGTATCTTAGTTTTAGATGAAAGACTCTTGCCTGAGTCAATCATTTTATTTGCATATTTTACCCATATTACTTGTGAAGAGACTGAAGTTCAGAGACATGAAGTGACATTCCTTAGATCAAAGTGCTGGTCAATGGTAGAGCTAAGATTCAAACCCAGAGCTTTTTAGCCAAAGCTCATGCTCTTGACTACTCTATTACTTTCCTGATGCTGCTCTAACAAATTACGGCTTAAAGTGACACAAATGTATTCTCTTATATACTTATGAAAGTCAGAAGTCTAAATTTAAAGTGAGAGTAAGGCTGCATTCCTTCTGGAATCTTCTGAGGTGAATTTGTTTCGTTGCCTTTTTCAGTTCCCAGAGACCACCTATATTTCTTAATTTCTGGCCCTTTCCTCTTACCACACTAATCTCTTGCTTCTGAAGCAGAGGCTTCCCAGAAGAAGCAGGGGCTTTCCTGGTGGCTCAGAGGGTAAAGCATCTGCCTACAATGCCGGAGACCCGGGTTTGACCCCTGGGTCAGGAAGATCCCCTGGAGAAGGAAATGGCAACCCACTCCAGTACTCTTGCCTGGAAAATCCCATGGAGAGAGAAGCCTGGTAGGCTACAGTCCATGGGGTCTGCAAAGAGTCAGACATGACTGAGCAACTTCACTTTTCTGAAGCAGAATCTGGCCTCTGTACTCGACACTGAACTAAATCTCAGAGACAGAATTTTGAGTGAAGTAGGAAAGAATAGCTTTATTACTTTGCTAGGCAAAAGAGGTCACAGTGGGCTAAGGTCCTCAAGACTGTGTGTCAACCTGGAAGGGGTAGTGAGGAGTTTTATAGTAATGGTTCTGAGAAATAGAGTATTTCCAGTCATATCAGTAAACTAGGTTGTCACAGATATCAGCATTTCCAGCCCTCCAAATTTGAATTTCTGAGCACTGTGAGCACCCACAAAGGAGAATAACATCTGTTGTCTGGGAGTTATCAGGCTGCAGCCACTTCCTATGGTGAGCACTGAGGAGCTTGTGGGGAGGGGGTGTGAAAAACACAGGATACTGGCCCCAGATAGCTGAGAGGCATATGAAAGGAATGATTTCAGTGAGCCCAGACTCTTGCATCCTCCCATGAATAGAAAGTGCTACATTCCTTAACTTGAGATGTCTGGTTTTCCTTAATTAGCAATAATCTTTTGATCAGACTACCTGCCCTTTGATGCAAACTTCTATATAACCTGATTCCTCCACCTGACTCCTTGGAGCAGTTCTCTCAGGGTTACTTGAGATGCTGCCTTCCAGGCTCGGAGTCCTAAAAATGGCCATTGAATGAAACAGAACTCTCAGCTTTTAGGCTGTGATTGTTTTCGAGGTGGCAATTCAAAGAGGAGGTGATCAACTCATGGGAATTCTTCTGATTGGTTGGTAGTGAGATAAATAAATGACACTGTGTCATCAACCCAACTATGGTTGGTTTCGACTGGCCTGGGGTCTAAGTGCTTGTGAGCAGCATATCATTAACTTCTCCCACCTGCTGGAGGTTTCAGTATCTGCAGAAGAGCTCAGATATTGTTGTGTATACTTATCTTTGTGGAACCAGGACCTTGCCCCAAGGCTGCTATTGATGCTCTTGACTATTGCTCCGTTGTCTCTGCATCCCCTCCCTTCCCTGATTAGCAACTGTTTGAACCTCCTCCTTAGAATGCAGGGAAGGTCATGGAGGCTGAATGAAGCCTATTTCCTATACTCAAGAAGTGGGAGGAGCAGAAAGGCCTTGATGGTGAATCTTAGTCACTATATCACCAGGGACTAGGATCAGTAGATAGGAGAAGGGCCCTGGCTCTTTGTCTTCATTGAGGAAGGAATTCAGCAAAGAGATGGAAAGTAGTGAAACAAGTAAGGTGTTTCTTAGGGGAAAAAAGTGGGTGTGGATAGACAAAGGGATTGGTGCAGAGAGTTTTGTGCCTTTGGGGTGGTTTAAATAACTTATTTGGGGGCAGTTCTTCAAGTTTCCTCTGGCCTTTCATCTTGCTTTATCTGACTCTGAGTCCATATTTGGTCTGACTCAGGGCCCTCTCCTGTGTGCCTGTGCATCTTTTAGCCAAGATGGATTCCGGCACAAGGGTTTCTGGAATGTTAACAAAACATATTTTTATCAGGTGCCCCCTCCCTTCTCTGACCCCTGAGGAACCTTTCTGCACATGTGTAATTTGGAAGGTCTCCTTGACCTCAAGAATGAGAAATATGTGGTCTCTTTATCTCTTATCAAAGCAGGATTCAGTTCCTCCTTACTTGAGACTTGAGAGTCCCTTGGACTGCAAGGAGATCCAACCAGTTGATCCTAAAGGAAATCAGTCCTGAATATTCATTCGAAGGATTGATGCTGAAGCTCCAATACTTTGGCCACCTGATGTGAGGAACTGACTCCTTGGAAAAGACCCTGATGCTGGGAAAGGTTAAAGGCATGAGGAGAAGGGTATGACAGAGGATGAGATGGTTGGATGGATGTCATCACTGACTTGATGGACATGAGTTTAAGTAAGCTCTGGGAGTTGATGATGGTCAAGGAAGCCTGGTGTGCTGCAGTCCGTGGGGTTGCAAAGAGTTGGACATGACTGAGCAACTGAACGGTACTGAGCTGCTCCCACCATTATCTTTATCTTGGAGTATCTGTCCACAAGGGATAGATTTCAGCTGCTCAGCCTGGGGTCCATTTATCCCCTGCATCACTATGAGAGTCTTCACAGAGTGAAGCTGACATCCATGTTGGGAAACCTGGCTTTTAGAGAAGCAAATGACTTTAGGACTGGAGCAGAGAAAGTGCAATATGAGTCTGGAACATCTTGATGTGGTAGAAGGCAAGAAAGTGCTTAGAGAATGGTGGAAACATCAACAGGCACTGAAGTAATAGCTTATAACTCACTGGACAAAGCAGGAAACCACAAGTCTATACCAATATAAGTAAATGAATAGATGGGAAGAAGTTTGATGAGGGATGAGATATTTATGCAGTTTCAGACTACCTTCCCATTATGTCTTCAATGTTTATTCTGTTCTTTTCTCCTAGCCAGCTTTCTCAAGGCTTGCTTCATTTCCTTGTTCCTAAGACTGTAGATAAAAGGGTTGTGGATGAGGGGCAGTTGTACACTGAGATGTCAGTCCCATAGTATAATGCCACAACTGTGAGGTGGGACCCACAGGTGGAGAAGACCTTGTACCTGCCTTTCCCGGAAGGGACTCTCAGAACAGCACAGGTGATATAGACATAAGAGACAGTAATGAAGATGAAGGGACTCATAATCACAAAGGAGCCCTCTGTGAAGGCCAAGAGCTCATTGACAGAGGTGTCAGAGCAGGAGAGTGTCAGCAAAGGCTGGACATCACAAAAGAAGTGGTGGATGATGTTGGACCCACAGAAGGAGAGGCGGGCCATGAGGATGGTGTGGGTGAGGGAGTGGAGGTGGGACACCAGCCAGGATGCTGTCATGAGCTGGAGGCAGCGTCTGGGGTTCATGGTGGTGGTGTAATGTAGTGGGTGGCAGCTGGCCATGTAGTGGTCCAAGGCCATGGCAGCCAGGAGGAAGCTGTCAGTGACTGCACAGGCCACAGAATAACACATCTGGGTCAGGCACTGGGTGAAGGGGACCTTCTTGCTCTTGCTCTGCATGTTTGCCAGCATCCTTGGCACAATGACATTTGTAAAGCAGATGTCCACAAAAGACAGGTTGGAGAGGAAGAAGTTCACGGAGGTGTGGAGGCAGACATCCCCTCAGATGGCTGCAGTGATGACTGAGTTGCCCACATTGACCAGGTACATTACCAGGGAGCTGGTAAAGAGCCACATCTGCTGTTTGGGGTCATTGGTCAGTCCCAAAAGGAGGAATTCAGTGATGTGACTCTGGTTTCCTCTTGTCATTGCTGTCCCCCAAGTGGAAAATGTAAAAGGTTGCTAGGCATGAGTCCTGGCTTGGAATCTCCAGTTCTAAATTCTGATGAATGGCTGGTATAGTTGACAGGCGTATGGATTTTAGCATCACGCATGTCTGGCTTTCCATCCTGGCTCTGTCACTGACTGACACACGGCACAAAGTTGCCTCCTGAACAAAATCCTATAAAGCAATTATCCTTCAATAAAAAAAGAAGAACGGCAAACAGATTAAAAAAAAAAAAAGACTGAACACAATGAAAGTATTTACCATGTGCTAGGCACTGTATGATGATTTAATCCACCTAAGAACTCCCACACTATACAGATGAAGAAGCAATTACAGAACCATTAAGAGATGTTCAATAACTTGCTCAAGATTATACAATGAGTAAGTGGTTATAATTTCAACCCAGAGCAGTTTTGTTTCAGGGTCCTGTTCTTAGCCATTAAACTATACTAATTCTCTCCCTATGAAGTACTTGCAGACTTCATTTGCAGAGTAAACTCAGAATGGGTTTCATTTGCAGAGTAAACTCAGAATGGGTTTCCTGGTTAGCTCAGTGATAAACACTCTGCCTGCCAATGCAGGAGACGTAAGAGACACGGGTTTGATCCCTGGGTTGGGAAGATCCCCTGGAGAAGGAAATGGCAGCCCACTCCAGTATTCTTGCCTGGGAAATCCCATGGACATTGGAGCCTGGTGGGCTACAGTCCATGGGGTCCCAAAAGACTCTGACACAACTTGATGACTGAGTGTGCACAAACTCAGAATAAGAAAATTTGACAGCACCTTGAATGATTGGGACGTGTTGCATAGGGACCTGAATCAGAGTCTTTGGATCAGGAGAATTAGTGGAAATAGTACAGAATTTGGGTTCTACTCCTGGTTTGGTTACCTACCTTGCTGCTCCCCCTGAAAAGTCTTTGTGACTAGTTTATTTTTCTCATGAAAATATGGAAGTACAATGCCTATTTCCATCAGAATGTTAGAAATAGGCATTGTACTTCCATATTTTCATGAGAAAAATAAACTAGGCACAAAGACTTACAATGGATAAGAAAGCTGTTGTACATATACACAATGGAATATTACTCAGCATTAAAAAAAAATTCATTTGAATCAGTTCTACTCAGGTGGATGGAACTGGAGCCTATTATCCAGAGTGAAGTAAGCCAGAAGGAAAAACAACAATACAGTATACTAACGCATATATATGGAATTTAGAAAGATGGTAACGAGAACCCTGCATGCGAGACAGCAAAAGAAACGCAGACGTATAGAACAGTCTCGCAGACTCTGTGGAAGAGGGCAAGGGTGGGATGATATGGGAGAATGGCACTGAAACATGTTAATTAACATATATGAAATCAATCGCCAGCCCAGGATTGATGCTCGGGGCTGGTGCACCGAGATGTCCCAGGGGGAGGGAATCGGGAGGGAGGAGGGAGGGGGGTTCTGGAGGGGGAGCATATGTGTTTACATGGCGGTTTCATGTCAATGTATGGCAAAACCAACACAATAAAGTAAAGAAAATAAAAAAAATTTGTACTAATTATATAAATAATATATAATGATAGAAGTAATATAAAAAAGAATAAAAATCATAGTTCTCAACTTGTTTAGTCACTAAATCATGTCCAACTGTAGCCCACCAGGTTCTTCTGTCCATGGGATTTTCCAGGCAAGAATACTGGAATGGGCTTCCATTTCCTTCTCCAGGGGATCTTTCTGACCCACGGATTGAACCTGCTTCTCCTGCACTGGCAAGTGAATTATTCACCACTGAGGCACCAGGGAAGCCCACTAATTCTCATACTTAATATATAATAACTGGTTAAGCTGATTAAGGTGAAAGAAAGTGAGTAAGAGTGTGATTTTGTGTAAAATAGTGAGGTGACCCCTGAAAGGGGAACAAAATCAAAGCACGGAGAGCTGCAGAATGGGAGGTATGAGAATTTCCTGGTCAGAGAAGGGGAAGAAACAGAGATTCTAGTGGGTTTCCTGCTTTGTAGAGTCTTTCCTGATGCAGTGACAGATAAATTAAGGGCCCTGGTACTGACAACCAGTCCAGGATCAGATGGTCATTGAGTGTGCTTTCAGATAGCTTAGCAAAGCCAGATGACCTTTCTTCATGCAATATTTTTTATTTATTCAAAAACTGTCTGATGTGATGTAACAGACTATCAGTTCCCCAGCTCTTATCATTATTTCTACGCATCCCCTTTGATACCAAGGCAGGCTGTTTCTGAGCTGAGACAATGGGAGGGGTGGAGAAGAGGACAGCTTCCCTTTTCCGTGTCATCTGTGTCTTGCCTCCTCTGGCCCTCCCCAGGACACAGCTTCAAATCCTCTCTCCACATCTCGTCCTGTTCCTCCTTTACCCCATGGTTGACACTTCCATATGATAGACAGGTCACTGGTGAGGTGTGGTATGAACAGAGAGACCCAGGGCTCCTAGGAGTCTTCTTCTTTACCTAGACAAATTCTGCCTTCATGTGTTTTACAGATTCTTTTACAAAGGATAGATAATTTTGAAGACAAGCTTTCAGTGCTAAAGAAAAGCTTCAGAATCAAATTCTACCCTACATGATCAATTTGCAGACAGCCAATTGAAGCCTCTGTAAATTGATGCTAAGGATTGAGGCTGAGGTTGAAATTCCAATAATTCTGCCACCTGATGTGAAAAGCTGACTCACTGGAAAAGACCCTGATGCTGGGAAAGGCTGAGGGCATGAGGAGAAGGGGATAACAGAGGATAAGATGGTTGGATGGCATCATTGAATCAATGGACATGAGCTTGAGCAAACTCTGGGAGATGGTGAAGGACAGGGAAGCCTGGCCTGCTATAGTCCATAGGATCGCAAAGAGTCAGACATGACTTAGTGACTGAATAACAACAGTTGAAGCCTCAAGAACGAAGTTGGTCGTTTAGTGCTGTACCATCAGTGAGCTGCAGGACTAGTGTGACAGTCCAGCGGTTGGAAAAGGTCATTGGGAGGATGTGACTGCTGCTTGGCTCTTGGAGCTGAACCTGGGCAATCAAGGCTCCTCTCCCAACCTTTCAGTGGCAATTACACTCTGCCTACTGTTCCCACAATAGGAGCTATTCCAAGGAGACAGCCTTAGAGAACTAGATGTGTTGGGATCATCTGTTGATACACGAACTGAACCAGTTAAGGCCTCTGTATAAACTGTTAAGATCCTGGCAGGCAGGTGTGGAGATCTCTTCCTCTTATGGCCATGCAAGAAAACCTTGTAAGTTCCCTGGCTTACTAAAACTGCCATCTACCCATCCATTGGCCTCTTTCTTCTGTCCCCATCCTCCGTGTATGGGTGCGAGTGGGGACAGGGCTGGTTTCAGCTTTCTCCCAGGAAGCTCTTGAGGTGGTGTCCCCATGCTGCTCTGAGGCTGCGGTAAAGCCATTGAGGTAGACTTTTCTTTGATACAAGACTGGCTTTGGGGACATTCTGAAGGCAGGCTGGGATGATGGAAGCTGAACGTTGGCCCATCAGCTTCAGCACAGCTACATTCTTCCTCTGAAAGAGCTGATCCCTTTGCTTGGAGTTTCAATCATTCATAGCCAGTCCTCCCCCTTTTTGTGAATGGAGAAGGGAGACAGAGGTTTGTGGAGGAGTTTGAGGGTCTCAGATAAAGAAATAAGGGATCAGGGTGATGAAGATCAGATGACCTGTCTTGTAGCCCAACTATGGCTTTAACTTGCTGCATATAATTGAGCAACTTGTTTTCCTTCTCTGTAAAAATGAATGTATCAGATAGGAGGGCTTTAAACTTTCTGACTCTCCAAGATAGACATATTCTAGTTTGAATATTGTTGAAGATACAAGCTACTTACTTAGGTAAGGGATGGTGACCTCCAGGGTGGTCTTTGGGGGGGTCCCAGTAGCTTCTCCTCAGCCCTCTTGACCATGATGTCTAGACGTGGATTGGAGGGCTTGAGGCATAGAATGAATGTTCATATCAGGCTAATAAAAGGAAAAAGCCCCAGATTCTGGAGAGAAGTGTCAAGGCCAGCAATACTGAGTGCCTGTGATGGTTGCCTTAGCCTAGAGATGAAGTTATGAATTCCTAAAGTGGCTACTCTTCTCCCTCCTGAGAGGCGACTCCTCCGTGTAGCCCCTGGCACTGGAATCATGAACCTTTCTTCCATCCCCAACTATCCACCACCTGACTCCTTCAGGTTCCTCAGATGTTAAGGGTTAGGATGGGGACCTGGGAGTCCTGCATGTGACTTCATCCCAAGAAGCCAGGCAGCCTCCCCAGTCATCAGCCCCAAGGAGCTCATTAAACACCATGCTTGGAGAGAAATAGGGACCTCTCAGTGGAAACCAAGGAAACTCAGGCTACCATGGCAGTGTTTTTCTTAGCGTTCCAGATAATTAGTTGCTTGTTGTTCTAGTGATTTTTAAGGAGACAGGCGAATGCATAGAGAAAGCCTGGGGCTTCTCCTAAGATGTGGAGGAGAATGTATCAAGAGAAGAGTTCAGGTCTTCATATAAAAGTTCTTTGTAGATTAGATGGTGCTAATATAACCATACCTATCAATCCATCCATTAAAACAAACACTTAAAAAACCATATGTTACATAAAGTTTACTATTGTAACCATTTTAAAATGTATTAAGTGGCAGCAAATACATTCACACTGAGATGCAACCATCATCACCGTCATCTCCAGAGCTTTTTTATCCTATACAGAAACTTTGTACCCATTGAGCAAGAACCCTCCAATGCTCCCTCTCTCCAGCCCCTGGAAACTATTGTTCTACTTTTTGTCTATGAATTTGATGATTCTAAGTATCTCTTATTTGTGGAATCATAGAGTATTTGCCCTTTTGTATCTGGCTTATTTCACCTGAGTCGTCAAGGTTCATCCATTTTGTAGCACATTTGTTTCATCCATTTTTAAGGCTAAAGTGCAATTCTGCAGTCCAGATAGAACCTCAGTCTTAATTTGCAGCAAAATCTTTAATTTGATGAGTTACCATATCAGAGAATGACAGAGCTGCGGTTCTTTTTACTGGTTTTTCATCCAACAGGCATTCAGCCATGTCAACTAGAACGGGATTTGTTTTTCAACTGCTGTGTATACTTACCCAGCAAGAAACTTAGTTAGCCTGTAAGATGCTTTAATGGTTTTCTCATTTCCAGTATGAAGGACTAGAAAAAGCAATTTTGACTTTTTGTTGTAGTAAAGTATACATAAGACAATTTTTAAGTCAGATTGCTCCTAATATTCATGTTTAAAATATTCACTTACTTTTTCTTTAAATGCCAAACAATTGGACTTAAAACAACGTTACAACTTAACTGATGTCAAAATACTATTTGCTTTATATGGCACAATAATGTAAATCATTAATATTTATAAAGTCAAAGAACAGATAGCTTTGTCATTTTTAAACTTCTTATTTACAGGGTTACCCAATTTCTCTGGGGTACTTCTCCTTTTCATGACTCAGAAAACTTCTAATATGCCAGTTTCATTTGTTTTAGTAGTTTTAAATGTAGATAGTGCAGTTTTGGGTTGAGAAATTGAATTTTCTTATATCTACTTCTTTTGAGCCAATGATCCAATTTCAGCCAGCTGTTAAGTATAAGAAAAAGTAAATAGAATATTAAAATCTAACAAATATTTTTAAAACTTAAATGATAAAATACTTAGAGATTTCAATAAGATTTTGAAATAGAGAAGTTGTGAAACATTAAAAAATACTAACATTATTATCAAACAAGATAAAGTATACTTCCTTCTTACTGAGTTTCCACATAGGGGCAACAAAAATACCAGATTTCAGAACAACAATTTATTAGATGAAATGAGGTTAGAGAGATTATATGGTATATTAATAAAACCACACAAGTACTAAAACCAAACTAAGTTTATCTTAAATACAAAATCAATATGCAGAAATCTGTTTCTTCTTTGTACACTAACAACAAACTGTTAGAAAGATATATTAAGAAAATAATCCTACTTTAATTGTATCAAAAAGAATAAAATACCTAGGAATAAATTTAACAAAGAAGATGAAAGGCCTGTACTTGACAAGCATTCATGAAAGGAATTAAAGATGCCACAATCAAATGTGAAGATATATGGTACTCATGGACTAGAACAATTCATATTGTTAAAATGTCCATAATACCCAAAGCAATATACAGATACCAATGGCATTTTCAACAAGACTAGAACAACTCTGTTTATTGAAGAGACTCTCCTCTCTTTATTGTATATTCTTGATGACTCTGTTGAAAATTAGTTGATAGTATATACTTCATTTTATTTCTGGGTTCTCTATTCTGTTCCATTGGTCTTTATGCCAATACTATACTGTTTTGATTCCTGTGGCTTTGTAATATATTTTGAAGTCATGAAGTGTGAGGCCTCTAGCTTGTGTTTTTTATTCTCAAGATTGTTTTTGACATTTTGAGTCCTTTATAGTTCCATATGAATTTTAGGATTTTGTGGTCTATTTCTCTAAAAGAGTAATTGGGAGTTTAGGATTTAATAGAAGTTTCAGTGAATCTGTAGATCACTTCATATATTATGGACATTTTAACAATGTTTCTTGCCTCTACCTGCTTGGATGCTTTCCACTATTTGAAATACTCTGTCCATTTCTTCTGTCCAAATTTATGAAGTCCATGTAATGTCTTAAAAATAGTAATATAATTTTACAGTTCCTTAAGTACTGACTATTGTCAAGCTTATGAGGGAATTACTTGCCAATAACTTTTCTCCACTATAAGGGATTCCTTGGTGGCTCAGATGGTAAAGCATTTGTCCGCAATGCAGGAGACCCGGGTTTGATCCCTGGGTTGGGAAGATCCCCTGAAGAAGGAAATGGCAACCCACTCCAGTACTCTTGCCTAGAGAATTCCATGGATGGAGGAGCCTGGTGGGCCACAGTCCATGGGGTTGCAAAGAATTGGACACGACTGAGCGACTTCACTCACTCACTCATTGTCAAGCTTATGAGGGAATTACTTGCCAATAACTTTCCCCCACTATATGGGGGGAAACTTTTTCCTGAAATCAAAATTCTTAGCAGTACTAGCTTGGTATTGAACATGTATCTGGTTAAGGTCATTTATAGAGACTGAGAGATCTGCTTTCCAGTTCAATACTCTTACTGTGATTCAACACCACTTCTTATCACCTCTTTGGGTACCAAGTGAAAAATGGGTACAAAGCAAAGATAACCTGATCATCTCTTAGGTCATCACCCAGTTATGACTTTTAATCTTGTTTTTTCTATGAGTAAACTTGGTCCCGTAATTTCCTTAAAGCCCTCTTCATATCTTTGTTCCTCAGGCTGTAGATGAAAGGGTTCAACATGGGTGTCACTATTGTGTACATAACTGTGGCTACCCGGTCCTTCACCACGGAGTACATGGACAGTGGCCTAAAGTAGACATAGATGACACTCCCATAGAAGAAGACCACCACGGTGAGGTGGGAGCCACAGGTGGAGAAGGCCTTCCACTTTCCAGCCACAGAAGGGATTTTGAGCACGGTGATGATGATTCTCAGGTAGGAGAAGAGAATGCACAGGAAAGGGGTGGCAATGACAGCCAGGGTCTCGGTCATGACCACCATCTGGCTGGATGAAGTGTCAGAGCAGGAGAGCTTGAGCACAGGCTGGGTATCACAGAAGAAGTGCTTGATGACGTGGGAGGCACAGAAAGACAGGCGGGCCATGAGCAGCACACGCAGCAAGGAGTGTAGGTGAGAGATGGTGCAGGAGCCCAGCACCAGGAGGAGGCAACGCCGTGGGCTCATGACCGCATCGTAATGGAAGGGGTTGCAGATGGCTACCAGCCGATCTATGGCCATCGAGGCCAGCAGGTAGCTGTCAGTGTTCCCCAAGGCCATGAAGAAGTACATCTGGACCAGACAGCCCACATAGGAGATGAATTTTGTCTCCGAGAGTAAGTTCACCAGCATTTTGGGGACAATCACTGTTGTGAAGCAGATATCCGTGAAGGAGAGGTTGCTGAGGAAAAAGTACATTGGGGTGTGGAGCCGGGAGTCAGCGTGGATAGCCAGGGTGATGAGTCCATTCCCTGCCAGGGTGAGCAGGTACATGACGAGGAAGACAGCAAAGAGGGGTTTCTGCATCTGGGGGTTGGAAGAGAGGCCCAGGAGGATAAAGCCCGAGATGCTGCTGCTGTAGTTCTTCATCTCCACGTCCTTGACCCCTGGTCAGGGTTTGGAGGTGGTGTGGGAGAGATGTGAAGGGCAATTTGAGGATGGCTCTTTCCTAACCTCCAGCCTATTAAGAAAAAGGAAGCCCACTGCTTTTTGTTAGGATTTTAAAGAATACTTATTTCAAGAAACTACAAAGATCAGGGGATAAAATCCAACGAGGGGAAAGGTAAACAATTCCAAGCTACTCCATAGATGAGAAACTAAGGTTTTCCCAGGTGTTCTTAGAAACACCTATGGAGCATAATTTTTTGAGTTCTCATTTGAAAGATTCTTAGGTTGTGTTAGGTTTTTGCTTGACCAAAATCCCTAATCAACTCCCTCATTCCTCCCTACCTTTTTAATTCTTGTTGTAGGGGAAAAGTCTGCTGGGTCCCACCTTGAATCAGGATGCTTTCATTCAAGAGGTCCCAATGAATGAGGTCCTGTCATTTGGATCCTCTCCTGTCCATATGTCTAGAGGTGGTGGTGGTGGTGGGGGGGGGGGGGGGGGGGGGGGACAAAAGTGAGCATTGAATTTCATCCATGCTTCTCAGTATCCACAGAATTCAGATGAGATTTTTTTTTATGACTTTGGAGCAAAACCTGCTTAATGTTTATTTAAGCATTTCCATTTGTCTAACATGTTCTTGATGCTCAGATTCTAGGTTTTTGGTTCAGGGATGCCACTCCAAATAGTTATATTATCAGGAATTGCCTATATTACCAAGATTAACCTTTTCAGTATATTGAATTTTCTGATTATGAAAGTATGAGGTTCTTGTTCTAAACATTCTAGTATTATAGGAAGTTCAAATGCTGTATGTAAGGGCCCCATTCTCACTAGTGTCATGGAAAAGACTGGCAAGAATGATCTGTGTTACCACTATTAAGATACACTGTTCAGATGATAGTCTGACCCAATGAAAGAAGCAAGATGGAAGAAACAGAAGGCTAAACATTAGAAAAATTAAACTTGTCATTATTTTTAAGTAGTTTGATTGTATATCTAAAGAAATCCAAAACAGTCAATCCAAAACTTCTGAATCCTCGGTAGATTTCAGCAAAATTGCCAAGAACCAAATAAATATGCAAATATTAATACTCTTCCTGGGATTTCCCTGGTGGTCAGTGGTTAAGAACCTGCATGCCAAGAATACAGGGGACATAGGTTCCATCCCTGGTCGAAGATGATCCTACATATTGTGGAGCAGCTAAGCCCATGCACCGCAACTGCTGAGCCTGCATTTTGCAGTTACCGACACCTGTGTACCTTAGAGGCCCTGCTCAGCAATAAGAGAAGCTACTGCAATGAGAGACCTGTGCACTGCACCTGGAGAGTCGCCCCTGCTTGCTTCCACTAGAGAAAGCCCGTGCACAGCAATGAAGGCCCAAGCAGCCAAAAATAAATAAATAAACCAAATGTAGCTCTTGTTATTTATTTATTCTGCAATAAATGGTTACTGGAAAAAAATACTATTTCTATGGTAGAGATACGTAATGGAAAAAAATGTTACAACTGACAATGGTAAGACAATCTGAAAAATGTTTAGGGTATACCTGCGGAGCGGAAAAAGAAATGATGAAGAGCTATGTGAAGAAACTATAACAGAACACAAGACAAGGATCTGAATAAATAGAATCAATTTTAGGAATATTGCTAAAAATGGAAGATTCACTATTTAAAAATGCTAATTCTTAGATTCCACATACAAGTTTTATCATACAATTACTTATCTTTCTCTGACTCTTTCATTTAGCAAAATGCTCTCAAGTTCCATTCATGTTGTGAATGGCAGGGTTTCTTTTTTTCTAATGGCTGACTAAAACACACAAGCTTATAGAAACAGAGAGTATTATGGTGGTTGCCAGCTGCTGGGAGCTGAGAGAAATGGCAGATGTCAATTAACATGTACAAACTCCCAATTACAAAATCAAGTAGCTGTGGATCTAATGTACAGCCTGGTGACTAAAGTGAACACTATAGTATTATATACTTGAAAGGTGCTAATGCGCAACTCCCCAACCCTTCAGCCCCTGGTAATCACCGTTCTGCTTAAGGGAGTAGATCTTTGATGTTCTGACCGCCCAAATAAAAATGGTAATTATATGAGGTGATGGGTATGTTAATTAACCCTACTGTATTAATCATTTTGAGACATGTAAGTGGATCAAATCACCATGTTGTACAACTTAAATGTACACTGTTATATGTGAAATCTCAATGAAGCTGAAAAAAGTAAATTTTTCTCAAGCCTAGGAAATTCAATTCACCAATAACACCCCACAGGAATATTTAGCGGAATTTGAAAAGGCCATTCTATAATTCATATAGGTGTATAATGGATAAAGAAAAACAACTGAAAAAATGGAATAATGATGGAGAACTTTTCTAACCAAAAATCATAGCATGGCATAATGAAAAATAGAAAGAATTATACACACATAAAAAACAAATCAAAAGTTCAACATAAAGAATTTTGTATACCTATATTTATACATATATGTACAGCTAGCTCTATATGGAAATGAATACATAATAAAGATTTATTTCATAGCGATGGAGAAATAAAGGACTATTTAAAAAGTGATACTTAGGACAACTGGCTTAACGTTTTGAAAAAATAAGGATAGATTTCTACAGTATCTCACCTTTACATAAATAAAGCTCATATGAAGGAACAATTTAAGAGTAAAAATAATTTAAACCATAAAATAATTGGCTAAAAATAAAGGAGCATATTTTTATAGCCTCAGAATGGGGTTGCCATCCTAAGGGAGAAATAAAATATAGAGGCATGAATGACAAAATTCTGTACTCAGAAACGTGAACATTACTCCAAAAAAGACCATAAGGAAAGCTAAAATATGAACTATTGACGCAGAGAAAATATCAGCAACACATTTACCAAAGAAAACCTATAAGAAGATGTTCAACCTCACTGGTAATCAGAAAATAGAAATTAGACTGAATCACAACTTTTACCCATGAGATTGTGTGGAGGTTTAGAACGGGCTTCCCCAGGATGTGTCATTTTGGCCTGTAGATGAATTTGAACTCAAGCCATCTGAGACCCATTGGACTCAAGAAAAACTGCTGTTCCTCTCTTTACTATTTAGAATTGAAATGGAAGACTTATTATCAGGGAGAAATCTTACCTAAGTGGCCCCATCTGTATGGCAGGACAAACATCCAACCACCCATCATATGCTCTTCTTACTGTCTTGTGGATGATTCTCCTGTTCTTGAGAGCCCCAGACTTCTATAGCAATCCTTAGCTCAGGATGGCACGTAGACCTCATTGGACTTTTCTGTCTTTTAAGCTCCCATGTGTGTCAGGTCTCTGACCCTGTCATGTATGTGAAGTTCTCATGCAAATGAAATTTAATTTGATTTTTCCCATTGATTTATCTCACATTGATTTGATTATTAGACCAGCTGAAAGAACCTTTGAAGAGTATAAAAAAATTCTGCAATAGTTAAAAAATATATATACACACACGCACACACACACACACACACACACACACACACACATATTAACAATACACATTAAGAAGACCCACACATACACTGAGAATGAGAGGGTAATCAGTATAGGTCTTTTGGTAGTCTCTCTAAGAACTGAAAATCTTCATGTCTTTATTCAGGAACTCCACTTATGCAAATCTGTCCATTAAAAATAGTCATCTATGTATAGCGCATAGACAGGTACACACATTTTGATTGTAGCATTGCTTCTAATACCAAATACAACAATACAAATAAAATAAACCACAGAAGAGGCAACCTAAATATTCACCATAGGTGAGTTATTGAAACAAGTGTTAGTGAACTCACATTACTCTGTATCTCACAGTCTTTAAAGAAACTAGATGGTTAATGTCAGTCAGGGCTCCCTAGGTGTTACTGTCGCTGTTCCTCGGTGACGCAGTGGTAAAGAATCCGCCTGCCAGTGCAGGAGATTCAGGAGACACAGGTTGGAGCCCTTTGTCAGGGAGATCCCCTGGAGAAGGACATGGCAACCCACTCCAGTATTTTTGCCAGGGTAATCCCAAGAACAGGGGAGCCGCTGAGCTACAGTCCGTGGGGTCAGAGGCGACTGAGCTGACGTGCACTGTTAGCCACACATATGGTTAATAGCACGCAGTATATGTATACCAGACCCAGTTAGCTAAGGACATTGTGTACCTTTTGACGCTTTATTGTCTCCAAATCCCAAGAGATAAGCATTATTGTTTGGATTGGCCAAAAGGTTGGTTAGGTAAGGAGTTATGGACAAACTTGAACTTACCTTTTGGCCAACCCAATATATCCCAATTTTACAGATTAAAAAAAAAAAAACTACTTTAGTGAAGTTAAGTAACTTACCAGATCTCCTGGTAACTTAAGTGGCAGAGCTGAGGTTTGAATTCAGGCAGTCTGATGGCAGAGTGGAAGCTATTCATTGGCAAGCTGTGTTATCAGTGTTATACCACTGCCTATGATATTTTGTTATGTGACAAAAGCAAGTTGCAGAACAATGGATTTTGTAAAGCAAACCATTGTCTTTATAGGCTGTGTTTGTTGTGGTGTGTGTGTTTACGTAGTGTAGTTGTCTTCAGAAGTGAGAATGAATGGATGTAGTGGGTAGTTCTTTCCATATTTAATTTTTTGTGTTTGCATTTAAAAATGAGGGATGCATGTTTCTTTTATTAATTTTATGACTAAAAGGTGACAGCTCCCTAAAATTACACTTCTTAGAGACCTAGACTTGTGTGCATATTTTAAAGTTTTTTCATTACATGGATCTATATGCATGTTACATTCAGAAATGGGGTCATACTATCCATAATGACTTTTCTCTTATCACAGTGTTACAATGGATATTTTTTGTATATAAATATTTTGCACTTATGAGAGAGTTTCTAAGGTATATAATACATTCTGAGAGATGGAATGCTGAGTTCATGAACATAGAATTTTGTAATAGATCCTCCCAGTCTGAGACAATTGTCCTTTCATCTCATTTTGGGGAAATGTATTCATTTCATTCTGTTCTCTTTTCCCATTTTGTTCCCCATATCTTTCACCCTCATTCCTGGGACACTGTTTTTCCCTGGTGATGAAGGACTAACTCATCCTTGTTGGTCTTGAACCTGGAATTTTCCATATCCATGTGACTTTCCTCTGGGCGGTGGGGAGCCTCCTTCCCATCTTACGGAAACTGATAACAGTGTATTTTCCTCATGCCTTGAGCAGGACCTTTCACCTCAGTGTACCCATCAATAAGATGGGTGTGGTTTAACTTTTTGCCTGCCTGCTCCTGTCATTTGGAGACATAGGTAGATTACCATGTACCATTCCCACATCAAATTGTTTGCATTAAATATGTGCAGACTTGGATATCAATTATACTTCAATAAAGCTGTAAAAAAAAAGCAAACTGTATTGCAGAGCTGTGATTTCACTGATTTTGACTGCAGTTGGTTGAGCAGTCTCATGGGTAGAAGTCAATTCCACAAACTGCCCCCAGAGCACACTTAGAGGAAAGAAGCTTGTGTTATCTGATGCCAGATCATTACATATGTTACGTATCTGGAGACTCTGATGGGAAAATGCTCTGTCAATGAATGAGATGCTAGAATTCAGACTATGCTATGTCTCTTCCCAGTTATTTAGCCTCATTTCCATGCTGATTATTTTGCATAACCCACATAAAGTGGAAGTAGGATGCTTCTTTATCAAGGGTTTGTGATGATTAAGAGGCATGGGATTTTGATTCATAGCCAGTTTTAGAATAAAAATTGAAGCACTTTTCATTATTTTCAAAAGCACAATTATAATAAATTGATTAGGTTATGCACACTCAGTTTTATTATTAATTAAATGCCTTATTTCACCACTTGTTTATTATTTAAACAAAATAATATATGCTAACACACTTTTACATGGTATAGGGCTTTGTAAATAAAAGTGATTATGGTTAGTAACAAAACATTTTGTGTCACTGGCAAAATAAATATAGTTGAGTAAAAGAGTTTGGTAACTCTTTCCACAGGTGTTTAATATTACTGCTATGACAAGAAGCTAGAATAATGACATTTTAATGATAGGTAGGGCTTGTCATCAGGTAGTGGTTGGGAAGGACCAGGAGGGACTGGAAACCTTTGCAAGCCTTTGAAATCACACTATCCCTCCTTAAAAGGTATATACTCTCTTCATTGATAGCAAAAAGAGAGTGTATCTATACATCTCAATTTTTCTTCCTTAGTATTTTCTACTTAATGGACATTTGTCATCTCTGGTTGATTTCTCTTCCTTGCTAAAACAGCACCTGGCTTCAAGCCATCAGCCACATGAAACCAGAGAGTCCAAAGCTGGAGCAGAGAATGCACTTTTTCAACAGAATATACAAGTGTTTAGCGAGTAATATTTGAGTGCCAAGCTATACCTCATCCATGCACCTATTTCTTGGAATGAGCAAGGACAGTTGAAGAGTGACTGGGAAACTGGGAAAAATTCAGTTAGCATTTATTGGACAGGTTCTGCACTTAGCTCTTGCCTCACGTAATCCTCACAATAGAACCAGGCTGTTAGTAGTAGTATTTTCCCGTTTTATAGATAAAAGACTTAAGTTCAGAGAATCACTCAACTGGTATAAAACAGATTCAAACTCAGGTATGCTTGATTTCAAATTGTGTGTTTCAAAGTACTTTATCAGAATTCTTCCCCAGACCATCATCATGTGGGGGAGAGCGAAGCCAGCCTGTCCTTTGTCAGCAGCCCTCCTCTTCCTGCCACCTCCTTCAGCCTCCTTGCTGACCTGCTCCTCCTCCTCCATCCTTTGCTCCCACACATCGTGACCGTTATCATAACCTGCTCCCATATCTACCTCCTGTTCCACAAAGCCTTAGGCTTGGCTGTTCCTCGCCTTTATGGGGAAATGGTTGTGGAGACTGAACCTCAGCTCTGGTTGATTCTAATCCAACAGCAGCTCTGTGCTCTTGGAGCATCAGGACCTGATTTTAGAATCTTTCCTGAACCCACTTTTTTCTTGAATTCAGCTTCTCCTTATCTTGCATCTTCCCACTGCCAGCATGAAGATCATATGTGTATAGTCTCCTGAACAAGAAAGTCCTGCTGAGGGGTCTGCCGGGCCCTTTTCAGGATCATCTTTCCTTCCCCATCTTTATGAAATCTCTCTTCTCTGCCCAGTTTTCCCTCTTAGATTAAAGCTTCATGTAGTCCTTCTTAGCTGCTCAATTTTAGATGCCAAGACAAGTGGACTTTTCAAATATGCCCATTGGAATCCTTTTTGTGTGTAATCGTCTTCCCTCTGTCCCAACATACTGATCCATCAGAGGTGCTTAAAGTGGCTCTCTTGAAAACCAGTCTCTTGTGTTTCCCTGCTGAGCTGGCCATGTCTCCCCCAGATTTATCCACCTTGAGGCCCCCAGGTCATTGCAGCCTCTTCTCAAGTATATTCTCATCATGGTCATATAATAGCTAACAATTCCACAGTGCTTACACATTCTAGACACTGCTTTAAGAACTTTGCGTGTACTGAGACATCTAGTCTTTACAGCACTCCATACAGATAATGAAAGTGAGGCGGAGGGAACTGAAGTGACCTGCTGAAGGCCACATAGCTAGCTGGTGGTGGAGCCTGATTCAGGGTGTATCCTCTTAACACCTGTGTTGTCTTAACTTTCTTGTTCACTTGTTCCTCTGCTGACTCCTTTCCTGGAAGAGATAACTCTGTGGCTCTGGGTTGTAGGATGTGGGCTGTGCCCTTTAAGGCAGGGGCCAGTGCTTTACACAGAATGCTGCTGCTGCTGCTGCTAAGTCGTCTCAGTCGTGTCCGACTCTGTGTGACCTCATAGACGGCAGCCCACCAGGCTCCCCTGTCCCTGGGATTCTCCAGGCAAGAACACAGGAGTGGGTTGCCATTTCCTTCTCCAATGCATAAAAGTGAAAAGTGAAAGTGAAGTCGCTCAGTCGTGTCTGACTCTTTGCAACACCATGGACTGCAGCCTACTAGGCTCCTCTGTCCATGGGATTTTCCAGGCAAGAGTACTGAGTGGGGTGCCATTGCCTTCTCCTTACACAGAGTAGATTCTCCAAAAATGTGTGATATGCGATTATAAGGGGAGACAGGAGAAAATAGAGAAGAGGCAGTGTTTCCTGGCTTTTGAGACGAAGACGAGAAGAAAGAATTAGGAGAAGGTCACATGAACATGGTAACCCATGGTCTCTGTTCCCAGAGACCACTTAGCCTGCCTACCTGGGGGCTTGACAGTGGAGATTCAGGGTCCTGATCTGGCCGGGGTCCTGCCAGTGGGTTATGATCAGGCTCTGAATCTGAGGAAGGAGGCAGGTTTCGGAGAGATCTAACTTCAGAAGTGTGCTGATTCTTCTCTCTACCCACAGTGAGAACTGTTGATCGGAGGGAGACCCAGTGGGAGTATCCTCCCCCTCAAGCCAGACCTCTGTGGGCGTCAGTGCTGCAGCCCTCCCAGGAGAGAACAGTCCTGATGCCCTCACTGAGCTCTGTGCCCAGGAGACTAGGGAGCCTGGCTCTAGAGATGTAGCCTCTGCACCTGGAAGGGAAGTAGGACCGTGGAGCCATAGGGGTGGTGGTGTGTTCACACATGTGCACGTGTGTTATGTCCATGTGTGTGCTGGTACACTCTATGTGCTCTCTGTACACGCCTGTGCTTCTGCGCATGCCAGCATGTTGCTGGAAGGAGAGGTGATGGCCTCTGACATCTCTGAGTTCTTTCGTCTGCATGGATGACTGTGTTTAGGTGCAGGTGTCATGTTATGGGGAAGAGATTAAGGTACAAACTCTGAAACCAGACTTGTACTTGTGCTTAGTCTCTCAGTTGTGTCCAGCTCTTTGCAGCCCTATGGACTACTAGCCCTCCAGGCTCCTCTGTCCATAGGATTCTCCAGGCAAGAGTACTGGAGTGGGTTGCCATGCCCTCCTCCAGGGGATCTTCCCAACCCAGGGATTGAACCCAGGTCTCCCGCATTGCAGGCAGATTCTTTACCATCTGAGCTACCAGGGAAGCTGGAACCAGACTTAATAGATTCAAATACTGACTCTTCCTCTAACAAGTTTTGTGAACTCTGCATGAGTTAATCTTTTTTGAGTCTAACTTCACTTTTGTTTGTTTGCCTTTCTTAAACATTTTATTGCCTCATTATCTTAAGCCAGAATATTGTTTTTAAATTGCAGTCCCATCAGTTATTATATAGGCACACTGGGGCAAGTTATTTAACCTCTCTAATCCACACTGTCCTCAAGTATAAGCGGCATAGCAAACATGATTTTTAGATAGATTTTTTTTTTCAGTTTTCCCCTTTAAATTGACTTTATAGGTTAGGTTATAAGTTCACAGAAAAATTCACCAGAAAGTACAGAGAGTCCCCTGTGTCCCTTGCCCTTATATACATATAGCCCCCCATTATTACCCTTCCTCACCATAGGGTATATTTGGTATCATTGATTAACTTACAGTGACACATCTTACCCAAAGCCTATAGTTTTATATTAGGCTTTGTTCTAGGTGGTGTACCTTCTATGGGTTTTAACAAAAATGTAATGATATGTATCCTTATACATATGATATGTATCATATGATATGTATGCTTATGATATGTATCATAGAGAATAATTTCACTGCCTAAAATTCCTATGCTCCATCTATTCATTCTTTCCTTCCCCAACCTCTGGCACCTACTGATCCTTTTTACTGTCTCTGTAGTTTTGCCTTTTCTGGAATACACTGTTGGAATCATATAGAATGTAGCCTTTCCACATTGGCTTCTTTCAGTTAGTATCTGCACTGTTTTCAAGGGTGAGTAGCTCATTTCTTCTTATAAAAAGTGAAAGTGTGAAGTATTAGTTGCTCAGTACTGTCCGACATTTTGGGACCCCATGGACTGTAGCCTGCCAGGCTCCTCTGTCCATGAAACTCACCAGGCAAGAATTCTGGAGTGGGTAGCCATTCCCTTCTCCAGGGCATCTTCCTGACTCAGGGATTGAACCCTCGTCTCCTGCATTGAAGCCAGATTCTTTACTGTCTGAGCCACCATAGCTGAATACTATTCCATTGCCTATGTTTATTATGGTTTATTTCACTTATCAATATATATCTTTTTGTAAGTAGCTAGAGATGACTTATTGTACACAGGAAATGCAAAAATTTATTTTGCTGCCTGATGTCAACTGAAATAAATGCACCACCTGAAAGTTGAGAATTCTATTTTATTCAGCACACAAAACTGAAGACTTAAGTCCAGGACTCAGCCTCTCAGATCATTCAGAGAGACTGTTCCAAAACTGCGACTGAGAGGTCAGGATATATAGCAGCCTTTGTAACACAGACCAGGTTTACAGAATATCAAAAGACTACTGTTAATTACAGAAAACCAGGCATCTTGAGTTAATGGATTTACTGTTTTCTATGTATCATGCTTGGTTGCTTAGACTCTGTCCATGGGATTCTCCAGGCAAGAACACTGGAGGGGGTTACCATTTCCTCCTCCAGGGGAACTTCCTGACCCAAGGATCGAAACCGCGTCTCTTGAGGCTCCTTCATTGGCAGGCGAATCCTTTACCAGTGAGCCACCTGGGAATCCCATTTTCTATGTATTGGAAGATGCAAAAGCGTGGGCTCTTGGAAGTCATTCCTTTGCTATGAACTTCAGCTATCTGGGACCAGTATCCTGTGCTGTCTCACCTGAGTCTGCTCAGGGTTCATCCTTAGGGGTGACTGTAGTGGCTGTCTGCTGATGGTAGCCTCTCTTTTCCCATCCTAGACTCCCTATTCTTAAGTTTAAAAAACCCCAATAAGAGCTTTTCTCTGTCTCTCAAATAAATTCCAATGTTTATTGCTTCTACCAGCTTGGATGATTTCCACTATTTGTTTTATTAAAGTTTAGCTGATTTATTATATTAGTTTTAGGTGTACAACATAGTGATTCAGTATTTTTAAAGATTATGCTCAGTTTAAAGTCATTACAAAATAATGGCTATAGTTTCCTGTGCTGTAAAATATATCCTTGGTGCTTATTTATTTTATACATTGTAGTTTGTATCTTTTAATCCTTTATCCCTATCTGTCCCCCTATCCCTTGCTTTACTCCACTGGCAACCACTAGTTTGTTCTCTATCTGTGAGTCTGTTTCTCTTTTGTTATATTCATTCATTTGTTTTATTTTTTAGATTCCATATAAAAGCAATAACTTAAAGTAGTTGCCTTTGTCTGCTTGACTTATTCCACTAAGCATAATGCCCTATAGGTCCATCCACACTGTGGCAAATGGCAGAATTTCTTTCTTTTTTATGGCCGAGTAGTATTTCATTGCATATATACCATATCTTCTTTATTCATTCATTGATTTAGGGATACTTGGTTGCTTCCGTATCATGGAAGCTGTTGTAAATAGTGCTCTTGTGAACATTGAGATGGATGTTTCTTTTTGAATTAGTGTTTCTATTTTTCTGATATAGTTCCAGGAGTAGAATTATTGGGTTATATGGTAGTTCTATTTTTAGGTTTCTGAGTAGGCGCCATAGTATTTTCTACAGTGGTTGCACCAATGTACATTCCCACCAACAGTGTACTAGGGATCCTTTTTTTACATCCTTGCCAGCATTTATTATTTGTAGACTTTTTGATAATTGACATTCTGACAGGTTTGAGGTGTCTCATTGTGCTTTTGATTGGCATTCCCTGATGATTAGAGCTGTTGAACATCTTTTCCCGTGCATGTTGGCCATCTGTGTATCTTGTTTGGAAACATGTCTATTCAGATTTCATGCCCATTTTTATGGTATTGTTTTTTGGTATTGAATTGTATGAGCCATTTATATATTTTTGATGTTAATAAAATATTTTCAGCATTTAGTAAGTTGTCTCTTTATTTTGTAGATGGTTTCTTTGGCCCTGCAAAAGTTTTTGAGTTTATGTAGGTCTCATTTAAAATTTTTACTTTTATTTCTTTTGCTTTAAAAGGAGACAAATCTCAAAAAATAGTGCTACAATTTATGTCAAAGAGTGGTCTGCCTATGTTTTCCTCTTGGAAGTTTTATTGTTTCAGGCCTTACATTTAGGTCTTTAATTCAAATATGTTTTTTCTATGGTTTAAGAAAATTGGTTTTCAGTGTTTGAAAGATTCTGCCTAATTCCTCTTCTATTGAATATTCAGTTCTCAAAACTGAAACACTCCTAAAGAACAATCTTACATCATCCCTCCAAGAAGTCTTTGCTAATTTTTTATCAAATCTATGTTATTTCTTACTTAAAAATAGCAAAATTTTATAGTTTTTGGAACATTAGCCAGTGTGAGGCATATAGAAGAGTTATTTGGGGATAGTTGTATCCAATATATGAATGGCAGAAAATGTTTTCCTACATCTAGAGTCCTAGCAGTATTTTGCCTGGGATTGAACATATGTTTGTGCAAAGTAATTGATAGAGACCAAGTGATCTGGCTTCCATGTCCATGCTCTTACTGTGTCTCAAGGCCAGGTCTCATCACCTGTTTGGGTACCATGTGAAAAATGGGTACAAGGGAAGAATAACCTGATCATCTCTTAGGTCATCACCCAGTTATGACACTCCCTCTTGTTATTCTTTCTATAACTGAATTCTGCCCCTTAATTTCCTCAGACCCCTCTTCATATCTTTGTTCCTCAGGCTGTAGATGAAAGGGTTCAACATGGGTGTCACTATTGTGTACATAACTGTGGCTACCCGGTCCTTCACCACCGAGTACATGGGCAGTGGCCTAAAGTAGACATAGAAGAGGACCACCACGGTGAGGTGGGAGCTGCAGGTGGAGAAGGCCTTCCACTTTCCAGCCACAGAAGGGATTTTGAGCACGGTGATGATGATTCTCAGGTAGGAGAAGAGAATGCACAGGAAAGGGGTGGCAATGACAGCCAGGGTCTCGGTCATGACCACCATCTGGTTGGTAGTTGTGTCAAAGCAGGAGAGCTTGAGCACAGGTTGGGTATCACAGAAGAAGTGCTTGATGACGTGGGAGGCACAGAAAGACAGGCGGGCCATGAGCAGCACACGCAGCAAGGAGTGTAGGTGAGAGATGGTGCAGGAGCCCAGCACCAGGAGGAGGCAACGCCGTGGGCTCATGACCGCATCGTAATGGAAGGGGTTGCAGATGGCTACCAGCCGATCTATGGCCATCGAGGCCAGCAGGTAGCTGTCAGTATTTGCAAAAGCCATGAAGAAGTACATCTGGGCCAGGCACCCCACATAGGAGATAGACTTTGTCTCCGAGAGTAAGTTCACCAGCATTCTGGGGACAATGACTGTTGTGAAGCAGATATCCGTGAAGGAGAGGTTGCTGAGGAAAAAGTACATCGGGGTGTGGAGCCGGGAGTCAGCGTGGATAGCCAGGGTGATGAGTCCATTCCCTGCCAGGGTGAGCAGGTACATGACGAGGAAGACAGCAAAGAGGGGTTTCTGCATCTGGGGGTTGGAAGAGATGCCCAGGAGGATAAAGCCCGAGATGCCACTGCTATAGTTCTTCATGTCCTTGACCTCTGGTCAGGGTTTGGAAGAGCTGTGGGAGAGATGTGAGGGGCAATCGACCAAGATACTTTCTTCCTTAATCTCCAGCCTATAACCAAAAAGAAGCCCACTGACATTATTAGGATTTTAAAGAATATCTGCTTCAAGAAACTACAGAGATCAGGGGATAAAAATCCAAGAAGAGGAAAGGTAAACAAGTCCAAGCCACTTCCTACAGGAGAATCTAAATTTTCCCCTTATGTTCTTAGAAACTTGTAATTTGTCTGAGCTCTTCTCAATTCTCTTTGGGAAGATATCTCTTAAATTCTTTCTTGATCAGATTTGTAAATCCCCCTTCTGCCTGCTTTTTTCTTAATTTGAAAGGGAAGAGGTTGTTGGGTTCCCTCATGGATCAAGATACTTCCATACAAGGGGTCCCTATGAGTGAGGTTCTCTCATCAGGATCCTCTCCTGCTCACTTGTCCAGAGGTGGTGGTGCTGGTGGTGGTAATGGTGGTGGGACAAAAGTGAGCATTGGATTTCATCAGTGCTCCTCAGTAGCCACAAAGTTCAGCTGAGACTTTCTTAAGTCTTCAGAGTAGAATGTGCTTAAGGATTTATTTAAGCAATTCCATTTGGGTCACATGTTCTAGATGCTCAGATTCTAGGTTTTTGGTTCAGGAATGCTCCTCCAAATAGTCACATTATCAGAAATGTTACTAAGATTTATTCTCTCAATATACTGATTTTTCTGATTAAGAAACTATGAAGATCTTGGGCTTCCCTGATGGTTCAGTGGTTAAGAATCCACCTGCCAGTGCAGGAGACCCAGGTTTGATCCCTGGTCTGGGAAGATCCCACCTGCCAGGGAGCAAATAAGCCCATGTGCCACAGCTACTGAGCCTATTCTTTAGAGCCTGGAAATTGCAACTGCTGAAGCCCACGCACTTCAGAGCCCATGCTCTGCAACTAGAGAAGGCACCACAATGAGAAGCCCTCACACCATAGCCCTGCTAGCCGCAACCAGAGGGAAACCCATGCAGCAACGGGACCCAGCACAGACAAAAATAAATCAATAAATAAAATAAAAAAGAAAGTATAGGATGTTTTTGTTCTAAATATTCAAATGTTACAGGAAATTAGAACACTGTGTGTAAGGACTCCATCTCACCAACGGCACTGAAAAGAAAAGGCAAGGATGATCTCTGTTACCACTGTTAAGCTACGCTGTTCAGTTGACAGACTTACTCAGTGAAAAAGCAACATGAAAGAAACAAAAAGCATAATAAACATTAGAAAAGTTGACACTGTCATTATTAAGTGACTTAATTGAATCCTGTGAAAATTGCAGCAAAGTGGTCAAATATAAGATAAGTATACAAATACCAGTCTATCCCAAAGGAAATCAGTCCTGAATATTCATTGCAAGGACTGATGCTGAAGCTGAAGCTTCAATACTTTGCGCCACCTGATGCGAAGACCTGACTCATTGGAAAAGACCCTGATGCTGGGAAAGATTGAAAGCAGGAGGACAAGGGGACGACAGAGGATGAGATGGTTGGATGGCATCACCTACTCGATGGATATGAGTTTGAGGAAGTTCCGGCAGTTAGTGATAGACAGGGAAGCCTGGTGTGTTGCAAGTCCATGAGGTCACAGAGTCAGACATGACTGAGCAACTGAACTGGAACTGACATACAAATATTGACATTCTTCCTATAGAAAAAATACGTAATGGAGCAAAACATTACAACTGACAATGGTAGGAAAGTCTGAAACATACTTAGGCTATACCTGAGGAAGGAAAAAGGAAATGGTAAAGGGCTATATGAAGAAACTATAACAGACCACAAATGAGCAATCTGAATAAACAGAATAAATGTTAGAAATATTTCTAAAAATGGAAGAGTTAATATTTAAAAATGTCAATTCTTAGATTCCACCTATAAGGTTTATCATACAATATTTGTATTTCTCTGTCTCTTTCATTTAGCAAAATGCCCTCAAGTTCCATTCAGGTTGTAAATGGCAGAATTTCCTTTTCCCTAATGGTTGAATACAAAAAGGACTAACTTATGGAAACAGAGAGTCACGGTGGTTTCCAGATGCTGGGAGGTGAGGGAAATGAGATGTTGATCAAAAGATACAAATTTCCATTATAAGATGAATAAGTTCAAGGATCTAAAGTACAACTGGTGACTAATATTAACAATATAGTATTATATACCTGAAAGGTGCTGAGAGGGAATGCATTCAGTTATTTCTTATTTATTTTATTGAGATATAAGTGACATGGAATTAAGTAAGTTTAAGGTGTTCAGTATGTTGATTTGATGCATTTAGATATTACGATATGAGTAACAATGTATCATTAGCTAACACCTAAATAACATCATAAAATTATTTCTTTTTTGGTGGCAACAATTAAGATATAGTCTAATAACATCTGTGAAGGTTTATAATGTATTATTGCTGTGTATAATCACTATGCTGTGCATAGATCTCCAAAATTTACTTATCTATTGGTGGCAACTTTGTACTCTTAAATATCTTCCTAATTCCTCTATCCCATAGCCCCTGGTAATAGCCATTCTACTTAAGGGTGTAGATATTAGCTATTCTGACCACAAAAAATAAAAAATGGTAATTTATATGAGGTGATGGATATGTGATTATCTCTTGTGTTAGTCCTTTTGAAACATCTAAGTTTATCAAATCATCTTGTGCACTTTAAACTTATACCATGTTATATGTACATTATGTCTCAATAAAGCTGAAAAAGAGTCAGCTGTTCTCAAATCAGAATTAAGGGCTTCCCTGGTAGCTCATCTGGTAAAGAATCTGCCTGCAATGCAGGAGACCCTGGTTTGATTCCTGGGTTGGGAAGATCTGCTGGAGAAGGGAAAGGCAACCCACTCCAGTGTTCTGGCCTGGACAATTCCATGGACTATGCAGTCCATGGGTTTACAAAGAGTCAGACAGGACTGAGCCCCTTTCACTTTCACCATTAATAACACCCCACAGAATTTTTTTAAAAGGAGTTGAGAAATCCATTCTAAAATTCATCTAGAGAAGTAAATGGTCAAGGAAAGAGAAAAGTGAAAAAAATGGAATAATGAGAGATTACTTTTCTAAACAAAAATATAACACAATATAATGAAAAACAATAAGGTAATGGAACACACAGAAAAACAAATCAATGGTTCAAGCATGAAGAATTTTGTATACCTGTATTTATACACGTATATAGAGCTAGATCTATATGGAACTTAATACATAGTAAAGATTTATTTCATACCAGTGGAGAAAGGATGGACTCTTTAAAAAGTGATATTTATGACCACTGGCTCAACGATTTGAAAAAAATAAGGCTAGATTTCTGCCTAATCCATCATAGAAGTAAAGCCCATATGAATGAACAATTTGACAGTAAAGAATCTAAACAATAAAATAATTAGGTAAAAATAAAGAAGCATATTTTTATGGTCTCATAGTGAAGATGCCATCACAAGGAGGAAATAAAATATAGAGGCATGAGTGAAAAAATACCGTGCTCAGAAATGTGAACGTTACTCCGACAGAGGCCATACGGAAAGCTGAAATACAAACTGTTGACGCAGAGGAGATATCTGCAACACCCTTACCAGAGAAAATGTGAGAAGATGTTCAACCTCACTGGCAGTCAGAAAATAGAAATTAGACTGAAATGCAATTTATACCCATGAGACTGTGTAGAGGTTCAGAACAGGCTTTCCCAGGATGTGTCATTTTGACCTGTAGATTAGTTTGATTTCAAGGCAACTGAGACCCATCGGGCTCAAGAAAAACTGCCGCTTCTCCCTTTACTGCCTAGGATTGAAATGGAAAAATAATTATTCAGTTCAGTCCAGTCTCTCAGTCATTCCAACTCTTTTTGACCCTATGAACTGCAGCAAGCCAGGCCTCCCTGTCCATCACTAACTCCCGGAGTCCACCAATACCCATGTCCATTGAGTCAGTGATACCATCCAACCATCTCATCCTCTGTTGTCCCCTTCTCCTCCTGCCCTGGATCTTTCCCAGCATCAGGGTCTTTTCAAATGAGTCAGATCTTCTCATCAGGTGACCAAAGTAAAAACAATTATTACCAGAGAGAAATTTTATCAAAGTGGCCCCATATGTACGGTAGGACAAATGTCCTACCACCCAGCATCTGCTCTTCTTATTGTTTATGGATAAATCTTTTCTTGAGAGCTCCAGATTCCTAGCTTAACCCATAGCTTGAGATGGCACATAGATTTCATTGGACCTTTCTGTCTTTTAACCTCCCATGTCTATGAGGTCTCTGGCCCTGTCATGTATGTGGAGGTCCCAAAGAAAATGAAATTTGATTTTCTCCCATTAATTTGTCTCATGTCAATTTGATTATTAGACTAGTGGAAAGAACGTTTGAAGAGGATAGGAAATTTCCCCATCATTGTTTTTAGCAATATAGAAAAGGAAGAAGATCTATCCTTGAAAAACAGTCAAGGATATTATACAAACCTATCTATGAAAAATAGTCATCTAAGTGTAGCACAAAGATATGTACATACATTTTGATTTTAGTATTGTTTACAATTCTGAATAAACTGAAAAGTGAAAGTCACTCAGTTGCGTCTGACTCTTTACGACCCCATGGACTATACAGTCCATGGAATTCTCCAGGCCAGAATACTGGAGTGGGTAGCCTTTCCCTTCTCCAGGGGATCTTCCCAGCCCAGGGATTGAACCCAGGTCTCCTTCATTGCAGGCGGATTCTTTACCACCTGAAGTATCAGGGAAAATTCTGTATTATAAACACTTTGATTGTAGTATTGCTTACAATGCTAAATACGACAATACAAATAAGACAACCCACAGAGGAAACAACCTAAATATCTACACACAGTCTTTAAAGAAATTCAGTGCCTAATGATAGTCAATATTTATTAGCACTCAATATATATACCACACACTGAAATAAGAGGTACTTTGCATATTTTTATCATCTCCAAATCATAAGATACAGGCTCTATTATATTCCTATTTTACAGGATAAAAAATTACAGTTTAGCAAAGTTTGCCAACTTACCAGATCCCATAGTTAGTAAGTGGTTGAGCCGAGATTTCAATTCAGGTAGTTTGATCACAAAGTGGAAGCTCTTTATTAATTGCTAAACTGTGTTGTCACTGTTACACTACGGCCTATGATATTTTAAGTGATAAAAGCAATTTGCGGAATAGTGGATACAGAGTAATTCTGTTTTTGTAAAGAGATATACTTCCTTTTTATGTTTTCTTTGTTGTGGCATCTGTGTTTACTTAGTGTAGTTGCCTCCTGAAGTGAGGATGATGGGATGGAGTGTGGAGTTTCTTCCATATTTCACTTTATGTGTGCATTTAAACATAAGGGACACATGTCTCTTTAATTAATTTTATAATTACAAAGTGGAAGTTCCCAAAATTCGACTTCCTGGAGAACTAGGGATGTGTGCATATTTTTAAGTTGCTTTCTCTGTATGGATCTACACACACGTATTATATCCAGAAATGGGGTAATATTATTCAGAATACTTTTTCTCCTCCATAGACAGTGTTGCAGTGGATATTTTTGTATATAAATATTTTGCTCTCCTGAGAGAGTTTGTAAGGTACAGAATATATTCGAAGAGATGGAAAGCTGAGTTGGAGCTTGTGAACACAGAAAATTTTAGTAGGTACTCCCAATCTGAGACAATTAGTCTTCAACCTACTCCTGGGCAAAGTATTCATTTGACTCTGGACTCTTTCCTGGTTTCCTTTACTATGTGTGTGTCTCTTTCTCTCTGTTTTTCTAATCTGTTTTCCTTGGTGGTGAAGGACTGTCTGACTTGCCTTGGTCCTGAACCCAGATTCCTCAGATCTACGTGACATTTCTCAGGGCAGTAGTGAGTCCCCTTCCCACTTAGCTGCAACTGGTAAGATTGTCTTTTTCCTCATGCCTTGGGCAAGTCCTTTCACTTCAGTGTACCCAATCAAAAAGATGGGGGTGGGTCGCGGTTCAACTTTCTGCCTGCCTGCTCTTGTCGTGTAGAGACTCAAGTGACATTTGACATTTGTATATTATCGTGTACCATCATCACATCAAATCATTTCATTAAATACGTGCATATTTGTATATCGATTAGACTTCATTAAAGCTAAAAAAAAACAAAAGAAGCAAGCAGCATTGCAGAGCCTTGAAGATTTGCAGACTTAATCCGCGCTCCTAAGAGAATTCTGCCTATTTGTTCCTGACAATTTTTCAGAGTTAGCCTTGAAAGAGTTCAGTGATTTTGACTGCAGCTGGGTGAGCAGTCTCATGGGTGAAAGTCAATTCCACGTACATGCAATATCTGTTTGTTGCCCCCAGAGCACACTTAGAGCAGAGACGCTTGTGTTATCTGATGCCAGATCCTTATGTGTGTTACCTATCCTGAGACTCTGATGGGAAAATGCAGTATCAAAGAATGAGATGTTAGAATTCAGACATGGACTGCCTGTGCCCTCTTCCAGATATTTAGCCTCTCTTTCTCATGCTGTTGGTTTAGCGTGACCCACAGAAGGTGGAGCTAGGATGCTGCCTTACAAGGCTTTTTGGTAATTAAGAAGTGTGGGTTTTTGATTCACAGCCAAGTTAAGAGTGAAAATTGAAGCACTTTTCATTTCTTTTCAAAAGCACAATTATGGCAATTTGATTAGATTATCTTCGCTTTTATGATTAATTACCTAAATTATTTGACTACCTTCCAGTTACTTAGATAATATATGCTAAGACTTTTTTTTAATGTGGTACAGTACTTTGTAAATGAAAGTGATTATGATTAGCAATAAAACATTTTGTGTTACTTGCAAAACTAAAGATATAGTTTGGTGAAAGTTTGGTAATTCTTTCTACAGGTGCTTAATTTTACTGTTTCTACAATAACCTACAAAAATGATATTTTTAATGATGGGGCTTTCGTCCGGAAGTGACTGGGAAGGACCAGGAAGCCTTGGGAACATTTCCAAGCCTTTTAAATCACACTATCCCTCCCTAAAAGGTATATACTCCCCTTCTTTCTGCCTAGTTTTCACTCCCATAGAAGATTAAAACTTTGTCTAGTCCTTTCCAGATGTTCAATTCTAGATGCCAAGGCAAGTGACCTTTTCAAATATCCCCGCTGGAATCCTTTTTGTGTACAATTGTCTTCCCTCTCACTCAACATACTGATCCATCAGAGGTGCTTCAAGTGGGACTTCTGAAAACAGATCTCTTGTGTTCCTCCAGTGAGCTGGCCATGCCTCACCTGGATGTCTCCACTTTTATACCCCCATTGTAGCCCTTCTCATGTACCTTCTCTATCATGGTCATATAACAGCTAACAATTCCATTGTGCTTAAAAAATATGCCAGACACTGCTCTAAGAACTTCACATATGTTAAGAAATTTAGTCTTTAGAGAACCTCATTTTACAGATAATGAAAGTGAGGCAGAGGGACCTGTTGAAGGCCACACAGCTAGGTGATAGTGGAAGCCAAATTCAGAGTGTGTGTGCCCCTAACCTCTGCATTATCCTAAGATTTGTGTTCACTTGTTCCCCCCGACATCATTTTGAGCCCTTTAAGGCAGGGGCCAGTGCCTCACACAGAGTAGATTCTTCACCTATGTGTAATACATGATGAAAAGCAGAGAGATGAAAAAGTAGAGCAGAGGCCTTGGTTCCTGGCTTTTGAAATGAAGGAGAGAGAGGATTAGGAAAAGGTCACATGAGGATGTTAACCCTCAGGCTCTGTTCCCAGAGACCCCTCAACTTGCCTACCTGGACTCGACAGAGGAGTTTCAGGGTCCTGACCAGGCCTGGGGTCCTGCCAGGGGGTCACGATCAGGCTCTGAATCTCTGAGGAACGAGACAGGTTGCAGTGAGATCTAACTTCAGAAGTGTGGGGGTTCTTCTCTCTATCTGCAATGAGAACTGTTGATAGAAAGGAACCCAGGGGCGTTTCCCCTCCACCAACCTCTGCAAGCCAGAGCCCTGGGGATCACTTCTGCAGCCTTCCCAAGGGAGAGCCGTCCTGATGCCCTCGCTGAGCTCTGTGCCCAGGAGACCGGGGAATCTGGGCTCCAGAGGTGTAGCCTCTACACCCAGGAAGGGCAGTAGGGTCATGGAGCCGTAGGGGTGGAGGTGTGTTCACACACGTGTATGTGTGCTGTGTTTGCACGTGTGTGCTGGTACACTCTATGTGCTTTCTGTACACGGCTGTGCTCATGTGCATGTCAGCATGTTGGGTGGAAGGAGAAGCGATGGCCTCTGACATCTCTGAGGTTCTGTGTCTGCAGGGATGACTGAATCTAGGTGTAGGTTAGCGTTACAGGAAAGAGATTAAGGTACAGCTCTGGAGTCAGACAGAATGAATTTGAATACTGGCTCTGTTTCGTACAAGATGCGGGAACTTTTGTAGGAGTTAATCTTTTTTTTTTTTTCTGACTGCACTGTGTGGCATGAGGGATCTTAGTTTACCTGGCCAGGTATTGAACTCATGCCCCCTGAGTGGAAGTGCAGAGTCTTAACCACTGGACCACCAGAGTTAACCTTTTTGAGACTCATTTTTGATTGATTTTTGTTTGTCTTTCTTAAATACTTTATTACTTCAAGATCTTAAGCCAGACTGCTTATTTTTGAATTTCACTTCTAGCAATCACTATATGGGTGAACTGGGAAAAGTTATTTAACTTCTTTAATCCACACTCTCCTCAAGTATAAGTGATATAACAATCACAACTTTTAGATATGCATTTTGTTTTCTTTTCTTTCAATTTTTTTCCTTTAAATAGACCTTAGCTTTCAGAGCATTTATAAAATCATGGAAAAGTTGATCAGAAAGAACAGAGAGGTTCCTGTTACACCTGTCCTTATGTATATTTGTTGTCAAGTCGCTCTGTTATGTCCGACTCTTTTGCAACCCCATGGACTGTAGCCTTCCAGGCTCCTCTATCCATTGGATTTCCCAGGCAAGAATACTGGAGTAGGTTGCCATTTCCTTCTCCTTATATACACAAAGCTTCCCCCATGATTACCCTTCCCCACCAGAGTACATTTGGTATAACTGATTAACCCATATAGACACATCATCACTCAAAGTCCATAGTTTACATTAGGCTGCTTTCTTGATGTTGTACCTTCTTTGAGTTTTAACAAAAATATGATGACATGTATATGTCATCATAGTATCATCCAGAATAGTTTTATTGTCTTAAAATTCCTGTGTTCCTTCAAATCCTTCTTTCTTTCCCTCACCCCTTAGCAACTACTGGTCCTTTTACTGCTGTAGATTTGCCTTTTCTGGGATAATGTGTTGGAATCATCAGAATGCTTGAAAGTTCTTCCATATGTGTTTTCATGGCTTAGCAGCTCATTTCTTTCTATTGCTGAATAATATTCCATTGCCTGGATGTTTATTTTACCTATCTAAATATATCTTTTTGTGCATAGCTAGATGTGACTTATTGTACACAGGAAATGCCAAAAATTAATCTTGCTATCTGGTGTTGACAGAAAAAAAAGCACAGTCTAAAAGTTGAGAATTGTATTTTATTTGGCAGACCAAAATGAGGACTTCAGCCTGGAACACAGCCTCTCAAACTCTCACTTTTCTATGTATCAATTCAGTTCAGTTGCTTAGTAGCGTCCAACTCTTTGCAACCCCATGGACTGCAGCACGCCAGGCCTCCCTGACCATCACCAACTCCCAGAGCTTGCTCAACTCATGTCCATTGTGTCAGTGATGCCATGCAACTGTCTCATCCCCTGTCATCCCCTTCTCCTCCTGCCCTCAATCTTTCCCAGCATCAGGGTGTTTTCAAATGAGTCAGTTCTTCGCATCAGATGGCCAAAGTATTGGAGTTTCAGCTCCAGCATCAGTCCTTCCAATGAATATTCAGGACTGATTTCCTTTAGGATTGACTGGTTGTGTCTCCTTGCAGTCCAAGGGGCTCTCAAGAGTCTTCTCCAACACCACAGTTCAAAAGCATCAATTCTTCAGTGCTCAGCTTTCTTTATAGTTCAACTCTCACATCCATACATGACTAATGGAAAAACCATAGCTTTGACTAGATGGACCTTTGTTGGCAAAGTTCTCTGCTTTTTAATATGCTGTCTAGTTTGGTCATAGCTTTTCTTCCTAGGAGCAAATGTCTTTTAATTTCATGGCTGTAGTCACCATTTGCAGTGATTCTGGAGCCCAAGAAAATAAAGTCTCTCACTGTTTCCATTGTTTCCCTATCTATTTGCCATGAAGTGGGACCAGATGGGAAGATGCAAAGTCTGGACTCTGGGAAATCATTCCTTTGCTATGCACTCAGCTATCTGGGGCCAGTATCCTGTATTTTTTCATCCTGAGTATCCTCAGGGTGCATGGCTGGGGGTAGCTGCAGTGACTGACTGCTTAATGGCAACCTCTGTGTTCTCATCCTAGTCTCCCTGCTATCAAATTGAACAAGCCCCACACCGCTTTTCTCTGCCTCTCAAGTACATTCCAGTGTTTATTGCTTCTACATGCTTGGGTGGTTCCCACTATTTGTTTTTTTAAAATTAAAGTATAGATGATTTGTTGTATTATTTTAGTCTCAGGTGTACACATAGTGATTCATAATTTGCAATATTTTGGCAAATTATACTCAGTTTACTATATAAAA
The DNA here is from genome assembly GCA_007570785.1 of Antilocapra americana. Classification (NCBI taxonomy): domain Eukaryota; kingdom Metazoa; phylum Chordata; class Mammalia; order Artiodactyla; family Antilocapridae; genus Antilocapra; species Antilocapra americana. Next base: position 134,432 of record ML660779.1, on the reverse strand, counting down.
ATAATGACTATAGTTCCCTGTGCTGTACAATATATCCTTGGTTTTTTTTGAATACATTGTAGTTTATATCTCTTAATCCTCTACCCCATATTGGCCCTCCCCACTTGGCTTAGTTCACTGGTAACCACTAGTTTGTTTTCTATATCTTTGAGTCTGTTTCTGTTTTTATTAAAATATTCATCCACTTGTTTTACGTTTAGATTCCACACAGAAGTGATAACAGAATATTTGTTTCTTTGCCTGGCTTATTTCACTAAGGTCCATCATTTAGGTCCATCCACAGTGTTTTAAATGGCAGTATTTTCATTCTTTTGTATGGCTGAGTAGTATTCCATTGTGTATACATGTATGTGTGTGTGTGTGTGTGTGTTCAGTCACTAAGTTGTGTTGAACTCTTGTGACCCCCATAGACTGTAGCCCACCAGACTCCTCTGTCCATGGAATTTTTCAGGCAAGAATATTGGAGTGGGTTGCTATTTCCTACTCCAGGGAACCTCAGGGAATTTTCCTGACCCAGGGGCTGAACCTACATTTCTTACATCTCCTGCATCAGAAGGCAGATTCTTTACCATTGAGCCACCTGGGAAGCGTGTGTGTGTGTGTGTGTGTGTGTGTGTGTGTGTATCACATCTTTATCCATTTATCTTTTTAGGAATACTTAGGTTGTTCTTCTATTATGGCTATTATAAATGGTGAGTTGTGAACACTGGGGGTGCATACATCATTTTGAATTAGTGTTATTTTTCTGAAATATTCCTAAGAGTACAATTACTGCATTATATGTTGTTTCTGGGCTTTCCTGGTGGCTTAGCGGTAAAGAATCTGCCTGCAATGAAGGAGGTGCAGGAAACGTGGGTCGGATCCCTGTGTCTGGAAGATCCCCTGGAAGAGGGCATGGCAACTGACTCCAGTATTCTTGCCTGGAGAATCCCATGGACAGAGGAGCTGGCAGGCTATGGTTCATAGGGTCTCACAGAGTCTGAGATGACTAAAGTGACTTATCATGCATGTGTGCATGTTATTTCTCTTTATTTTTTTGAGGAAATTCCATGCTGTTTTTTACAGTGGCTGCATGAGTTTGTATTCCCGCCAAATTTACTAGGGATCCCTTTTCTCTACAGCCTTGATAACATTCGTCAGTTAGACTTTGACGATCACCCTGTTGACAGGTATGAAGGGATATCTCATTGTGCTTTGCAATTTCTGGTGATTAGAGATGTTGAGTATCTTTTCAAATTCTATTGGCCATCTGTATATCTTCTTTTGAAAAATGTCAGTTTGGGTTTTATTGCCACTTTTTAATTATACTGTTGTTTTCTTGTTGTTGAGTTCTGTGAGACATTTATATATTTTGGATAACAACCAATTTTTTTCTCCCATTAGGTTATCTTTTCATTTGTCAATGGTTTCTTTTGCTGTGCAAAAATTTTTAAGTTTACTTAGGTCCCATTAATTCTTTTTTGCCTGTATTTCTTTTGTCTTAGGAGAAAGATCTTAAAAAAATCACTACAATTTATGTTATAGAATGTTATGTTTTGCTCTAGAAGTCTTATGGATCAGGTCTTACATTTAGATATTTAATCTTTTGGATCTATTTTTATATACTGAGAAAATGTGTTCCCATTCTTTGTAATGCTCTGCTTATCTCTTCTATTGAATCTTTTTCTCAAAATTCAAACTATCTTTAAGGACAATCTTAGGTCATTGTTCCAAGAAATCTTTCCCAATTTTCTATCAAACCCATGTTATTTCTTAGTTTCAAAATAACAGGACTTCATGATTTCTAAACACTAGCCAGTGTGAAGCATATGAAAGAGTTCCTTTGGGGTAGTTTTATTATTCTACTATATGGGTGGCAGAATCTGTTTTCCTAAATCTGGATTTCTAGCAATACTTGGTTAGGGATTGAACATATATTTGTTCAAGGTCATTGATAGAGGCCGAATGATCTGACTTCCAGATCAGTGCTCTTACTGTGATGCAACACCACTTCTTATGGCCTCTTTGGGTACCACGTGAAAAATGGATACACAGGAAGGATAACCTGATCATTTCTTAGGTCATCTCCCAGTGATGACATTCACTCTCGATGTTTTTCTATGAGTGAATTCTGTCCCTTAATTTCCTCAGACCCCTCTTCATATCTTTGTTCCTCAGGCTGTAGATGAAAGGGTTCAACATGGGTGTCACTATTGTGTACATAACTGTGGCTACCCGGTCCTTCACCACCGAGTACATGGACAGTGGCCTAAAGTAGACATAGATGACACTCCCATAGAAGAAGACCACCACGGTGAGGTGGGAGCCACAGGTGGAGAAGGCCTTCCACTTTCCAGCCACAGAAGGGATTTTGAGCACGGTGACGATGATTCTCAGGTAGGAGAAGAGAATGCACAGGAAAGGGGTGGCAATGACAGCCAGGGTCTCGGTCATGACCACCATCTGGCTGGATGAAGTGTCAGAGCAGGAGAGCTTGAGCACAGGCTGGGTATCACAGAAGAAGTGCTTAATGACGTGGGAGGCACAGAAAGACAGGCGGGCCATGAGCAGCACACGCAGCAAGGAGTGTAGGTGAGAGATGGTGCAGGAGCCCAGCACCAGGAGGAGGCAACGCCGTGGGCTCATGACCGCATCGTAATGGAAGGGGTTGCAGATGGCTACCAGCCGATCTATGGCCATCGAGGCCAGCAGGTAGCTGTCAGTATTTGCAAAAGCCATGAAGAAGTACATCTGGGCCAGGCACCCCACATAGGAGATAGACTTTGTCTCCGAGAGTAAGTTCACCAGCATTCTGGGGACAATGACTGTTGTGAAGCAGATATCCGTGAAGGAGAGGTTGCTGAGGAAAAAGTACATCGGGGTGTGGAGCCGGGAGTCAGCGTGGATAGCCAGGGTGATGAGACCATTCCCTACCAGGGTGAGCAGGTACATGACGAGGAAGACAGCAAAGAGGGGTTTCTGCAGTTGGGGGTTGGAAGAGAGGCCCAGGAGGATAAAGTCCGCAGTGCTGCTGCTGTAGTTCTTCATCTCCATGTCCTTGACCCCTGGTCAGGGTTTGGAGGTGGTGTGGGAGAGATGTGAAGGGCAATTTGAGGATGCTCTTTCCTAACCTCCAGCCTATTAAGAAAAAAAAAAAAAAGGAGTCTACCACATTTTTGTTACATTATTTTTTTCAAGAAACTATGGAAACAAGGAGTTATAACTCAACAAAGGGGAAGTTGAATAATTTTAAGCTGCTTCACAAATGAGGACTAAAAATTTCCCATGTGTTTTTAGGGAGTTCTATATAGCCTAATTTGTCTGAGTTCTTCTCAGTTCTCTTTTTATTTATTTTTTTTTGTGTGTGTATTTTATTTTATTTTATTTATTTTTTATTAGTTTTGCCATACAATGACATGATAACGCCATGGGTGTACATATGCTCCCCCTCCAGAACACCCCTCCCTCCTCCCTCCCTCCTCCCTCCCCCCGGGAAATCTCGGTGCACCAGCCCTGAGCATCAATCCTGGGCTGGCGATTGATTTCACATATGATAATTAACATGTTTCAATGCCATTCTCCCATATCATCCCACCCTTGCCCTCTTCCACAGAGTCCACGAGTCTCTTCTATACATCTGCGTTCCTTTTGCTGTCTCACATGCTGGGTACTCGTTACCGTCTTTCTAAATTCCATATATATGCGTTAGTATACTGTATTGTTGTTTTTCCTTCTGGCTTACTTCACTCTGGATAATAGGCTCCAGTTCTGTCCACCTGAGTAGAACTGATTCAAATGAATTTTTTTTAATGCTGAGTAATATTCCATTGTGTATATGTACCACAGCTTTCTTATCCATTCATCAGTTGATGGGCATCTAGGTTGCTTCCATGTCCTGGCTATTGTAAACAATGCAGCGATGAACATTGGGGTACACGTGGCTCTTTCTTAAAAATTCCTCCTAGGTTCTTTCCTGACCAACTCCCTAATGCCCCTCCCTTTCTTCTTGTAAAACAGGGGAAGAAACTGCTGGGTCCTAATCTGAATCAAGATGCTTTCATACAAGAAGCTCTCATCCCAGATGTCCTGTCATTCAGATTCTTTCCTACTCAAATGTACAGAGGTGGGGGTGGTGGTAGTGGGGGTTGGACAGAAGTGTGAATCAGATTTAATCAGTGCTCCCCATTATTCAGAGAGCTCAGATGAGAATGTTGTGGCTTCAGAGATAAGCCTGCTTAATATTTATTTAAGCACTTCTGTTTGGTTACAATGATCTGGACACTTAAAATCTAAGTTTTTCTTTTAGGTGTGTTAGTTACTCAGTCTTGAACGACTGTTTGTGACCCCATGGACTGTAGCCCACCAGGATCCTCTGTCCATGGAATTCTCCAGGCAAGTATACTGCAGTGAGTTGCCATTTCCTCCTCCAGGGAATCTTCCCAATCCAGGGATCAAGCCTGGGTGTCCTGCACTAAGGGTCAGGGATGCCATTCAAAATAGGAATATAGTTGACCACTGAACAACATGGGCTTAAATTGTACAGATCCACTTATATGTAGATTTTTCAGTAAATATGTAGTACAGTACCACATGATCTGTTGGTTGAATCCTTGAAAGTAGAACCCATGGATATGGCGGGCTGACTGTGTAGTTACATGTGCATTTTTGACTACAGGAAGGGTCAATGTCCTTTATTTTTGTATTATTCAAGAGTCAACTGTTCTACCCCAGGATTACCCTATGTCACTGAGTTTATTCCTTTAAATAAATATTTGTTTCCAATTGAAAATGTTGAAGTTCTCATACTAAACATTCAATTACTGCAGGAATATCAGACTTTGAATATGAGTCCGGTTCCCACCAATGTCATGGAAGAGAAGGCACAGATGGCCTCTGGCTACTGCTATTGTGCTACATTGCTCAGACTGAGATAAAATTGACATATAACGCTGTGTAAGTTAAGGTGTACAATTTGTTGATTTGATACATTTTTTTCAGATTATAATCTAGCTCCTTTAATCTTTAAAAAAAATTGTTTACCAGCTTATCATTAGCTAACACCTCTATCACCACACATAATTATCATTTCTTTTTGTGTGGTGGGTGTAATTAAGATCTAGTCTCTTAGCTGCTTTTGAGGTACATGCATAGTTTAGTGTTGTCTGTAATTGCCTGGCTGTGTATTAGATCTCCTACACTTATTGTTCTAATAATGATTGCAAATTTTGTACTCTTTGTACTCTTAAACAACATTTTTCCCATTCTCCCAACTCTCATTCCTGGTGACCACCATTCTTCTTAAGAGAGTAGCACTTAGATCTTCCCACCACACACACATACAAAAAGGTAATTGTGTGAGTTGATCAAGGTGTTAACTAACCCCAGTGTGGCAGTCACTTTGCCATATATCAGTGTGTCAAACACCACATTGTACACCTTAAATTTATGCAAAGTTACATGCTAATTGTATCTCAATAAATCTGAAAAAATTCAAATTAATGATTCAATGCACCTATAATAACACCCCAAGAGGATTGATATCTTTTAAAATTAATTTTTATTGGAGTATAGTTGCTGTACAATGTTGTGTTAACTTCTTTTGTGCAGCAAAGTGAATCAGCTGTCTATATACATTTATTTCCTCTTTTTTGGACTTCCTTCCCATCTAGGTCACCACAAGCAGTGAGTGGAGTTCCCTGTGCTATCCAGTATAATCTCATTAGTTATCTATTTTATACACAGTATTAACAGTGTGTATATACCAATCCCAATCTGAAGGGGAGTCTTTCATGGAATTGAGAAGGTCATTCTAAAAGTCATCTAGATGTGTAAATGGCTAAGAAAAGACAAGATCATTTTGAAAATATTAGGATAATGACAGTGAATTTTCTTACCTGAAAATTAAAGAATATAGAAATGAAAAACAATAACGTAATGATATATATAGAGGTAAAAAGTCAGTGGACCAACAAAGAAGTTTGTATGCCTGTATTTATACATATACATAGATCTAGATCTATATGGAACTTAATATATAATGAGGATTCATTTCATAGTAATGGAGAAAGGATGGACTATCAAGTGACATTTATGATAATTGGCTAAACATTCGATAGAAATGATGCTGGACTTCTCTTTCGCTTGCACAAACCCATATGAATTAATCATCTAAACGTTAAGAATCAAAAACATAAAATATATTAATTAGGCAAAAATAAAGGAGCATATTTTTATGGTCTCAGGATGGGGATGCCATTCCAGGCAAGAAAAAAGTTGTAGAAGCAAGAATGACAAAATACCATACTCGAAAATATGAACATTACCCCCAAAGAACCCACAGAATAGCTAAAATACAAACTATTGACTCAAAGAAAATATCTGCAACACATTTACCAAAGAAAACATGTAAGATGTTCAGCCTTACTGGTAGTCAGAAAATAGAAACTAGACTGAAGTACAATGATCATTTATCAGAATATCTGTAAAATTGTTTGAACAATATCCAAAGGGAAGAAGACCTCCACATACCTGATGGTGAAACAATTTTCAATATAAACCTTTTGGTAGTCTCCATCAGATTTGAAAACCTGCTTCTCCTTATCCAATGATTACACTTGTAGGAAGCTATCCTTTGAAAATAGTCATATGTGTAGCACAAGGATATGTACACGTATTTTTTTATTGTAATATTGCTTATAATACCAGATAAAACAGTATGATAAAACAAAAAAGCACAATGATAACCCAACCTAAATATTCATAAATAGTTGGATTATTATAATAATTATAGTGAATTTGCGTTACTTACTATCACACAGTCTCTAAAGAACGTAGATGACTGATGCCGGTCAACATTTATTAACACTCAATACATGCCACATGCTAGGTACTTCGGCTCTTATCATTTTAATATCTCCAAATCTTGAGAGATATGCACTACTATTCCTACTTTACAGATTAAAATATAGTTTAGCAAAGTCAATTAACTTACCAGATCCCATAGTTAGTAAGTGGTAGAGCTGAGATTAAAATTCAGGCAGTCAAATGGCAGAGCAGGAGCTATTCATTGCTAAGCTGTATTATCACTGTTACACTGCTGTCTGTGATATTTAGTTAAGTGACAAAAGCAAGGTGCAGAACAATGAAGACAGAGTAATATTATTTTTGTAAAGAAAGTTATCTCCTTTATATGTTGTGTTTGTTGTGGTATGTGTGGTTATGTATTGTAGTTGTCTCCTGAACTGAGAATGAAGGGATGAAGTCTGGAGTTCCTTCCATGTTTCACCTTACATTATGCGTTCACATTAAAAAATAAGGGACACTTGTTTCTTTTATTAATTTTATAATTAAAGCTGAATGTTCCCTAAAATTCCACTTCCCAGAGAGCTAGAGATATGTGTGTATTTTCCAGTTACTTTGTACACACAGTTATCTATGCACACATATTCAGAAATGGGGTCATATTATTCATAATACTTTTTCTCCTCCCTAGACAGTATTACAATGGATACTTTTTATATTTATATTTGTATATAAATATTTTGCACTCATGAGAGAGTTTGTATGATACAGAATACATTCTAAGAAATGGAATGCTGAGTTGGAGAGTATGAGTGTAGAACATTTTAGTAGATACTCCTAATCTGAGACTCACTCTTGGGCAACATGTTCATTTGACTCTGGAGTCTTTCCCTGTGTCTTTTATTTTAGTCTTGGTCCTGCACCTGGCTTCCTCAGATCCATGTGACATTTTTCAGGGCGGTAGTTAGTCCCCTTCTCATTTAGTTTAAATCTATAACCTTGTCTATTTCCTCATGTTTTGGGCAGGTCCTTTCCCCTCAGTGCACCCACCAATAAAATGGGGTTTTTCATCTTTCTCCTGTCATTTGGCGACTCAAATAACATTAGACATATGCATATACTGAGAATTATGTGTAGATTTTATATATCAGTTATACAATCAATAAAGCTATAAAACAAAAACAAAACCCAGCATTACAGAGCCTGGAAGGTTTGTCGACTTAATACGCATAGGACCCTGCCCTATTGACTGTCCCTAAATACTTTTCTAAGGTAGACCTGAAATGTATTCAGTGATTTTGACTGCAGTCAGTTGAGTCTCCTGGGTAAAAGTCAATTCCACTTCTCTGTAATACTTGCTTGCTGCCACCGCAGCACAGATAAAAGTAGGTAAACTTGTGTTACCAATGGTATTCTGAGGCTCTGTTATGAATCTATTTACAGAAAAGGAATGGAAATGCAGAAGTAAAGAATGGACTTGTAAACACAGTGTGGGAAGGAGAGGTTAGGACAAGTTGAGAAAACAGCATTGACACATATACACTATAATGTGTAAAATAAATAACTAGCAGGAAGCTGCTACATAACATAGAGAGCCCAGTGCTCTGTGATGACCTAGAGGGATGGAATGGTGGCAGGGTGGGGTGAGGAAGGAGGCTTAAGATGATTACATATATATATAAAATTATGGATATATAAAATTACATATATATATATATAATTACAACTGATTTGAGTTAGTGTTTGGCAGAGACCAGCACAACATTGTAAAACAATTGTCCTCCAATAGAAAATAATAATAAAAAAATAAAAGATAAGACAGGGAAAAAAGAGAATGAGCATGCTAGAATTCAGAAATGCCTGTGCCCCTTCCCTAATATTTAGTCTCTTTCCATGGTATTGGTATCGCATGACCCACATGAGGTAGAGATAGAATGCTGCCTTATCAAGACTTTCTGATGATTATGAAGAAACATGGGATTTTGATTCAGAGTCAATTTAAGAGTAAAAATGGAAGCACCTCTCATTTCTTTCAAAAGCATGGTTCTATGATTTGATTGGGTTATGTATAAGTTCATTATTAATTTCCTGCATTCATTCACCATCTTCCTGTTATTTAGGATAATTTATGCTAACACATTTTATATGGTAAAGCACTATATAAATGGAATTGATTGGTAATAAGACATTTTGTATTACTGCAAAATAGAAAAAAGAGATGGTTGAGTGAGTGTTTGGTAACGCTTTCTGTATGTGCTGTGTATGCTCAGTCCTTGAGTCGTGTCTGACTCTTTGTGACCCCATGGGCTGGAGCCTGCCAGGCCCCTCTGTCCAAGGGATTTCCTAGGCAAGAATACTGGAGTGGGTTGCTGTGCCCTCCTCCATGGGATCCTCCCGACCCAGGGATTGAACGTATATCTCCTATATCTCCTGCATGGGCAGGTGGATTCTTTACCACTGAGCTACCCACAGGTATTTACTTTTATTGCTCATAAAATAAGCAAGAAAAATGACATTTAAATAATAGGATTTATTATCAGTTTGTGACTGGGAAGGACCAGGAGGGACAGAACTTTTGCAAGCCTTTTATATCACACTATCCATACTTGAAAGGTTTGTTCCCTTCCTTGATAATTGGGAAATAATGACTATTTCTTTATTGCTCTACTTTCTCCACTGGAATTTTCTACTTTGTGGACAGTTGCCATCTCAGATTGATTTTCCTTTCTTTGATTCCTAACCACTTATGCAAGGTCAGTTTCTTCAGCACCAGCCCACCTGACCAGGGAACAGGAACTGGGAGCACAAAATGCACTTCCCGAATAGGCATAAATGTATTTGGTAGGTAATAAGCATTAGTCACAGTCGTGTCCATTCTTTGTGACTCCATGGATTGTAGACTGCCAGGCTCCTCTGCCCATGGATTCTCCAAGCAAGAATATTGGAGTGAATAACCACTCCCTTCTCCAGGGAATCTTCCTGAACCAGGGTTTGAACCCGAGTCTCCCACATTGCAGGCAAATTCTTTACGGTCTGAGCCACCAGGCAATACACAGGTACAAAATTATCCAATACTCATGTACCTGCTCCCATGAGTAGGCAAGGACAGCTGAAAAGTGACTAAACTGAAGGAAATTACTGGATGTTTACTGAGCAGATTCTGTGCTTAGCACCTGTCTCATGTAATCCACACAATAGCACTGGGATGTTAGTAGCATTATCACTGCTTTTTTATAGATTAAGAGACTGAAGTACAGAGGGTTACAAAGCTGGTATATCTGGCACTTAAATCTAGGTGTGTTTGATTTCAAAGCGCATGTTTTAAACTACTTTATCAGACTTCTTCCCCAAACCATCATATGGTAGAGAGTGACAGTGGCTAGTCCTTTGTAGGCAGCAGTCCTTCTTCCTGCAAACTGGCTTCATCATCCTTGCCTACCTGCTCCTCCTCCTCCATCCTTGTCTCCCACACATTGGGATCCCATCATTTCCCCTGCTTTCTGCTCCCATTTCTACTTCTCACTCCACAAATCTTTAAGCTCAGCTCTCTTCCTTCTCTTTGGAGAAGAATGGTTGGACCACAGCTCTGGCAGATTCTGAGCGAAGACTGGTTCTCTGCTTTCCCACCATCAGGACCTGGTCTTAAAATTTCTCCTGGACTTCCCCAGTGCTATTCCCATTACCACAGTAAGACACCCAAGTGTATAGTCTCCTGAAGTGATATAACCTACCTAAGAGTCTGCAGGGTGCTTTTCAGGATGGTCTTTCCCTCCCAACTTTCTGAAATCTCTCCTTTCTGCCTAGTTTTCACTCATATAGCAGATTAAAGCTTTACCTAGCCCTTCCCAGCTGTTCCATTCTAGATGCCAAGGCAGGTGGACTTTTCAAATATGCCTATCGAATTCCTTTCTGTATTATTTTCTTCCCTCTGTCTCAACATACTGATCCACCAGAGGTGCTTAAAGTGGGACTTCTGAAAACAGATCTCTTGTTCCTCCACTGAGCTGGCCATGCCTCCCCCAGATGCCTCCACCTTGAGACCCCCATGTCACTGCAGCCCCTTTCCATGTACATTCTTCATCATGATCATATAATAGCTAACAATTCCATAGTGCTTATACATGCCAGACACTGCTCTAAGCATCTCACACATATTAAGACACTTAGTTGTTATAGCATTTCATTTTACAGGTAGAGAAAGTAAGGCAGAGGGAACTGAAGTGACCTGGTTAAGGCCACAGAGCTAGGCACTGGTGGAAGCTGGATTCAGGATGTATCCTCTTAACACCTGCAGTATCTTAACTGTCTCGTTCACTTGTTCTCCTGCTGACTCCATTTTGTGCCCTTTAAGACAGGGGCCAGCACTTTACACAGAGAAGCTTCTCCAGAAATGTGTGATATGTGATGAAAAGCAGAGAGAGGGAGAAAAGAGAAGAGACAGTGTTTACTGACTTTTGAGATAAAGGAGAGAAGAAAGGACTAGGAAAAGGTCACATGAAGATGTTAACTCCTAGTCTCTGTTCTTAAAGTCTCTGTTCCATCATGCTGCCTACCTGCGGACCTGACAGTGGAGACTCAGGGTCCTGGTCAGGCCTGGGGTCCTGCCAGCAGGTTATGAGCAGGCTCTGAATCTCTGAGGTAGGAGGCAGGTGAGATCTATGTTCAGAACTGCATTGGTTCTTCTCTCTGCCTGCAGTGGGAACTGTTGATAGATGGGAGACCCAGAGGTATGTCCTCCCCTGCAACCTCCACAAGCCAGAGCCCTCGGGGGATCATCCCTGAACCTTCCCAGGAGAGGAGAACAGTCCTGATGCCCTCACTGTGCCCAGGAGACTGGGGAATCTGGGCTCTGGAGAGATAGTCTCTACACCTGGGAAGGGAAGTAGGACGGTGGTGGAGGGGTGGAAGTGTTTTGTGCACGTGTGTGTGCTATGTACAAGTGTGTGCTGACGCCCTGTATGTGCTCTCTGTTCACACCAGTTCTGTGCATGTCTGCATGTTGGCTGGAAGGAAAGGGGATGGCATCTGACATCTCTGAGGCTCTGTGTCTGCATGGATGACTGTATCTAGGTGCAGGTTAGTGTTACAGGGAAGGAATTAAGGTACAAGCTCTGGAGTCAGACAGAATGGATTTGAATACTGGCTCTGCCTCTTAAGAGCTGTATGAGGTTTTGCAAGAGTTAACCTTTTCGAGCCTCATTTTTTATTGCTTTTTGTTTGCCTTACTTAAACATTTTATTGCTTCAGCTTCTTAATCCAGATTACTTGCTTTTGAATTACAGTTCCATCAATTATTACATGGGTCAATTGGGGCAACTTATTTAGCTTCTCTAATCCACACTATCCTCAAGAATATTTGGCATAAAAATCAGGACTTTTAGTTAGATATTTTTTATTTTTTTCTTTCAAATTTTCCATTTAAATGGACTTTATTTTTTATAGCAATTATAGGTTCATAGAAAACTTCATCAGAAAGTACAAAGAGTTTTCTTGTATCCCCTGCCCTTACATATACATAGCTCCCTCAGTATTACCCTTCTCCACATTAACACATTATCGACTAAAGTCTATAGCTAACATTAGGTCTCATTCTGGGTGGTGTCCCATCTAGGTGCTTCAACAAAAATAAAATGATGTATATCCATCTTTACAGTATCACACAGAAAATTTTTACTGCCTTAAAATTCCTGTGCTCCATCTCTTCATTCTTTCCTTCCCCGACTTCTAATAATTACTGATCTTTTTAGTGTCTCCATAGTTTTATCTTTTTCTGGAATACACTTTTAAAATACACTGTAGCCTTTTCAGATTGGCTTCTTTCAGTTACTATTTGCATTGAAGTTTCTTCCATGTGGTTTCATGGCTTGGCAGCTCATTTTTTTTAAATTGCTGAATAATATTCCATTGTCTGGATGAACCATAGGTTATTTCACCTACCAAAATACATCTTTTTGTAAGTAGCTAGAGATTATTTATTGTACTCAGGGAATACAAACAAATTTATTTTGCTGCCTGATATTGATTGAAAAAATATACAACCTTCTTGTTGAGAATTTAATTTTATTCAGCAGACAAAATTGAGGACTTAAGAGTGATCAGAAGAAGTAAGGTGGAACTAAGATACATAGGAGATTTTACAACAAAAGTCAGGTACTCAAAACATAAAAGATTATGGTTAATTGAAGAAAACCAGACATCTTTAATGAATGAATTTAGCACTTTCCCATATATGGGAAGATACAAAAGTCAGGGCTCATTATAGGGACAAAGTAGGTGATTAAGTAGTTAATCCCAAAGTTAAAAGTATGGGAGACCCCTGTAAGTTAGTGATTACTAAAGAAAGCACGTTTGCATAACCACAAAACCAAGCAGGCTCACTTAGCAACAAAACCAGGTACCAGAAGCATGAGACATGCCCCCCAAATAAAACGATGGTGGAATAAGGCTCAGGCCCAATGACTCAGTAAGTTAAATATTCCTAGGACATGCTGCTCTGTGCACACTAAAAGCAAAAATACAAGGAAAGGATGAAATTATAGGGAAACCTGAGATGATTTACCATATGTTAGTATACAATACCTTCTGTTTGCTCATTTCCATTGTGCCTCAAATGTCCTGGCTTGATCATATAAGGACAAGAAAATGCCTTTGCCCAACATGTAGGAGGAATTAATGATGGAAGCTTGACATTTACTCAAGAATGAGGAAGAAGGTGGTCTTCTTTCTCTCCCAAGTTTTCCTTTGATTATAAAACTGTAGCCCACTAAGTTTCTGGACTAGCATCCTCTTGCCTGCCCAGTTGTAAGCCTCACAAGTGTCCTATTCTAATAAATCAGTTTGTATCTATCACTGACTCATTTGAAAAGACCCTGGTGCTGGAAAGATTGAGGGCAGGAGAAGAAGGGGATGACAGAGGATCAGATGGTTGCATGGCATCACTGGCTCACTGGACATGAGTTTGGGTAAACTCCAGGAGTTGGTGATGGACAGGGAGGCCTGGCATGCTGCGGTTCATGGGGTCACAAAGAGCTGGACACGACTGAGCGACTGAACTGAACTGAATCTATCACTTTGGCTCTCACGGAATTCTCTCTGTGCTGAGACGTAAAGAACAGGAGTTCCTTGGAACCCCAGAGACACGTTTCTGCAGTTTCAAAATCATTCCTTTGATATGAAACTAATCTGTCTGGGGCTTTGATATGAAGCTAAGCTGTTCTGGGCTTTCTCATTCTGAGTCTCTTCAGTTCACCATTGAGGGTGGCTGTAGTGACTGAAGTTACGCAAGTCCCATGGGGCTTTTCACTGCCTCTTGAACACATTCCAATGTTGACTGCTTTTACCTGCTTGGGTAGTTTCTTTTATTACTTTTTTTATTGAAGTAAAGCTCATTTATTATATTGCATTAATTTCAGATGTACAAATAGTGATTCAGTATTTTTATAGATTGCATTCAGTTTACAGTTATTACAAAATAATGGTTATAGTTTACTGTGTTGTACAATTTATCCTTGTTGCTTTTTAATTTTATACTTTGTAGTTTGTATCTCATAATCCTCTATCCCTGTCTTGCCTCTCACCCCTTGCCTTATTCCACTGGTAGCCACTGGTTAGTTTTCTGTATCTGTGAATCTGTTTCTGTTTTGTTATAGTCATTCATTTGTTTTATATTTTAGATCCACATATAAGTGATAGTGTAGTGTATTTGCCTTTCTCAACCTGGCCTATTTCACTAAGCATAATAACATATAGCCCATCCATATTGTTGCAATGGCAGAATTTCATACTTTTTTAATGGCTGAGTAGTATTCTATCATTGTTTTTGCTTTGGCTCCATCTCTTCATTCTTTCTGGAGTTATTTCCCCACTGATCTCCAGTAGCATATTGGGCATCTCCCAGCCTGGGGAGTTCATCTTTCAGTGTCCTATCTCCTTGCCTTTTCATACTGTCCATGGGGTTCTCAAGGCAGGAATACTGAAGTGGTTTGCCATTCCCTTCTCCAGTGGATGACATTTTGTCAGAACTCTCCACCATGACCTGTCCATCTTGGGTGGCCCTACACGGCACGGCTCATAGTATCATTGAGTTAGACACGGCCGTGGTCCATGTGATCAGACTGGTTAATTTTCTGTGATGGTGGTTTTCAGTCTGTCTGCCCTTTTGTGGAGAAGGAAAAGAGGCTTATGAGAGCTTCCTGATGGGATAGACTGACTGAGAGGGACACTGGGTCTTGTTCTGATGGGCGGGGCCATGCTCAGTAAATCTTTAATCCAACTTTCTGTTGATGAGTGGAGCTGTGTTCCCTCCCTGCTGTTTACATGGGGCCAAACTATGGTGGAGGTAATGAAGATAATGGTAACCTTCCTCAAAAGATACCAGGTATGTACTGCCACAGTCCATGCCTCCAACCCTGCAGCAGGCCGCCACCGACCCATGCCTTCACCAGAGACTCCCGGACACCCACATGCTAATCTCCTGTAGGGTCACTGTTCCTTTCTCCTGGGTCCTGGTGCACAAGGTTCTGTTGTGCCCTCCAAGAGTCTATTTCCCAGTCCTATGTAAGTTCTGGCAGCTCTATAGTGGGGTTAGTGGTGACCTCCTCCAAGAGGACTTATGCTATACCCACACCCAGAGCCCCTGTCCTTGGGCAGGCCATGCCGACCTATACAGGAGATGCGCAAACACAATTTTGTCTCAGTCTCTATGGGGTCCCTGGGTCCTGGTGTGCACAAGGTTTGTTTGAGCCCTCTGAGCATCTCTGGCAGGAATAGGGTTTGATTGACAGCTCAGAAGAGCAGAAACTATACCTTTCACAGCTCAGAGATTTGCCTCTACACAAGAAAGGCTAAAAGGTAGCTCTGTATTCTTGTTTAGGGAAGACCATGACCTCCTTCTCTTTGGTTTTCTTTTTTGTAGTGTCTTCTCTTTGGGTCTTTCACTTCCCAAATAGGACTCCTACCAGGTCCTGTTACCTGTATTGATTCAAGGCCTTGGAAGATTTTTTTTTTTATTGTTTTTGCCATACAATGTCATGATATCACCATGGGTTTATATATGCTTCCCCTCCAGAACTCCCCTCCCTCCTCCCTCCCCCCCCGGGAAATCTCGCTGCACCAGCCCCGAGCATCAATCCTGGGCTGGCGATTGATTAGACATATGATAATTAACTTGTTTCAATCTCCTTCTCCCATATCATCCCACCCTTACCCTCATCCCCAAAGTCAACGAGTCTATTCTATACATCTGCGTTCCTTTTGCTGTCTCGCATGTTGGGTTCTCGTTACCGTCTTTCTAAATTCCATATATATGTGTTAATATACTGTATTGTTGTTTTTGCTTCTGGCTTACTTCACTCTGGATAATGGGCTCCAGTTTCGTCCATCTGAGTAGAATTGCTTCAAATGAATTTTTTTTTAATGCTGAGTAATATTCCATTGTGTATAT